>JAUDYJ010000002.1:219278738-219368738 GCA_030761175.1 Masticophis lateralis | reverse complement strand
AACCACGTGAGCCTCAAGACTGATGTCTATTAACTCACTAGTTGTCTACCTTTGGATTACAATGTTGGTTAGAAGTTGAAGTACTCAGGGATACATGCTTGTTCAGCTGTTGTGCTGATCAGGTAATCCTGAGGAATCTCCCAGGAGGATCTATTTTGCAGGATTGTCGGGGACATGCTGAAAAGATTGTGGTTACCATTCTGATCAGAAAAGTAAGAAATAAGGATACAATTAAATACAATGACATGGCCATATACTATTTTCAACAATTAAAAAGCATGGCTGGCTAAGGAATTCTGAGAGTTAAAGTCCACAAGTCTTCAAGTTGCCAAGTTTGGAGATGCCTGATCTAAATTAATATTTTGTTAGATTAATTTATGATGACTTTGGACTAATCACTCACTGTCTCTCAGCCCAACCCATGTCACAGGTTGCTGTTATGGGGAAATAGGAGGCAGAAGGTGTGTCGGATATGTTTGCCACATTGAGTTATTTATAAAAAATAAAAGGCAGGATAAATAAATATTTGTTCAACGGAATTATCTAGATCTTGAGAAATACTACTTCAGACACATTTGTAATGTCAGTATAATAGCCTCAACGTGAAATGGAAACATATTCCTGCTGTAATATAGCAATCTACTCCAAGCATTTTAGAAGTATAGATTTCATATGTTTTCTCTTATTTTCCTTTCTGTCATCTCAGCTTCATTGAGGTATATATCTATTTCTTTAACAATGTAACAGAAACTTCCCATTACCAATTCAATAGTCCAAAACAGTGCTACCATTTACGGCAAAACCACTCTCATTTGTCTTCAGCACTGATTGTCTTCCTTTTTTCTTCTTTGCTCCGACTGGTTCTGAATTTCTCTTTTCTTTAGTCTTCCAATTTGCCATATTGAAATACTTCCACAGACCATCGAGATCATGTGTGGTGAGTGACCAGATCATGAGTAAGAGAAAATTACAATGTTTTCTTCTCACACCACAATCTGAGTGGTGAGAATATTACACAGGGTTTTGATTTCCTTGGAATGAGATCCCACGTGGCTTTGTGATGGTTTTGTGACAATTATATTTAGAAAATGTAATTCACAGTATTAACACTCCAGAAGAAACAGCTCTGCCACTAGGAAACATAGATGACTTTTGAACTCTACCTTAGAGTTTCTCAACCTCAGCAACTTTAAGAAATGTGGACTTCACTTTTCAGAATTCACACACACCCACACCAACAAATACAATATCTATGTATTACTTCTCCCGGTGTTTTTCAACCTCAGCAATTTTAAGACATGTGGACTTTAACTCCCAGAAATCCCAGCTTCCTTAATAGATCTCCTTAACTGGAAGTCAAAGGACATCAACACTACACACAACACACATTCCCACACTTAGGAAATTTACTCTATGTAATAAAGATTTAAATTCCAGAAGCATAGGTTCTTGTTAGTCAATTGTAACCCACAGAGAGGAGAATAAGCACAAGCAACAGCACTTAGATTTATATACCACTTCATAGTGCTTTTACAGCCCTCTCTAAGCAGTTTATAGGGTCAGCATATTGTCCCCAACAGTCTGGGTCCTCATTTTACTGATCCCGGAAAGATAGAAGGCTGAGTCAACCTTGAGCTGGTGAGATTTGAACTGCCGAACTGCAGCTAGTACTCAGCTGAAGTAGCCCGCACTCTAACCACTGTGCCACCTTGGCTCCTGATAAAGTATCAGCTCAGGCTTATCAATTTATGTTTGCATGAATTTGCCCTTGTGCTAAATTCTTTCAGAGAATGAAGAGCACATCTGAGTCATGCCCTCAGATAGAAATTTGGAGTGAATATTAAATATTCTATTTTTCATTTCCTGAACTTTTTATTGATCATAAAATAAACTTTCAGGTTAATGAAAATTGATACTCATGAAGTAGGGTTTCATATGTAGGAATGTTCAAAACTAGTGTAATTTATTTAATATATATATATATATATATATATATATATATATATATATATATATATATATATATATATATATATATATATATATATATATATATATAGCTTTAAAAATAAGTTATAAGTGACTATGGTGTATATGTCAACTGGTATATTAAATTGTAAGCTCCGTGTGTATTTTTTGAAATAGAATATGGGACCTCTCCTTGTTAGCCTTCTTCAACATGATCTAGAACACTAATGAGCTTCCTCAGATGTAGGCACTCTTTCTTTAGAGACTATTTTGTAGCTAATAGTAAAACTTACCAGCTTCTTCAGGCTATATTGATACAGTGCTGCTGCCAAAAATATTACATTTCTCCCTGCACACTTTCTGTAGATATACTGAGATACTATCAGATACTATGAATATTCATCAGGCAGATATCCACCTGGATAAGCTAAAAATGACTGTGCACCTATTGAGTATCCACATAAAATTACTGGAATCGGGAAAGTATTGTGCCTGGTATAGATAGATTAGGAATATTTTCATCATGGGAATCTCTATTGAATAATTGGCAAAGCTTCATGAACATTAACTCTGAACATATTTACAATATTTTGCCCTGCCCCAGCCAAAGGTTGACCTGAAAGGAAAACATAAACGATGGGTTTAAAGACTCTGAACCTTAAATCTAGCAAATCATGAGAGCTACCAAAACACATATAGACAAAAGAGAGTCTGAGAAATCTTCAAAGTAAACAAAGAATACATGAGGTTTCTTTGAAAAGATTGCATTATTTTCAGATTATTGTTTGGTAGAGGTCCTTCCTTCCTTCCTTCCTTCCTTCCTTCCTTCCTTCCTTCCTTCCTTCCTTCCTTCCTTCCTTCCTTCCTTCCTTCCTCCCTCCCTCCCTCCCTCCCTCCCTCCCTCCCTGTTTTCCTTTCTGCCTCCTAGATTGTACAAAGTGCAACTTTTGCAGAAGAATAAATGTATTCAGGCAATTGCTGAAAGAGGTTTCAGAAGGGAGTGCTCATCCCAGCTGATGCTAATCAGTTTCATGCCAAATTACAGGATTCAGAAATTGCTGCTAAACCCGTGCAGTCTAGCATTAGCAATTTCAGCAAATTAAAAAGAGCTCATTTCTGATGAAATGGATTTACTTCTGTCACCATCGTGCATTCATTTATGCATTGAAACAATTGATTTCCCTGCAGAGCAGAAGGTTGCATTCCATCTAATGTGTGAATGGAGGGCACCTACCTGTATCTGTCATCTTTGTTTTGCGGTTTCCTCTGATTAGCAACACACACACATTTCCACAACACACATATTTCAGGAGCCACTCACAATGAGATTGAACCTATATTTTGCATCCTGCAATAACTTCAAGAAACAGAATAACAAAAGCAGAAAGGACAATAAAAATGAGAAGCATATTTTAATTCCCTGCATGGAATGTATATTATTATTATTCTTTTTACCTTGGCCTCACTTCCTGCTTTGGCTTGTTGTGCTGTCAATACTGATTTGGCCTCCACCCCTATTGTCAGCCACACTACATACACTAGATCAACAAATCAACTCTATCTAACAAAATGAAATTCAATGGTGAAAAAAGTAAAGTTCTACATTTAGGCAAGAAAAACCAGATGCACAAGAATAGAATAGGTGGTACCTGTCTCATTAGTAACTGTGAGAGAGTCCTAGTGGACAATCATTTAAAAAAGCTAACACAATCCTAGGCTGCATTAACAGAGGAGCAGACAAAATATTAATAACACTTTATAACACCTTGATAAGGCCACACTTGGACTATTGCATCCAGTTTGGTTGCCACAACATAAAAAAGATGTTGAGACTCTAGAAAGAATGTAGAGAACAGCAACAAAGATTATTAGGAGCCTGGAGGATAAAAGATACAAAGAATGTTTTCAGGAATTGGGTGAATCTAATTTAATGAAAAGAAGGACTAGGAGGGATATGATACTGGTTTTCAAATATCTAAGGAGCTGCCACAGAGAAGAGGAGGTCAACCTACTCTCCAGAGCACCTGAAAACAGAATAAGAAGCAATGGATGGAAACTAATCAAGGAGAGAACCAACTTAGAACTAAGGAGAAATCTTTGGACTGTTAGAACAATTAATCAGTGGAACATTTTGCCTCAAGAAGTTGTAGGTGCTCCAACATGAAGTTTTTAAGAGGAGATTGGGCAACCATTTGTCTGAAATGGTATAGGGATTAGAAGACATCCAACTCCTTCCAACTCTCTTATTCTCTATTGAGAAATCAACTCCATGGGAAGACTAAAACAGTCTTGGATAAGCACTGTTTACCTGATTTTCTTTGGCAAATTACATTTCTGCTTACGGAAATTAAAGCACCTTATTTTGCCAATCTCTTCCACCAAATTATGATGGATACAGGAATTGGCTATCCATCATTTTTTTCTTGAATTTTTGTAATAAAAACAGTGGGTGGATTCCTTTGGTAAGGTTTATTCCAGGCTAGGGGAGAAAAATCAAAAGTCAATGGGAAACATCCAGAGATCCTCATTTTTGTTTGCCCATTTCTGCTTCCATCTAATTCCAATAATTTGTTCAATTGAGTCATACACTGATTTTCAAAGAACTTGCTTTCAAACACTGTGAATGATTTCTATGCTATGTTTTCTCAGAATGGTGCAAAAAACCCTAAGGAAGTAGCTCTGAATCAAAATTTGATAATTTATCTCTAGCTCTTTGTTTTTCATTTTGTTTTGCTTTGTTACTTTGTTACTTTGGAGTTACTTTGGAGTTTTGATACTTCAGAGTTTCCTAGTCAGGTCATGTTGTATTTTTTGTCATCTGAAGTCAGAAGTAAACACAAGTGTAATTAGTAAATATGTTCTTAAAATCTTAGCACTGTATATGCTTTATAATATTACTGCATCATCCTCTTTCTGAAGCTGCTTTCCTCAAATCCAGTGATAGAAAAGCAACTTGTTCCTTGTTGGCAGAAGCACCAAATGAATAATTCAACTGATAAAAGTGTTCTTTGTTGTACAGAACAATCCTTTTGCCAGTCACCACAGTTCCATCAAAACTAAGCACCAGACAATCAATGTGCCAAGCAAATCATGCATTTCAAGCAAGTTAATCCTGGTCAATATCTCTTTTGCTGATTGAGGCAACCTACCCTAGTCTCTAAAGATCAACTAAAAGTATATAAATATATGCCTAGGTTGACAATGCTGATGACAAACATAATCAGCATCAACATTAACACGAGGACATATAATGCTCAGTGCTGAAAATGTATATGTATATGTAAATGTGAAATGTTCATATGTTTCTTTGACCACCCATTTGCAGCCAGGAAAGGCAGAATTAGGAATTATGTCCAGGTTAATGAAAAGAAGGAGTAGGGGTAACACGATAGCAGTGTTCTAATACCCAAGGAGCTGCCACAAAGAAGAGGAGGTCAACCTATTCTCCAAAGTAACTGAAGGCTGTACAAGAAGCAATGGATGGAAACTAATCAAGGAAGGAACTAAGAACTAAAGAGAAATTTCCTGACAGGTAGAATAATCAATCAATCAATAGAATGGCTTACTTTCAAACGTTGTAGGTGATCCATCACTGGAGATTTAAAAGAAGAAATTGAACAATAATTTGTCCAGAATGGTATAGGCTTTCCTGCTCAAATAGGAAGTTGGGATAAAAGACCTCCAAGGTCTCTTCTAATCTTGCTATTCTATGTTCTATATATTCTGGATTGCATTATAAATCCACTACAAAACACAATGGGAGCTGATCCTCAATGGTAAACCTCCATGCCAATATAAATTAAATGTGCCTTGCATCACTTTTTATTCATATCTTTTTCTAAGAAATATACAGCAGAAGGAATTGGAAAAAAAAGATGGGGAGATTATTTGATTACCCTCTTCCAAGAAAACTCCAAAGATCTCTGATCATAAGAACAGTGTATATTTTGAAAACAACTAAATGTACATTCTGTGTGCAACCATCAAGTAAAAAGCAACAGAAAGCATAAAAGTGGGAGTTTATTAGAAACGTTATAGTGGCATTGGAGTTGCCAAAATCACAGAACTATTTTCTCTATATACCACATGATGTGTTGTGAGAACATTTTATACAAATATTTTGACTGTAAAGAACAGATTAGATGTTTGGGACAGCTGTTCTAGTTTATGTGATATTAAGCTGATGTGAAATGACCTTGTGAAACAACCTAAGATGCAGAGCTGCATGTTAATTGCACACTTTGATCTTGCATTAGTCTTCCAGGCTGGTTTTTGCCCTCTGCTTGGATGTTTGGATGCCATTAAGTTCACACTGTTCCCTTGCCTCAGCCTGGTGTCACATATGCCTCACATGATTCAAGCACAGTTTTAATTGGGTTTGTGGGTGGATTATGCGGGACTAACTCTTTGCCTTGAGACAGAGTGAGATGCCTCTCCTTCCCCTTGTCTGACCTTTAAAAAAAAAGGTTTTAGGAAAGCTTGCAACAGAAGAACCGATTCTGATTTAATGTCTTTTGTTTGATCGATATTGAAGACACAACAACATTAATGCTTTTTAATCTGAAGACAAAGCACTGCAGAAACAGTTCAAGTTATTGGCTTAGACCCAAAATTGTACAGTAATAGAATGACAGAATTCGAAGAGAATCCAAGGATCCAACTCTCTGCAATGTTCAGAAACATCTGTGTGCTGTGCATGAGAAAGATGACTATTCGGCTTCATCTTGAAAACCACCAAAGAAGAAGAACCCATAGTAGACACTTGGTATAGTCGGTCACCTGACAAGACACTTGCCAGCAGAAGCTCCACTAAGCTATCTTGCTTTTTTTTCTGCTGATCTATTTGCATTCTTTTGCTTTGTAACATTAACCAGGTGGAAAGGAGGAGAAGCAAAGTTGAACTGAAATTGCGAACTATATGGACACTTCCATATTATTTGATGGATTGATTGTTTTTGGTATATAGCTATCTAATTTGAAAGTTTAAAATATATTTTTTAAAAAACCAACTAGTGTGGTGGCCAATCACCATCACACCATCATCAAGTCCTTATCATGCAAAACCATTAAATGAGAATGTCGCCTTAACTTAACACCTGGAGGAAGAGACATTTCTTTAAATTTTCACTTAAAATATGACAGGGTCAAAGCAATACAAACTTCTGAAACATTGGTGGGTTTCTGTTTTTTGTTTTTTTGTCGTTCTATACAATTTAATCTGTAATCAAATGTATAATAATAATAATAATAATAATAATAATAATAATAATAATAATAATGGCAATGTAAAAGTGTGGATCGTCAACATTGCCATATCTGGTGACAGCAGAATCGATGAGAAACAACTTGAAAAAGTCACCAGATATCAGGACTTGAGAATTGAACTGTAGAGATTCTGGCATAAACCAGTGCAGGTGGTTCCAGTGATACTCAGCACACTGGGTGTTATGCCTAAAAACCTAGGCAAGCACTTAAAATCAATTGGCACTGACAAGATCACCATTGGTCAGCTGCAGAAGGCCACCTTACTGGGATCTGCTCGTATAATTCACCGATACATCACACAGTCCTGTATTGGGAAGTGTTCGACTAGTGATTTGGGATACGAAATCCAGCATGGTCATCTCTTTTGCTGTGTATACTGTCATAATTATAATACTACATAGTTGGTTGATACCTGGCAGCAACCCATATCAACCATTAGCACCAATCAATGGTATTTGTGATGCATTTTTGAATGTTCAGTTGACTGAATTTCATGTTTAATGAGTAAAGTAAATAATAATATTGCTTATAGTAATATATATAAAATTTTATATTTGCTGATATAGAAATATAAATTTGGTATAAAATGGTTTGTTGTGAATGCAACTTCTTGAGGGCTCCTGGATTGGAACTGAAAGGTGAAAAGGAAGCAGTTTGTCCCCTCCCATATTGGGGTAGACCAGGTGCTTCGATAGAAAAACACTTTATACACACACACACACACACACATACACAATCTCTATTTTATTAATCAACTTTTATAAATTTACTAACTTTTGCTTCTGTTTTCTAACCATTTATAAAATAAGTCCCATGTTAAATAATACTCTGTTTCTTCTTTATCCTTAATTTTAATCGTTAACCTGTCCATTTCGGTGCAGTCTAGTATTTTCTTTATTACGTTTTCATCTATAGGTATACTTTAATTTTTCCAGTTTTGTGCATACATAATTTTCGTTGCTCTCATTACATGTAGTATTAAATATATAATTCTTTTGTTGTATTTCTCCGATAGTATACCTAGTAAGAACAATTCTGGTTTTAAATCTATTTGTTGTGCTATCATTTCTTCTAACCATCTTTTTATCTTTAACCAATATTTTTTTGCCATTGGACAAGTCCACCACATGTGGTAATAGGACCCCAGTATTTCCAGCATTCTGGCAATATATTTGGAACATCTTTGCCATTCTTGCTGGTGGCAAATGCCATCTGAAACGTTGTTTTGAGGACAGAACTTGGAACATGCCCACCTTGCAGCATTAGAAATTAGAATCTTAACTTTTCCTATATTTCTACGTAACATACAATGGTGGAATTGTATGCAAAAAATATAGTAAATTCCAGCATGGATGTGCTAGTGAGACACTGAACTCTATCCGTCTTAAAATATGCTTAGCTGGAATTTATAAATTGCAAATGTACTTAGCGTTTAACTGTTACTGTAAACAGACAGTTAATACCAGAAATGAATCATTTATCTAAACATTCTACTTGTCTTCTCTGCTGAAAAAAGGATTAGAAGTAGCTTTAGGTAAGAATCCTTGCTTTGACTGGTACTATCAGCTTCAACATCTAGCCTGGTGTCCATCAATTGTTTCATGTTTGGATTACACTGAATCTCTTTCCAAGCTAACTATGAAAAAAGACTTGTTATTCCTGGGGGGTCGGGGGAGTTTTGGCTTTTTAGTCCTTCAAGAGACACAACTTCTGCTCTAGGAGGCAACGGTGTTTGAACAAGGGGATTCTCTTGTTTTAAGTGGCTTTCTGGAAGACAATAAAGCAAGTAAACTGTGAAGAAGATTCTGAGATTTACCTTCTGTTACATTTTCAGAGGAGAGAGAAAGTCTTTCAAGAATAAGGTACAAACAGTTCTAGAGGCAACATCTAGTTTATTTTGATTAGATAAATGAAAAGAAAAACAGGAATTCCAGAAAACCCAAGCATGATAGCCAGAGATATTAAATTTCCTTATCTTGTACATATATAAACAGGAAAAAAAGACTGATATTTCAGAGATTGATGATGATGATGATTCCAAAGGTGGAATCCAACTCTTGTCATTCTTAGGCAACAAGACCAGCACTGAGGTTTCCTGGGATATGTAGTCTAGTAAACTCTGGAGAACTGCAAGCTGTCCAACTTGCAATTCTATATACCCACAAATAATGGTTTGACATTTAAAATAATTAACACATTAAAGTTAGTACATAGATATGAATAACTTTATTTTAAAATATTGAAATTCTAAAAGCATCTTACTACAAAATGATGAGATTTATCTAGGCTTCTGTTTCTTTTCTAGGAGCTTATCAAGGTTAACAGTGATAGGGACTTCACTCTCTCTACAAACTGTGGTGAGTATATAAATAATATTTACCTCTTTCTATTTTAATGGAGTTCTGAAACAATCATTTGAGATAAGTGATATTGTGGACATATTAAATTCTTATCCTCTGAATTACACTGGGTGACTTTGGGCAAGTCAGCTTAAATTTTATTATGGGGTTATTGAGCATAATAAGCTATTTGTACCTTATGTACATAATATCCTGAGCAAATTGTAGATGGCTAAAATTCAAAATGGGTAAGTTACAAATTCTCACACAGGAAATATCAGTTGATATTTCCTATAACTTGTGAGCTGCACTGAACTTAATGGCATACTCTGAGATGTTTAAAGCTCTACTTTTAGGTTTTATTTTATTAAAGGTTATAATTTTAAACATCCTTGCAGGTTTAGAATCCTGTACATAGTCACCACGGAATTAGTTCCACAGAACATAAATATATTTCACTCCAGGTAAATAAATATAGATATATGCTACTAAATATCAAATGAATCCACATGTTTATGTGAATAATTATTCTTCTTATTGATAGACCTATACTTGTACTTGAAAATCACCTTGCCAAAAATATGATTGATCAGAGTAGACCCATGCACGTGCATATCTTCAAATAATGAGGGTCTTACCAACTATTGAGTGCAAGTTCATCAGTGTAATTTGGTTGTTGTACTAGTTTTCGTTGTTCATCATCAGTCACCAATGCTCATATGTGCCTAGAACCTGTCAAAGTTCACATGACATTTCAGTCCCTTAAGTTCTAGTTAAAAATAACCTTTATAGAAGGATTTCTGGTCTCTTTAATCCCTAAAGATAATTATATATTCCCTGGAAATTAGGGATGGATTTGAATGTTAAATGTTTTGTTCTTTCTGTCTATTTAATTTCACTGGGCTTTGAGAGAACCAATTTCAAACTAAAACAACAAATCCCCACTTTAACCTTCCAAAAGACTGTGTACATCTCCTCATTATTTTAAAGGTGGTGTGTTCAGAATATCCTTCACCCCTGCTAATTATTCTGAAACCTCTCTGTTTTTTTGCATGGTATAACAAGGATGATGTACTATTGTAGAAAATAGTCTTTGCCCCTGTTCAAAGCAGGTAATTGAATAATTCCCCAATGTCCTCTGAGGATGTCCATTTTACCAAATCTAGTGACTCAATTTATCAATGCTTTAATGGTCAAATGTGCAGGTAGACTGGATGAGAAAAATACCATCTTTTGATTGGTATTCATATTGGTCAATTGAAAATTCAGGAAGAGTTGCCCTGTTTTACTTGACTATAATTGCTATAAGAGCTTAAATTCTAGTTTTGATTCACTAATCAGTCAATACAGCTGCTATTGAATATAGGAGCAATTTATCATTTTCTATTTAATAAACAACAGTGATTGTAATGATTGGTCTCAAGAATGATAAAAATTCGGGAAACTGCTTGGTAAAGAGCCAACTGCTTGCTTCTCTGTCATCCATGAAAAGACCTGCTTCCTTGCCCATTTGCAGGAACAGAATTAGAAAGAAAATGAAGAAATCTCACTCTAACATAGATAGTGATAGTGATTGAAATAGATAGTCCTACATGAGAAATAATTTAGTCTTAAAATGATGTAAGAGATGTGACAGTATAATACCTTTAAACCAACAAAGGTTTGGTTTGGTTTGCATTTACTTGAGTGAGAAATTAATTTGTCTCTTTAATTATTGGTTTCTAAACTCTATGTAGACAAAGTTTTTTGGGTACAGACCCCCTTCATATGAAATATAAAATCTCCTTGGGGTTAAACTGGATTCCTAACGGCTTCATGTGTGAGAAACATCATCGTCATCCTCCATGGTTCTTTTTATGGTGAAAAATGGAGGAGGGATTATCTGGTGTCCTTCCTTCCATCTCTATTCTGCTGCTGTTATGTGCAGAAAGGGTTTAAGCTGGAACAACCAGGGCCGCTCCATTTGGGAGCAGCCATTCTAAATACCTACAATAGTGCTTCCGGTGTGTAGATTAATACAGGCAATCCTTGATTTACGATCACAACTGAGGCCAACATTTTTGTTACTAAAGAAGACAGTTAAACATGTTTTGCCCCATTTTACACCCTTTCTTGCCATGGTTATTGAGTGAATCACTGCAGTTGCTAAGTCAGTAACATGGTTGTTAAGTGAATCTGGAAACAGTCATAAGTCACTTTTCTCAGTGCCGTTGTAGTGCTGTTGTCACTAAACAAACTGCTGTAAGTCGAGGACTACCTATATATCTAGAGACATTATAAATTGTTGCTTATTATTTATTTTTTTCTCTGCTTCCCTCTCTCCCTCTCCCTCTCCCTCCCTCCCTCCCTCCCTCCCTCTCTCTCTTCCTGTTTTTGCCTGCTTTTTGTCTTCTTTTGCCAGTTAACTATTTTTGACATTTGCTGATGTTTAATGAATAAACAGCAAGCTCTATTTTTTTTAATTTTTTTTTTGCTAGCTGAATTGAATGGCCCGTGTGCTTGCTTTGATCTGGATACAGGAAATGACTGGCATATGTGCTTAACTGAAGACTACCCACAGTAATTTCCCAGCTTTACAGACAGATTTGTTGCTCTCCACCAGGATTTTATTATCAATTTCTCAGATTAGCCTACAGCTTCCTCTTTCCTGGTGGTATCCCATTCACACACCAACCGCATCTCTTCTGCTCCCAAACGTTTTTAAATGAAAGGCTACCTCCTAAATAATGCAGTCTGCCTTACTGCTGGAGAAGTCGTGTCAGAGACGAGCCGCTTTGGCTCACAATGCCTCAAGGCATGGCCAATCTGCCCAGAAGACTTCGGAAAATGGCATGGCTGCTCTGATTTGGCACGCACCGCTTCCCTTGGCAGATCTGCTTCAATGGGGATCATTTTGATCACACTGCCTTCAAAGTGAATCACTTCCATCAAAGCTTTGCATAGCCGCAGCCAAGAACAAATGCAAAGAAATGCCACAATCGATGTACTTCTGGCTTCTTCGCTCTAATTAACTTTCTTTCTGTTATTCCCTTTTCCTGATTTAAAATGCATGGAGGGTTTTTTTTCCCCTTTCTTTCTTCTCCTTTTCTGTTGATTTCCTAAAAATAGTTTCTTTAGATGTTCCTGTCAATTGGCACTAAACTCCTTGTCCTGTAATCTCTAGGTAGGGCTCTAATGCCACATTAGACTGGCCTCTTCCCAATTATCAGGGCTGTCTACAAGAAAATCTGTTCCATGTCCCGTCTCCGTAGCCTTTGGATTTTCTGAAGAATATACCATATGTTTCTTTGGACTTGTACAGTTTTGCAGAAATTAACTACTATGTCAATTCCTGGGGTTACTATGCATTGTATCTATTTCTTTTAGAGTTCTACAGCAATCAGTTATTGTAATGGCGTGTGAAAAGGACCTTGAGAAACATAGATATGCTGCTTAGGGAATGAACAGATTAAAGAGGGTACAATCCCCAGTTGTGAAACAAGTAGAAAAAGAGTCTCAGAAAGGACACTCCCTAATTTCTCCCTAATTTCTCTAGACATGTAAAGGAAAATTTTTTGGCAGCAGCCAAAAATGCTAATACAATCCTTGATTGTATAAACAAAAGGATAGAATCAAAATCATGTGAAGTATTAGTACGCTATTAAAAATGCTTAGTAAGGCCACACTGGAATTCTGCGTCCACGTTTGGTCACCACATTACAAAAAAAAAAAAGATGTGGAGACTTTGGAAAAAGTGCAGAGAAAAGCAACGAAGATGATTAAAGGCCTGGAGACTAAAACATATGAAGGACAGTTGCAGGTATGGCTAGGCTAGTGAAAAGAAGGACTAGGGGTGACATGATAGCAGTATTCCAGCAGTATTTGAGGGGCTGCCACAAAGAAGAGGGGGTCAACTTATTTTCCAAAGCACCTAAAGGCAAGACAAGAAACAATGGATGGAAAATAATCAAGGAGAAAAGCAACTTGGAATTAAGGAGAAACTTCCTAACAGGGAGGACAATTAACCGGTGGAATATCTTGCCTTCAGAAGTTGTGGGCACTTCATCACTGGGGGTTTTTAAGAAGAGACTGGACAGCCATCTATCTAAAATAGTATAAGGATTCCTACTTGAGCAGGGTGTTGGGTTAGAAGACCTCCAAGGTCCCTTCCAGCTCTATTCTGATTGAGATGTACTTTCAGACTTGCAAGATTTTGGCAGCATAGTGTTACAATAGAATAGAAATAGCTTCTCTGGTCTATTTTCTATATACCTGGGAAGGCTGACATGAATCAGAAAGTCCACCTCTCTCTCTACCTCAGTTACAGCCTGCAAAGTTAGGGTGGATAATTTCTGAGCCTCTTTCTCTTCCTATTATGCAGCTCTTCACCCTGTTTCTCAAGGTCTTTTTTTAAACGCTCTTATAATAATAAAGTTGGGGCTGGCTCTTTTTTTTTTTTTTTTAATGAACAAGAATACTTTTATATATCTGTCCAGCCTAATAGAAGGAAATCATATAAAAGAGATGAAACAATGAGATTAGGCGAGGAAATGGGTTAAGCTCAGTGGTGGGTTCCTCCTGGTTTGGCCCAGTTCTCCCAAGCCGGTAGTGGTGATGATATGATTGGGGGTGGGGCCAAATGATGTCACCAAACCGGTTCTGCCCCCCTTGGTCCCAGTTCCCCCCCACCTCCCACGTCTCCCCCACCCCCGTGTTATTTTTACCTTTTATTTGGCCCCACCCCCAATATATTGCTGCCTCCTGGAGTCCCAGCTGATGGCTAGAGGGAAAAAAAAACTGTTTAAACTCTTGCTGTGGGACTTCAAAGGGCTGCCCTACAGCTGGTCAGTGTTAAAAGAAAACAAATGAGTAGACCGGTGCCTGCAAAAATACATGAGTAGATCAGTGCCTGCAAAAATAAATGGATAGACCAGGGCCTGCAAAAAATAAATGGGTAGATCACTACAGCTCTGCAAGCAGTTAAAAGCCTAGTAGGCCAGTACCTCTGCTAAATCCTAAAGAATTGTCACATGACCATCAAGCCACACCCCCCCCCCCCCCCCACAAAATAAGCCATGCCCACAGAACCGGTAGTAAAAATATTTAGAACCTACCCCTGGTTAAGCTGTGTCCTTCATTTCATTTCATTTCATTTCATTTATGTTATCAGCAATATTATCAGCAATCAAGGAACTGAAACTGGCATGCTAGTAGTCCTCAACGTATGACTGTAATTGAACCCTCAATTTTAGTCATCAGTCATAATGAGTCAAAAACAAGCAAATCACCATGTGGCTGCACCTGTTATGATATTTTTGTGGCAGTGGTAAAGTGAATGTGGCAGTCCTTAAGTAAGCAAAGGAGTTGTTAAACAAATGCCAAGGTTGTGACATAAACCTAGTCGTGGGATTCAGCCAGTTCACACCACTTTGGGAGAACCAGTTATTAACTTTGTGAGCAGTCTGGCAAACTGGTTGTTGGAAGAAATCATTAGGGCAGAGAACCGGTTGTTAAATTACTTGAATCCCACCACTGCATAAACCCATTGTTCGCTACGGAACATTTCTTGCTGAAAACCGACATTTACTTCTGGTTTCTAGCAAAGTCATAGTTATAAATCCCAATCATGTGACTGCAGCACACAAAATGTAGTCAGATGACCACCTGGGAGGGGCAGATGTCAAAACTTTTAATCTAGGTCATAAATCTCTTTTTCAGGGTCCATTGTAACTTCAAACAGTTGCTAAGCAACTAGTCATACATCAAGGACTAGCTATACTTGAGTGGCAGTTTGGTGTAGTGGATAGGAATTAGGATAGAAACTAGGTGACTGTGGCATCTAGTCCTACCTTAGGCTCAAAGAGCATGGTCACCCTGGGCCAGACCCTCTTTCTCAACCCTAGGAAGCAGGCAATGGCAAACCACTTCCAAAATCTGGCTAAGAAAATTGTAGAGACTTGTCCAGGGAGCCACCAAGAGTCAATACTGATTGAAAGGCGAAAGGAAGGAAGGAAGGAAGGAAGGAAGGAAGGAAGGAAGGAAGGAAGGAAGGAAGGAAGGAAGGAAGGAAGGAAGGAAGGAAGGAAGGAAGGAAGGAAGGACATTTTACAATATGATTATTAAACTTTTTAATCTTAAAATATTCTGCTCATGCCCTAAAACTTTATAAAAATGTACAATAAGTTTAATTGTGTATGTTGAAGGTAAGCAGAATATGTTAGTAGAAGTCAGTTTGGAGTAAGATTGAGCTAAAACTGTATATAATAAAACCCTGCTGTAGCAGGGAATACCAAATGGAGCATGTAGAAAATTAAAGGAGTTTGAAAGGGAAAGTCTTTGTCAATTTAACCTTGGCTCCTGGTGACTTTTTAAACCATCCATGTAGTTTTCTTGATGATAATGTCAAAGTGGTTTGCCACTGATTTCTTTTGGATGTGTGTTGGGTATTTTATTTGCTAATCTAGCCTACAAATCTTTATTTTGGAGTGGTCTCTCATCAAAGTATTAATAAATCTGTCCCTACTTAGTTTTTAAGATTAATCAGGGTCAGCTAAGTACTAAAACTGATGCCAAATAAAGAAGTATGATGGAAAAAATCAGTTAGATGAATCAGAGGGGGGAAAAAAACAACACACCAGAATTCTAGGTGCCATAATCTAAATCTGTATAGTAGAGTGTTCATGTGAATATATAATCTGAAGTATTTATTATTATATATGTAGGATACCTGTTCAACAATGCATGATAGAATTAAAATGAATTTTACTTCAACACTCTGGGGAAAATGGAAATCCATGTATATCTAAACCAGTTGGAATGAGTATTATAACTGGTCTAGTTTGATGTGTCAATGAGATTTACTGCTAGAAATTTGATACTACATCAATCAGGTCTCTTTTTATGTATATAAATAAGACAGGGCTGCTGAAATTTTGATAATCAATAAGAGAGTTAGGAAAGGGACACAGCTAACTCAAAAGGGGGCAATCTTTGAATTCAGTTTCTTCTGCATTAAGATACACAGGGCAATTAATTTACCCTAATAGTCACTTTCACTGATACCACATGATTCATTTAAAATCTTACACAGCTTTTGCTTGTCGCTTGAAAATGCACATCATTTATTTAATGTTTTGGGATAACAATCAGGAAGATCTGCCATGTCACCCAGGGCAAGCAATGTTTCTTTGTTATGCATATCCTTTCACTTCTAATCTGCATTTCCCTTCTAATCTGCATTTACAAAGTAAGTTTATCAACAATGGCAAATGCATGTATTGCAAGGTGTACCTAACAACACAGACATGGAGCAATGGTGTCTACCACATATTCTCCTAAGTCATAATAATTATTATTAGATTTATGATTTCATAAATTATGATTATGTGATGATATGAAATAATCACATATTAATACACTATGGTTAGCATTTTCTCACAGTTCCCAGGTTATATCTGAAGCTTGTCTGGAGATGTGATGTGGTTCAATTGGGAAAAACAGAGATTTCTTTGCTTGCTAGATTCATAATCCACCTTTCATTCAGGAATTCAAAGTGACACCATGGCACTTTCTCTTCTAACCTAATATAGCAACTTTGTGAGGTAGGCTGAACTGAGAGACAGAAACTGGCTCCAGAGAACTTCAGGTCTGAGAGTAAACCAGATGGTGGGCCTCCCTGCTACATGTCCAACTCTTCAATCACAGAACACTATTCAAAACAGGCACTTTGCCAAACACCTTTTCTTGATGTAGCTACATCATCCAAAAGTTTGGTGTGGCTCTGTCAAGATTTTCCCCAGACCAACAGCTAAGGGACCATGGGACTCACAAACTCCTTCAGAGACAGCTGGGCAAAATCTTTTAAGCAGCTGCATGAACCTTCTAGCATATGGGTGTCAAACTCACTGCATCACGTTGCTGTCATGTGATGTATCACGATGTTTTCCCCTTTGCGGAGCTGGGGTGGGCATAGCCTGTGCATGACACATTCGGTCTGCAGGCCACCAATTTGACACCCCTGTTCTAGGAGACGCACCCTTTTCTTAATGGCTGCTGAGCTCATGTTTGTGAGCTCAACTAATATGTCAGTATTAGGTAATTGACATAGATTGATTCAAATAAGAAAAGCACCAGATTCCATAAATCTATTACAAGACCATACTCTGAATATCTGCTTAGGGTTGAACACAAATATTCCCTTACCAGGGAAGACATATAATATGTGAAAAAGCCCTCTTTTTCTTCAATGAAGCCATAATGTGTGCCTGTGTGTGTGTGTGTGTGTGTGTGTGTGTGAGTGAGTGTGTGTGTGTATGTATATATGCATTAATTCATGATGCCATTGATGTAAGAGGCCTGTTTCTTTCTTCTGGAATATTTAAATACAATCTTTAATGAGTTTCTTTTAAAAACCAGGTAAAGGTATGTTGAGTGCCACCTGCAACATCAAATGTTTTTCTCCCCGACTTTCTGAGGATGTGTCATCTTCCTTTCATTCCACTTCCCCCCAGGTTCCGACATAAATAATCCACACTTCCACATCTCCCTCTTGTCAAACTGGGGCAGTGGCAAAAATAAGCAGCACAAATTGGCCGATAATGCACCTTATTTCCATGCCGGAGCAGGTGCATTTTTCCCAGTCTAAGTGGCAAGATGATCCTGATCTGCTCTGACAGGCAGGCTGATCTAAAATTACTCAGCACACTTTGCCACCAGTTGGGGGAGAAAGCGTCCCCCGGGAGCTCCTTCGGAAATGTTTCAATCCCCAGGGTGCTAATTAAAATTTACTGAGTAATATTTGCAAAGCTCACTGGCCCCAGTTACAGCAATTATCAGTTACTAAATGTTAGAGCCAGCGATAGCAACTGACGATTGGCTCTTTCATACTTAACAGAAGAGGGGAAAATAAAATCAGAAAGAAAAGAAAAAGCTGTTTACTTTCTATTTATTTTTCCATAATCTTCCTCCGCAGGCCTTTGGAGTAGCCCAAATCCATTGAATGGCTCCGTTGGTTTTATCCTAGAAATCGCTTAAGATACAAGTTTAATTATCAGTTTCTTATTGGGCTTCCTGCCAGCATGCTAGCTATATATTTATGCATTAAAAAAAAATAACGAAAAGAAAATGTGCCTTTGCAGAAGGCTTTGCGGCTGATACCAGAGGGATCTTCAGAGCAATGTCCTATTTAGAATTACACACGCCTGCGGCAGGGGTCAGTTGGGTGCTGTGACCAAGTGGAAAGTACACTGCCTCCTAATTATACACACAGCTCACAGTTTAAATTTCCTGGACAAATAGCTGAAGTCAAGACTTGCTAATCCACCCACAGGTGCTGTAAACAACCGCTACCAAATAAACATAGCGCAGCCATCAACACAGCCCTTCAGCAAATTCCACAGTCCACCAGCTGCTTGATCATTCCTTTAAAACCATGAGGCACTTTCGGCTCTAAAAGGAAAGACGAATCATGCTGCCCTCCACAAAATGGATTTCTTTAAGGATTTTTTTTTTTTCAGAGGGGATAACAAATTTTAATGCCGATTTCTGTACCGGCAGGGCAATTTGTTTGCTTTCTGCACATTCAGTTCCACTTAGTTTTCTCATTTCTCTGAGTTGTGTGGTTTTAATTTTGTCCCAGGTCTGGCTGGGTTGTCATTCTTTAACTGAAAAGTCTACATAAAGGTTTGTAGGCTTTTTTTCTTTTCTTTCTTTCTTTTTTCTTTTTGCAAATTTCTTTTCCCGTAAATTTGAATGCAGTTCTCTTTCTATAAATCGTTTTCCTAAAGCAATCTAGTTCTGCTTGCTCAGTTTTACCTCCTGCATTCAGTATTGGGCACTTATTTTAGGGTTCAAAGCAACACGAAGTCCTGAAAAATGTACATTTCCATGGGTAAATTTGTAGAAATAATTGAAGCTGAGTGGACTAAACTGCTATTTTTAACAATTAGTCTTCTCTGTGTCCTACTTGATAGCATGTTTGTCTTTCTTGTAATATCCGATGAAAAAAAGGGCTAACCGTATTAAAAAATCCTCTTTTACTGTATACTTTTACAGGAAACAGGAGATTTATTGGAGCTTTTTTTTTTCAAAGGCAGGGCTATGTTTATAGCTACGGAATGTTATGAAAAACAACCCAATTGTAAACTAGTAGAAAAATTCAGGCATGGTCTATGTAGGCAGTCTGGGAAAAAAAAAAAAACATTTAAAAATGTCATTTTCAAGCATGCCATATCACTTATGTAATGTAAATATGCTCCATTTCTTCCATGATGGGAGTTGAAACATTGCTTCTTGTTATCACTGGATCATTTACATTTGTATAGATTTATATGATAATTATTCTGAATAGCTCGGGCCGGAAACAGCTGCTTTGTTTTGTTTCATCATGACAGAGAATATCATATCTATCCTTTCTTGCAGCGGTGAAATCCGGCCGGATCTATCCAGCTCACACAAACTGGTAGAACTGGCAGCGAAGGCTTTGCCCACACGCCGGGATGTCATTACACCATTTTTGACCCTCTGTGCATGCGCAGAAGAGGCACGCGCTCCCATAGCGAAAGTAAGTGGATTTCACCATTACTTTCTTGATTATATCCTCCTTCTATAAAAGTGTGGCCTCCTAATATTTGGAAAGCGTTTCAGCCTCTGCTTTCCATTCCTAGAACACAGTGACCACAGAGGTCTATCAAAATCTACATCTTTTAAAAGCCCAGCAAAATCTTGGACAGAGGGTATATAGGCAAAGATTTATTTAATTGTTTGTTTGAAATGAAATCAGCCGCTGGATTTTACACTTCGTGCAGAGGCAGAGATGCTCCAAAACTGGAAGAAAACGTTTATTGTTTCTTTACTACTGGAGATAATTTGCAAGGACTGGAGACCAGTAATATTTTTCTCACAGAAACCACAGGGGAAAAAAAATGGTTTTGAAGCACATACCAGAGTTTTCAACATGTGGCCAAAACGAGGGTAGTCACGATGATACATTTGAAGCTCCGACCATCTGCATATGCAACAGACATTCTTCTAATGTCTTGAGGCTGGAATGAGCATTTTTACAAGATGGTGCTTGTAGTAATGCTGAGGAAAAAACCAAAAATGAAGACCATATAAAACGTGTGCTCAGTTTCCTTCTGGTTTCCCTGGCTGCCTAAGGTCATCTTTACATCAAGGGGAGATTGGAAAAATGAGAACATGTGCATAGATGCCATCATGATACCTCCAACTCATAGCTTTGACAGACAACAAGGGATGCTTCCATTATTGGGACAAAATGGTTGTTGACAAGTTGTTGTTTTTTTTCCAAAAGCTGGTATCAAACCAGCCCTTTCAAAAGTAACTTGAGCCTTCTTGCTCTCAGAAGTCTGTCTACCATGCATGATACAGCAGCAACATTATTTTCTTCTTCTTTGGAACAAATGAATTCATACCACATGCTTAGCCACCAAAATAAATCTGTTGAGAAACTGGAAAGTGACCTCTTTGCCAAGAAGAGGAATCAACGGATGTGCCCCAGTACTGTGAAAAGAAAAGTTTGCCAGTGCTGGGACAGGCTGTTTGCAGGGAAAAACCTCTTGGATATCCTGTTATTTGGCAAGCACCCTGGAGTTGGTTCTGCATTGCATGTTGTCTCTCAAGTATTTGTGGGAGGAGAGACTGGTTATTAATCTGAAGAGTCAGATTTGATTCTCCCACCACTTAGATTTACATAGCTATACATTCCATTGCTTCAATCAAAGCTATGTTTTGAATGGTATAGATTCCAACTTTTAGCTGGCTTTCCGATATTAAACTACAGTAAAAGACTGGAGTGTTATCTTGCAGTTTCACATAAAAACTGATTTGGATTTCCTCAAGGATAAAAAAGTAAGCCTTCCCAATAATAGAACTTCTAGAGATGCCAAGATAATTTTTTTTAAAGAAAAAGTTCTTTCAAACAAATGGTTTTCTTTTATTTATTTTTTCCCCCATTGATTGAATTATGCTGTAATAATATTATGGCTGATTCTTATCCTGTGACTAAGGAGATGGGCATGGGTTTATAGTTAAAGACTGCCAAACTGAAAACAATGAACCAGTATTTTTATTCAGGCTCTTTTTTGTATATTTATGCATAATTATTATGCAAACAGATGCACAAATGCACACCCACACGCACTTATGTAGAAATAAAATAAAATCCTTCCTCTACTCAATGGCATCCAGATGTGTCATATTTTAACTCTATTAGGCCAGATTGAAAATGTGAGAGTTTGAACACAGAACATGGAATAACAGACTTGGAAGAGACCTTGGAGTTCTTCTAGTCCAACTCCCTGCTCAAGCAGGAGACCTCCCACTTCAGACAGGTGGTTTCCAGATTCTTCTTAAAAGCCTACGGCGATGGAGTACTCACAGCTTCTGAAAGCAAGGCATTCCACTGGTTAATTGTTGTCACTGTTAGGAAATTTCTCCTTAGTTCTAGGTGACTCCTCTCCTTGATTAGCTTCCATCCATTGTTTCTTGCCTTGCCTTCAGCTGAACTGAAGTCAGGCAATTCCAGAGGACATCATGTTAAGGAAGACAGATCTAAACTGTTAAGAAAACAAAAGATCTCCTTAGAGTGTATCAGATCTTTGCTCCATGCTATTCCTATTTGGAAGCTGCTTTTGGGGCTTGAGGCAAATGATCTTCCAATCTCAGTATCTAAAAACTAATTTAGGATTTTTATATGCCAACCCAGTGATGAAATCCAAATTTTTTTACTACCGGTTCTGTGGGTGTGGCTTGGTGGATGTGGTGTGGTTTGGTGGGCGTGATGTGGCTTGGTGGGCATGGCAGGGGAAGGATACTGTGAAATCTCCATTCCCACTCCATTCCAGGGGAAGGATATTGCAAAATCTCCATTCCCACCCCACTCTGGGGCCCGCCAGAGGTGGTATTTGCCAGTTCTCCAAACTATTCAGAATTTCCGCTACTGGTTCTCCAGAACCTGCTGAATTTCACCCCTGTGCCAACCCAATATTCTATCAATAGGTTATTTGACAATTTGTTTCTCAGATTTGCTCCCATTTGCCTGATAGCGTCATTTCAATCTCAGGAAAAAGTATTTTCTGTAACCTGCTGCTTTCACTGATATACAAATAGTAGGTTTGTTTATATGTAAAATATTAGGTGTTTTAAGGATAGGATGAAATGAAGTGGGGCTTCTATAATATTATAAGTATTATTGTTCACACTACTATTTCCACAAAGCAAAATGTCTTCAAAGAAAAACCAGAAGGTCCATTTGCCTCTTGAAAAAGCATCTTTGGGACAACCATAACCTGGATGACTGAGAATCTCCATAGACATCACACTATTATTGTAAATATTCCTTCAAAGTTCAGATCTGGGGTGGCATTAGAACTCCCAAAATCAGATATGAAGTCTCCTACAAAGCTTAGGTTAATATAGGAATTTTTTTGAGAGAATTCCAATTGGACTCTCCTATTCATTGATTGGGGTCCATATTAAGATCCATCCTATGGGTAGGAAAAGCTGCTTTAATGTCTTCATAGTTAATACAATTTGGCAGATAGCCACAATTTGGAGGAAGCTTGGTGTAGCTGAGGCAGGTCAGCGCATGGCAGGCTGGCAGCCACAGGAAATAGCTGTAAAACTTGGCTAATCTTAAGGGCTAGAAACATTTTTAAAAGCCATCAAACATAATCCCAGTTGCTTTTGGCTGAAGATAGCTATGTGCGATCCTCAAAATATTATCGTGTGAGAGAATGCTATCAAAGAACAACATGTTCTCTCTAGGGCAGCTTGCCATAGTATTCATAACTTGATTTCTGGGAGAGCAAAGATGCTGGAAAGTAATGTTGGATGCAATTGATAAGTCTCTGAGTAAGTATTTGAAATATCAATCAATTTTCTTCATCTGAAAAATGCTACAGATATGAGAGTTGAACTCCTACAACTTAATAAACTTAATAAAATAAGAACATGCTCACTAATCTAGAATAGCAATATTTAGATAGTATCCTGATTATTGAAGAGAAATAAATATGTTACTGCAACCCTTTCTGTTTTTCAGAGCTTTTTTTGCTGGAAAACTGTTTTGAGTATGATTTCAAACTTCTTATACATAAATCCTACAAAGCTTTTGATGGAGTTCTCCTTTTTGGATGTAATCATGTTTATTATAGCACCCTTCTTATTTTTGTGGTTTAGAATGATGTATTTTATTACAGTTCCTTTAGGGGTACTAGCAATAGCAGTAGACTTACATACCGCTTTACAGTGCTTTACAGTCCTCTCTAAGTGGTTTACAGATATTGCCCCCAACAACCTGGGTCCTCATTTTACCCATCTCGGAAGGATGGAAGGCAGAGTTAACCTTGAGCTGGTGAGTGTCGAGAAGTCAAACTGCAGGCAGTCAGCAGAAATAACCTGCCGTTCTGCATTCTAACCACTCTGCCACCATGGCTAGCTGGTTTAATAGAGTTGGGGCCTGATTGTTAAATTGCTCCTCTGCATCTTCAGAAATGATAAAAAGCCACATATCTTCTAGCATGAAAAAAAGGCAGCTCCTTATTATCTTTGCCTGGCTCTGCCATTAACAGCAGAGTTGCAGTGCCAACTCAAAAGGCATCCCTCCAAGAGAGGATGACATTTAATCACCTGAACTGGATATAACAGCATCACAAAGACTCTTCAAAGTACTCATACTTCATCATGCATAGGACACTGTTGCCCAGTTTTTCAATAATTCCATTTTTATGTTCTTGTGTTCCTCCAAATATGAGCATTGAATGGAGAAAAGCAGGGTTTCTACCATACTCCACCTATATAACCATGTGATTTGCAAATGTTAATTACTCAGGTCAGTCTCTTCTCCTTCCTCAAGAATTCCATTAGGGTGCACTGATGATATTACCTAGTTTGGTAATGAAATGTCTGCAAAAAAACTCACCAAACTCAGAGAGCACCAAGGAGCCCACAGTTCAACTCTGAGCCACACCAGGAGTGGGTTTCACTTACCTTTGCTACATGTTTGCCAAGACGCTCACCCCATCTGCACATGCGCAGAAGCTTCTGCACATGCACAGATCGTATTTTATGATATCCAGGCAGGTGGGCGGAGCCTCCCGCCTGTACTACTACTGGTTCATCCAAACTGGGATGAACCGGTAGCAACCCATCACTAAACCACACATATTCTTTTTAATCAGTCCTATTAGGCTCAGATAAGGAAACCTTCCAGAAGAATAACATAGTTTCTATGACTATATTGTGTTCTGCTAGTCTACCTTTATCCTATTTTCAAATGAACAGTGGTGTCAAACTCAAGGCCTGCGGGCTGGTTCCAGCTCATGGGGTACTTAAAACTGGACTGCGGGACTGGCCTGGAAATAGCAAAGGATTAGCCCGCGGTGCCTCTGGCAGCGAAAATGGGATGGGGTGTGTGTGCATGGCTCCTGTGCCCTGTTTTTGGCCTGGTAGCTTCCTGCAACATTCTGCTGGCCAAACAGAATGTGGGGGTGCACATGGCCCCTGTGCCCCATTTTGGCCAGCAAAGTGCTGCAGGAGGCCTTCCAGGCCAAAAACTACAATGCTGATTTGGCCCTTGAAGAAATCTAGTTTGACACCCCTGCTATAGAACGTTAACAGAACAACACAATATATGAGAGTTGAATGGAAAGTAATGCCTCTACCTTGTAATTTTAAATAGAAATATTTTAATAATGAAACAGGAAAATAATTCCTGTAAAAATGAAGTGTTTTATAAAGTTGTCTTTACGTCTTCCTGTAATCATCACCATTTACTACACATTTTGCCAAGAATAGACAGGTTTCCTCAACATGTTATGAAATAACTCTATACTTTCCAACCTTATTTTTCATTCAATCTTGAGGGAATGAACCTTGGGCGTGTGTGGTGTCTATGTGTACTTTCACGCACACTGTGTGAAAATATATGATTGTGATGGGGCTCATTGATATTAGTCATTTTTTCCTGAAAAATATTCATCCTTCTAGATCGAAAAATGACAGTTTGGGTAATAACAAGATTGTCTTTCAATAAGTCAGGAATAAGTTATCTTCTGAAACTGAGTAATAATGATTTGTTGCAAAAATAACAATTGAATCTGATTGTTAGGCCTAAATCCATGACAAATTTACCCTATGACCATGTTTCTTTTCATTTTTTTCCATTATAAACCTATCCCTCAATTCCTGGAATTAAAGATATGCAGAAAACTGAACAAACAAATAAACAAAAAAAAAAAAAGTAGCACACACATATCTTAGCAACTATTACACTAAGTCACTATGAACTGTTGGAAAATCTTTCAGGAGTTATGATTTGCCTGAGAGATTCCTCTCTTTGTCCTTCATTTCTGAAAGCAGTGGCTGCCAGATTTAAAGCTGAACTATATTTACCTTTTCTTATTGTTTGTTCAACTTAGGAAAAGCCAGTGGCAGAAAAAAAACTCAGAAGGTGAAGGTCAAATGAAGAACTATTCCCATAAACCAAGCTTTACAGAGAAGGTCATGCTACCTTCACATCTTTTACGCATGTTACGTTTATACCTGAGGCAGCATCATGCCAAGGCTGCAACCAGGAACTGATTATATTTATATAAAAGTGCACTTAATCTGTTGCAGTCTCTCTCTCAGACACATTCTCTTTTCCTAGCTAGTCTTATCGTACATTCTTTCTTAATGTATTCAATATTTAAACAGGAGGGGACATTTCGAGAATAGAAGAATTCAAAACTTGCCAGTTTCTCATTGATTCACATTCCCTTGAGCTATAGGATGTCTCCATCAGACTCATCCTTTCACAACTGCGCATAAAATTGTAACATATAGCTTGAAATCTTTCATAGGTTCCACACCCCCATGCCTTCAAATCTGACATCAGGAAGGGTGTGTTCATCTTACCACACTTTTCATAAGTTTGATGAAGCTCATAATGTGTGTTCAGAACAATTGGTTAAGATCTCTTAAATATAAGAGTGATGCACAATTGTTGGGCTTTACACAGCATAAATCTCCATGTGAATTACTTAGCATGGATTCACATGCAAAGTTTCAGAGAATCAGTCTCATTGAACACACTGTGACTTACATTGTTTAGATGAAATGTGTAAGATGGCAACATAGGAATATATCACTACTCTGCCTTTCTCCAAGGGTAAACTAAATTAAACCTTTCTGGTGTTTCTCTAGTGGCTAGCCTATCCCCTTTGCATGCCGCTGTACTAAATTCATGAGAATATAATTAAGTATCCATGATTGCAATGCCTTTCTTTCTTTGTGTGGGAGCCTATAGGATCAAAGGTGTGCCCCTGGCAACATTGACATATTCTCAAAATCTTTGTACAGGATATGGAAGTTGTCAGTAAGTGATTGCTAGTTCAAAGCTTATAGCCCCCAAACAGCATCTTCCACAGATATTTTGGAGGGCATCAAGTGTATAAATCTCATTGGAAGAACATATGGGAGCCTGGAGGCTCCATTTCCAGCAGGTAAATATATCAGGGCATTTCACATGAAAGGCTTTAAACATCTCAACTATGTTGAATTAAAGCTTTTCAGATACCTAAAGGGCATCTGTTCATGTCTTGCAATAAATAGCACATATGAGAGAAATTCCAGCACACAGATTCCAGCTTCATCTTCTGGGAGACAAGGAACATTTTCCCCAATTTGATTTCAAGTAAAACCAGAAAAATAAAATAAAAATAAAAATGAAAGCCTGAATTATGCTTCAGCTAAGTATGCTATCATCCACATCTCTCTCTCTCTCTCCCTCCCTCCCTCCCTCCCTCCCACCCCTTCCCTCCCTCATATTTAAATTATATTTTTGTTGTGAAATTGTAGAAAAGTAGGCTTCCTTTTCCAACCTCTGCAAATGATACATTTCCCAAATGATTCTTTAGAGACAGCTCATATCTGTCACTAGCAGGAAGAATTGTCACATTTTTAAGACTGAGGTAAAAGTGAACTGAGCACTCTAGCAAAACCCTGCTATTGCTTATATGGCTGTAAATCAGGAGTGTCCAACCTCTGCAACTTTAAGACTGTTGGACTTCAACTCCCAGAATTCCTGAGTCAGCTATACTGGCTGTGGAATTCTGGGAATAGAAGTCCATAGATCTAAGTTGCCAAGGGTTGGACACACATGCTATAAAACTTGTTAAGAAATGACCAGTCAGTCAAGTTTCTTGATTTTTCCAGAGACTATTTGCCCTGATCAATCTTGGGTTTTTTCCCTTTCTTTCTCTTTCTTTTTAGAAGATTTTTATCTTAACCAATCAGGAATTGAAAGAAGATTTTCTTCAACTCATCATAACTTATGGGATAAAGAAGCTGTAAGATCTTAAGCCACAAGCGAGGGAAACTTTTGATGAGATGTTGATGTTATACTGGTCAAAAAGGGAAATGCCAGTCATCTGTAAAACAGACTAAAGCACACAACAAATGTATATATCGGATATCCAGAGCCTTCTTTTCAATTTGTGGCTGCTGGTTTTATTCTTCCTTGACCCCGGACACAAAAGAGGGCTATGGTGTGGGCTGCAAAATGCTGGCTGAGCTTTTGAGGATTTGGGATGGGTTTCTCCATCAGAAATTGCTGTCATTCCTCCATGACAGACAAAAAATGAGATGGGGAATGATAGGTGAGAGATAAGATTGAACCTCTGCTACTCAAAAGGCTACAAACGCCCAAGAGGTTGAGCAAATATCATTGTTCCAGTCCTGGCAGCATGGCAAATATTTACAAATCATTCTCACCACCCTAGCATCCCCACCCCTCCTCCCAAGCCCGGCCCACAGCCATCTTCCATCCTCACTACAGCCATCTACCTGACAAAAGAATGAGGGTAACCAAAAGTAGGACAAGGTAGAAAAGCTGTGTGTGAGACAGAGAGAGAGAAAGAGAGAGGGAAAGGCAGGACCCAATGACCATAAAAAAATGTTTTTCATTCCCTGGCTATCACAGATAGTGGCTGTTGCTAGCATTTAAGATAAGATTAGTTGGTGTTGTGCTATCAGCACCTCCACATTTTCCCTGCAGGGACTTCTTCTGACAGGCTGAAGCTGGAGGCATGTCTGCGGATTAACACGAGCTAATGATTATACACTAAAGCTTTGGAACTGTCGGACTAATAGGATTAAGCAATGCCAGATGCAGGTCCCCGTTCAGGTTAAAAATGCACTTTTTACATTACAAAGTCAGACAGATCCCTTTGAACATGCAATGAATATGGATGTTTTCAATTATCACAGTCTTCCAGGGCTATACGATATGGTAAATTAATCCCTTTAGAACATCGGAAACAGGACAAAATAGCCTTCTTGAAGCTGAAATCCCTCGTTTTAGATTTTCTTTCATGGGGATAAGCAGTGGTGCACCACACATAATTAATCTTATTACAAACAGAGAAAGAAAAGAGAAAGAGAGAGAGAGAGAGAGAGAGAGAGAGAGAGAGAGAGAGAGAGAGAGAGAGAGAGAGAGAGAGAGAGAGAGAAGATGACCAAAAATTGGTTAAATATTTTTTGGGAGAAAAACCTTAATTAGAGTATAGAGGCAGTCTTTTAAAGCAGTACCTCTTAATTACTTTCCATAAGACTTTATTGAAGCACATACACACCAACCCATAAGACAGATATGTACTAGAGTCTTTTCTTATAAAAATAAATAATACCAACATTACCAATGGCTATCTCAAGTGAGTGTTAATAAGAGAGAGGAAGCCTGTCTGTCTTCTTCTTCTTAAGAAGAAAAACTTCTGGCTAAAATAAAATAAAAAGCTGGCTTTCCTACACTTTTGTTTTGCTTAGCTCATTTAAAAAAAAAAATGTTTGTTCACCAAACATTCAGAATAGTTCATAAAGTCCTGAATCAGCAAATGGATTCTGCATGTGGCCTTATCTTATCTCTGCCTCATTACTGCTTCTAGTCAAGAAAATTAAATAGTATATTAAAGTGGCAGCACAGCTATTAGAGTAATATGTTTAATGAGAGTGAAAGTTAGAGCCTCACTGTTAAAAGTTATTTTGATTCTAATGTGTTACATATGCTTCTGGTGTGATACAGTAATGATATGGCAATGAAACAAACAAATAAATATACCCTTCTTTCTGATAATTAGTGACGAGCAAGCGGATCCTGTTAATTCTGAATTAGCAACTTCAATGCTATAAATTCTTTCTGAGCATCTCTTAATTTTTACACTCACTCAGTATATCTATAGATGACTTTTCCCCCTCATTCCAAGCATTAGTCTCATTCCAAGCCATTGTCTTAATGGATTATTGTGCACGAATGCGTGTGGGCATTCTTGCATTTTTGCAATAGTAGATCAATGTGAAGTCACTCTCTTGGTTCCTTTAGGAGATTAAAAGGAAAATATTTAATTCGTCTGTACATGTTAAACAGGACACGTTGAAAAGCATCTGTAATTAAATGACTGTCATAAGCTATGCGCACACATGTGGAAATAGTGTAGCACTTGGATGCTTAATCCACACAATGAAGCTGTGAAGTGAAAAAAAAAGTGGAATGAATCACAGCTTGACCTGTGCGAACTCTGTTTATTATCCATACACAGGACAATCATATGTGGGCTGCAAAATCCAGATGACCACTAGATGGCAGCAAAGAGATTGCTAGCCTTCTAACTCTTTTGAATGGTCATCCAGATTTCCTAGCCAAGCTATGCATATCACAATTACAAACATGCTTAGTTCTATATAAGGACAGTTCTATATAAGGACAGACCCACAATGAATTTTCACAGCATTATGAATAAACCACTTCAGTAGGATCTCTGTAAATAGGGCCTCCACATGTTTACTGCACATCCAACAGGACTTTTGGTAGCCTGAAGATAAAAGATTGAAAAGAATAATTATCAAGAGATATTTTAGTTAATTCAGTTGGGTGCACTTTATGATGCAAACATGAACACAAATGTGTATCAGTGTTGGATGCAGAGGTGTTAGGGAAGGGCAATCAAAATAGTCAAGATGACAGCTTGCTCTTCTTCACTTGCTTAAAAAAAAGTTTATATAGTAGTTCTAAATATGCAACCAAAACCCATCTTTGCTTTTTTTTTTTTTTTTTACAAGAATTCAAAATGTTAAGATGGCGGCCACAACCATGCAATTGAAGGCCCATCTTTTTTTACATAGATCCAAAACTTCAAGATGGCGGCCAAAACTATGTAACTATATAATCAAAGAACCATCCCTTTTAGTTCCACTGTGTTTCCCCCCATTTCAAAACATATCTAGTTTTTTTTTCCTCCTCCTCCTCCTCCTCCTTTCTCAACTTCTAGATGAGGACTTCACATAGGGCTTTGTCTCTAGTCCCAGATGGACTTCCTGCTCCTATGTTCCCCTGCTATCACCCCTAGAACTACTGGACTAATTTAGTTCTGGCTCAGCTGTAGCTCAGGAGGAACTGCAAAGTTTACATTTTGAAACTGGTAGTGCTGGAGTTCTGTGGTTCTTGAGGGTGGATGCCATTTTCCCTCAGTTTGTCTCTTAGCTCCTTGGTGGTTTCTTTTGGCAATGAGCACAGTCAGGATTGAAAGTAAAGGACACCAGAAAAAGACAAACACTTAAATTAATAGCACTTGTTTGATTTTAATAAAAATAAATAAACTGAATAAATTCTTGGAGCAGTCTAAAGCAGATCACTTAAGGTAACTCATACTTTTTAAGATAATCAAAGTGCTCTAAATCATTCATATTTCTATAGAATGGAGTAATTCTACACATATAAACAATTTTTTTCCCCTGAAAAGTGTACCATTTTACAACAAAACTGTTCTGGTTTAATATCCTATCAAAACCTGAAGTACAAACTTGCCTGTTTCAAAAACAGACACTTCAACTACTAGGCAAATTATGCTTTTTAAAAAAACCAAGAAACTTTAATATATGCCTATTATTTTGTCCCAGCAGAGGGAGCCCCTATTATTTCATGCATGCTGATGACTCTTGGAGAATTACAAGGAAAATTAAGAAAAATGGATATAATGTCTAAGCATTTTTAAAATATAACTTCCTCTTTCATTAAAAAAAGCATCCAGGTATGTACTTAATTCTTGTTTTTTTGGAAAAAAAATCCATAAAAATAAATAAATAAATGGCAGGACTAGATTTGGTTCCATGTGGCTTTAAATAAAAGATTTGTGAACTGAACTTTGCATTAACATAATGAGATAAGTGGATATCCTTAATCCAAGACAGAAGGGATTTAAATCAAGGAACATTCTTTCATCCCAAAAATATCCTAAAAGAATTTGTGATATGATATATAATATGATATGAAATATGATTGATATGTGATATATGATATTTTCATGGAGAAGTGATACCATCACAGAAATTATGTTAAATAATAGATAGTAGGATGGACAACAGCACCAGGTAACTGTTGTTACTGGGAAAAGAAGAGGAAAAAAAACCCCAAACTTTATTATTACCCTAATAAATAGAGACATACTTGACATCTTGTACAGGATCTTCTGTCATTCTAACTTGTGCCACCTGAACATTTCTTTGTACAGCATTGTTTAATAAGGCATATGCATTTGATTGGCCAGTATGATATTAAAGATGGTATGCAAATGAAGAAAATGGCTCCTTGGTAGTTATACTTCATGGATTTCTACTGAGGGATGTAAAGCATGAGGGTAACATTTTCAACAGCTTCTCATCTTCCATTCCCAAAAGGTTTCAAATGGCCTTTCATTCAGAATGGAAGAGAAGGCACCTTGGATATTAAACTCAACAGCTGGGATGTCCAACTCTGACAACGTTAAGATTTGTGGACTTCAACTCCCAGAATGGCTGGGGAATTCTGGGAATTGAAAACCACAGATCTTAAATTTGCCAATGTTTCATACCTCTGCTCTTACTGTATCTTAGATAGTGCATAAATACCTCATTATCTTTGTAAGAATTTTTTTAAAATAAATATTCTAATTTCCCAGATGAATTGGAGCAATCATTTGTTTTTTTCAATATATTCAGAAAAGGGTATATTCCAGTGGTGGGCTTCAAATTTTTTAATACCAGTTCTGTGGGTGTGGCTTGGTGGGTGTGGCTTGGTGGGCATGGCAGGGGAAGGATACTGTAAAATCTCCATTTCCTCCCCACTCCAGGGGAAGGTCACTGCAAAATCCCCATTTCCTCCCAATCAGCTGGGACTCGAGAGGCAGAGAATAGATGGGGGCCAGTCAGAGGTGGTATTTACTGGTTTTCTGAACTACTCAAAATGTCCTCTACCAGTTCTCCACAACTGGTCAGAACCTGCTGAAACCCACCTCTGGTATATTCTACCTGTCTTCAGACTTCTCTTCATACATGAATCAGAAACTTTTATGGAACCCCCCGAATATTGTAATCCAAAACAGTTAAAGATGCTTCCATCATACTTTCATAGGAGTGAGGCAAGCTATGTATTAATCAATAGAATTTGGCTTATTGATACTCGGGGTGCTCTGATACTCTCTCCTTGTCTCTTTACTGACATCTCCAAACATCATCCTGTCATTTCTGGAAGAAGCAGAACAAGTTTGTAATGTTTCATAATAGCAGTTAACGAGTCCCATTGCAGCCATGTAAACCCCCATAGTATGTGAGTCTGTCCTGAATATCTGAAGCTTGCCTTTCTAGAATTGCATAATTCCTGGTCCGTCTTCCAATAGTGGAACACCGTTCTGAGGAAGCTAGGCTGAATCTGTCAACATGGACCACAGCTAATTCTGCAGCATTTCCAACTGGGGTGACTGAAAAGAATGAAGGGTACGAAGGCCGTGTGGTAGTTTCTTTCCTTTCTGCCTGATTGTGCCTGCCTACATGCCAACTCTTGCAAAATTTCAGGTTGCTAACCAAGGCAAACAACAGCCACCCGGCATGCATTTACCAGCAACATGCAAGTTCACTCAGAAGTTCACCAGCAACAAGCCAGGCTGAGACCTAATTTCTAAAATGTAGCTGATGTTTTGAAAGACAGGAGAGGGGCAGGGGAATAAGCAAGAGCCGTGAACAGTGAATAACATTGGATCAAATTACCATTTTTGACATTACTTGTCTGAAACCTGATTTGCTTTCAGTCCTCGGCAGAAAATACGAAGAATCTTGCACTATGAAATATGAAGACACTTTCAGAAGGGCTGTAAATCCAGGCTTTTAATCATTAGGATTGTCACAGTCTAAACTGGATAGGGGAGAGGCATGCATACTGGTCTATTTCAGTTCATTTGGCTGGTTGGGACCAGCATAGAACCATTTTAGATTATAGACTTTGCTGCCATTGAACTTTTGAATTAAACCAAGTGGGTCGCAGGTTTAAAAGGTGTCTTTCTCTGAGATAATTCCTCTTCCTTTAAGCTTGGGGGCCGGTACAAAATAATAATTTTCTTCAGCTTTTTGAACTTCAACACTGTTAATATTTACCCTATTTTTAGGCATCTTAAATCAAAACTGTTTGACTCTTCATTTATTTACAGAACCATACTGTGCTCACATAATGTAGAAAAGGGTTAACAAGAATTGTAGAATAAATCTAATTCACAGTGGGCTAAACATAACATAGGCTTGTGTGAGTTTTTTTCCTAGAGGAAACATTAGGTTTCAATTCTTATTTGTTTCATTGTTTTTCTTTTCATTTCTTTTCTTTTTCTTTTTTTAGTTTATTTTTTTTTAGTATATAGTATAGAATAAAACATAGTATTTTTGTTCTTTGATTATAGTTGCATTATTTGTATTAATATTAGTACTACAATTCCAAGTAATATTATCTGTATTATGAATTGTATTGATTTAAAAATTCAATAAACTATTATTTTAGAAAAATGTTTCAACAAACAGAAATGGAAGTGCTACATTTCAGTCTATTTTTAAGTAAGTCAAAATCTCTGTGCTGAGAAGGTATTAGTCTCAATCTCTTTCTCTGAGCTGGTTTGCATAGAAAGCTAAACCATAGTTTAGAGTTAAAAGGAGGAAGCATAGCAACTTCAGTCATTTTTCTTTCTCTCTTCTTTTTAACAAGACATCAGGAAATTAAAATTTTCACTTTAATGTTAGATTAGGCACAATTTACCATACCGAGTAAACATTAAACTATTTTAACTTTTAATTATGGTTAAAAATTATTCCCGTAGCCCCCTATTCTCTTAAAAATATTGCAGCTTCATCAAAGTTTCAAGGAACTCAACCAGTAATTTATCCTTAGGTGACCCAACAAAGCTTTGCTAAATTCCTTTTTTAATGAATCGGCTGACTAAGAAAAGAAATGTGCTTAGCTTATGTTACGTCTTTCATTCAAGCAGCTCAGCATAAAGCAAATTCCAAGGCTCATTTTCCAAATAAGCAAACTGAAACACTGGGAGAAAAGTAACTCAGCAGAGCAAATCTTACAAAGGCTACACTTCCTTACAGTTTATGATCAGACAGATCAGGCAAGCTGTGTTAAGACTCACTCCATTCTAACAGTTGCCAGCTACAGGCATATGCCATGGAGACATTTAATTAGCTATTAAATGCCAACTTCTCCTTGAACTCTGAGAGTTTTCATCCCAAGGCCTAAGAGGTGAAAAGCCTCGTATCGTATTTCTCATCCCTGAACTTCCAATCAGTTGACTGAACAGCTGCTGGGTCAAAGGCTCCTTCTCTTATTAGTAAACCCAGCAAATGACTTGAGTTGGGTGAGATATCCAGCAGCCTGGAAAATCCAGTTAACAAGCAAGCAGTAATAGTAAGAGAATCTGATCAACACTTTCAGGCCTAATTTTAAAAGATCTGTACCTGGCCATTACTTTTCACACCTCATGAAGTCTCCAACTAAAACTATAGTGGGGTAGCTTTTCTTTTTCAGTGGGGAAAATGACAGAGAGGGGATTTTCACTGAGGAACTGTCTAAAGGAAGTAGAAAAAATCCTAAACCTACCTCAGGCTCTGTTAGATCACAATTCAGTCTACATGGTTCATGAGGATTAATGCCTCACACAATCTGGTTGCCTCCAATTGGAGCATGGCTGGCTGAGGAATTCTGAGAGTTGAAATCCACAAGTCTTAAGGTTGCCAAGTTTGGAGAACCCTTCTCTAGGATCCAATGACCTGCAGGTTACATCCAGATTCAGACAGATTCAGACAGAGCCAATGACTTTGTGAAGATGAGCAACAGAAGACTGGTACAAATGTGGAAATCAGATTTGTGGAAAACGCTCTTCACAACACTTAAGAATTAAAACGATTATGCTGTATTTCCGTCAAATAATTAATTCATCACTGTGTATTGAAATCGCCGTGTTTCACACAGCTAACACTGAATTGGGCCACATTCATCCGTCAAACATCTCTCGACCTAATGCCCAATTTTCTGACAAATTAGGTACTCTTCATCAAATCTATTATTAAACAAATATGAATTAACTGCCTCCAATCCCTGCCATTGCTTCTAAAACTGTTCTCATCTACCCTTTTCCACAGTCTCTCTATAGTTTTATTCAATTGATTAACTCCAACCAGTTTTATCACTAAACTACTCATTTAATTTAGCAAGCCACTAAAGCCTCCATTAAAATGCACCATCTGTCCCTCTTCTTGGGCCTTTAATAATTACCCACGTCTACTGTGTGTTCTAATCTCTTCTTTAATGAGCGTCCCAAGCCCTTAATAATTTAAAAGGATGTCAAGACAAGTCTCAATTAAAGAGGCTTTTTCCCCCTAGAAGCAAATGCAATGGCAAGCATTATACCAATCAAAAGCAACAACAGTGGTAATCTTTATTAGAAAAAAAGAAAGAAAGAAACATTTGAGGATGACAAACTCTAACAAGGCAGGTTTATCTCACATATTTCAGGACAGATGTGTTCTCCAGTGCTAAAACCCCCAAATTTCCATCAAGCTCTGAATTTAGAATATATGATGTGAAAGCACTGGTCAAATTGCCCTAAGCACATTTGATTTTAGTAAAAAAAAATATTCACCAACCCTCAAAATTTCCATCTGAAATACTAACAAGTAAGACTAGGAATAGAATTTTGACATTGATGAAAAAAATATGAGAGTATGAATATAAGAAAGGCCATATGAAGCAAGCATGCATAACTTTGGGACAAAATGATCATATTTCCCAATTTTTGATATTTCACTGGCTATGCAATGGGTTGAATGTAGGATCTTACTACAAAGGACGTATCCCACTCCTCAAGTCATCACGTTTTAATGCTCAGGATTGTCATTTTTTTCTCAGCATTGAAAGATACTATTATAGAAGTATAAAGCCATGGTCATTAAAGCCACACAGAACAAAAAGAGGGAATGCACAAGAAAAAAAAGTATTTTATTAGTATTATTCGTAAGGTTAGGTCTAGTTTGTCCTTATTTTAAAAAATCCATTTATTGCAGGGAAGAAGGATAAAAAATGATGCATTCAGTAATGAATCAATTCTTAAAAGTCGAAAAATGTATATGAATCTTTTGTAAAGCTGTTGTCAACAGTTCTCCTGAGTGCATAAATAAATCTATTTGTTGGATGCAAAAAAAACCCTAAAATTCTTTTAGTGATGGCAAAATAATGTGCAAGAGATATAGATGTAGGCAAGCATCTGCATCAGAGTCCATGATTGTCTTTTCTCATTTTTCATCTGCTCATGTTTAAGAATTCCTTTGAACCATCAAAAAAGAGTTTCCCCCTTTAATGCAAGCTGATTGTTCTAGGATTTCAGCTCATGTTTTCATCTACAGGAAAGCCTAAGATTTTTAGTTCTGTTTCTCCATGTTTTTTAATTAACTGAATAAAAAAAAAATTCAGGCTGATTTGAAAAAGGGAAAGAAGAGAGGGAGCTATCCCTTGAGATAATTCCAAACTCAACAAAAAAAGGATAGGTAGAAATAGAAAGAAAAAAAAACCAGTCTGAAACAAACTAAATGGCATTGATAATTGCGTTATATGTCTCATTAGGAAGGAAGCTTAGTTGGGTGAGTAGACAATGTAGATTAGCTCTTGCTTTATTAAAAATTGAATAGGCATTGAAGCCTTTGTTTCTTGGGCTTCGGTGAATTTTAATGTCTTTTCTGTACTATTTTAGCTTCTACCAAAAAGAATTTAGATGTCATGTGATCTGATTGCTTTCTCTTTTTTTTTTTATTACTGTTATCCCATTGTGGTTTTAAATCAGCATCACACTGGGTGGCTGCGAGGCTTAAAGCAATTTATAAATGCTTTAAGTAAATCCATCAATGGTAAGGTGACCATAGCAGTTTTATCAGATCCATACCAAGAGCTTTTTCCAACTTGTCCTTAGCCATGGCACAAATATGCCCTGGCAACATCTTTTTTTTTTCCCCGCTGTGTTTTTATGACATTTCCTTCCATTCATCCCAAAAGTGAGATAGCTTTAAGTCATACATATTAAAGGATATTTTCCCCATTATTCTGACACCATGCAAAGGCAATCTCAAGGTATATAAATTCTGTTAGCTTTTGTTACATATTACTTCGGAGGGAAGTCAGGATAAAGCAGTGACTTGAAACAACAGCAAATTTCACGCTGGTGCAGTTTTCTGCTGACTCATTGATGGGTGGAGAACACTTAATCTCAGCAAGAGGGAAAGGACCAGAAAGTTTTCTTTTGTCCATATTTGCTTGCTTTCTCTTCCCATGAATGCCTGTAGAGAAGACTGCGTTTATATTTAGTGAGATTGAAAAGTACATGATTGGATTGGTTTATAGTCCTGAAAGACAAACAAAAGAATAACCTAGGAGTCAAAAGCTGTCCATCCCGACTAATGTGAACTTTTGCGGTATCTTTGCTAGGTCAACTAACTTTGGTTATCTGAAAAACCATCTCCTCCCAATGGGATTGGCCCACCCAACTGTGGTAGCAGAAGAGGCATGCTGCAGACCCTGTGGGTCAAGGGATTTTGGCTGGTAGGGTCCAGAAGAGCCTTTTCTGCTATGGGTCCTGCCCTTTGGAACATTGTACCTCATCTCCCCTACAAGGTGAGATCCATTTCCACCTTGTTGTTGTGGCCCTGCAGAGCTGGCAGCAGAGTCGGACTGTGAGGAGGCTCAGGAAGAACATGGGCCAGTCCTGGAGGCTGGGGAAGGCCCGGATGAGGGCTCTGCGTCGGAGGCAGAGATGGGGCCAGGGCCATCTGGGAGTGATGTGCGGACTCCGGAGCCTCCAGAGGATGACATCAGAGAGGCAGAAGAACAGGAGGAGCCTGTTCCTAGTGCACACATGAGAAGAGCTGCCAGAAGGCAAGAGCAGCTAAAGCAAAAAGGATGACTCAGGAGTAAGGCCAAGAGATGATTGGCCCCTCCCATAAGGCTTAAAAGACCAGCAACAGCTCTTGGGCTCCTTCTTGGAAAACAAGGTTGATAAATTTGTTTTTTGTTTTGCTGCATTTATTTCTTGTTGGCGTCTTCTGCTTCTGAACTTTTGCCAAGAAAATCCTTTGGCAGGTTGCCTAATTAGACCAAGGTTGATGATAAGGCTGAAGAATTGTGTTATGAAGAATTTGTTTTGAATTAGTTTGGACTACGCTGAGAATGAGTTAATTCTCAGCTGTTCTAATAAAGTCTGTTTCTTTTTGAACTGATTGTGTCTGATAATACCTACTTGGGCCTGGGTCACAATACTTGTTGATTTTCTATAAGGGCCTGAAGACCTGGCTTAGCCAGTTGGCCAGAGGCTCCAACAAGGGTGCAACGTTAGGAAAAAACCCCACTTCTCCCTGCGTTCTTCATGTTCCCTTCTCATTTTTAACTGTACTTATGGTTTATGGTCAGCCAGATGTTCAGACTGGATTTGGCATTTTTGTCCAAGGACCTGGGATAGGTAGATGTGGATGCTTGATGGTGTTACAGATATCATTGCAGGATATAGGCTGTTGCAAGTAAAGCTGCCTTTTGCAATTGACTGATGGTGAGTTTGTCAATGCTGATGGTGTTCATGTGGTGTTCCAATTGTTTGGGGATTGCACCCAAGGCACCTATTGCTACTACCTTTGCTTTTTTTAAAAAAAAAAAAACCCACACTCATTCTATTTCTATTTGCATGTCTTTGTATTTTGTATCTTCTCAAATTCTTTCCTGTTCCATTCTGTTGTGCTTATTTATTGTTTTATCATTTTAATATCTAACTGGCTTAATATTTCCAAGCCACTCACAGTCACCTCTAGACAAGATGGGTGGCACATCAATCTAATAAATAAATACACTTTCAATGGGCCCCTTGGGCCTTTTGTAGCAACAAGTTGCTTCAAGCTGTTGTTGTCAGTATGACCTATTGAGAATCAGCCAATGTTGACAGCTTTGGATGATCTTATTCAATCTCACTTATTTTGTATAGGATGTTTTACTTAGCAAAGAGGACTGAGGCAGGGAGCGAGACACAAGAGAGCGGTAATTGGCATCTGACCTTCAACTCAGCATAACTGTGCTCTGCGCAGCCTCTGGATGAAGTGTGAACAGCTGTTCTGATGGGCTCCTAAGTGTAACGGAATGGGGGTTGGCTTCTTTCTCTCCAATGTGATGAGTGCTGTGATGTTTGCCAAACACATGCATGCCTGCTCAAACACACCGAAGGAAAAAGAGAGTGTGAGAAAGAGCACCAAATGTCATCTGAGAAGTACAGCTTGGATCTCCCATTTCTTGACCATAATTTGCTTTAGTTGCAGATGGACATTCCTCGGTATGAATGTATGATTGGGCCTCTGCTTGTCTGTCACACACTAGAACTTGTTTTATGTGCCACTGAGGCAGTGGTGAAATTCAATTTTTTTTTACTACCAGCTCTGTGGGCATGGCTTGGCAGGCATGGCTTGGTGGGCGTGGCAGAGGAAGGATACTATAAAATCCCCATTCCCTCCCCACTCCTGGGGGAAGGATATTGCAAAATCTCCATTCCCACCCCCTTCTGGGACCAGCCAGATGTGGTATTTGCCAGTTTTCCCAACTACTCAAAATTTCTGCTACTGTTTCGCCAGAACCTGTCAGAACATGCTGGATTTCACCCCTGCACTGAGGTACAAATAATCACAAACCAATTGAACAATCTCTCTCTCTCTCTCTCTCTCTCTCTCTCTCTCTCTCTCTCTCTCTCTCTCTCTCTCTCTCTCTCTCTCTCTCGTTCCTTCCTTTTGCTAAGGAATCAATCCAAGCTAATCATGGTAATTCAATCCTGAATCAAGACTGAACACAATATCTGAATTGATCCAGGTTGAGCCTGGAGCTATGTGCTTTGACTTAGATCCATTGGATTGAGCTGTTTTCACTTAGCCTAACCTTGAACACACCCATATCACCCATAAAGGTTTCAGATATTCTTGACTACCTGTCTATTCAGGGAAACCTGCTCCCTTTTCATATAAAGAAGTTACTGCTCTTCTTTAATTAAGATTTATGAGCTCCTGGCTATTTGCACTTTTATTTTGGCCTTTTAACATTTTAAAATGTTTTTTAAACATTTTAAAATTGAACCATCTTGCCTCCCCCCCCCCCCTTATAGAAGGATAAACATGTAAGAGGAAACAAAGTCAGGTAGGATTTGTAGTGATAAAAGTATAGAAAAAATACAGTTAAATATGCTGTTCCATCCATTATCACTCTACTGAACTTGGCATCCTTTCAAAGCTGCTTTTCTCAGTAGATATTTTTACAGCTACACTGAAGCATCTTTGTATATGTGTGTATATGCATGCACAACATGTACCTTTCAGTCAGTCATCACTGAAATTTTCTTGGCAAGATTTTGGAAGTGGTTTGTCATTGCCTGCTTCTTAGGGCTGAGAGAAAATGACTGGCCTCAAATCACTTAGCTGGCTTTGTGACTCAGTCTCCTGGTTTCTAATTTGATACCTTAACCATTACACCAAACTGGTTCTCAAGCATTTGTTCAGCTCTTGGAAAATTAGATATTTTGTTAGACAAACAGCCTCATTTCCAACATTTTTAAGGAGGCAGGTTGGTACAAATCCACTGAACACTATACCTTCTAGCTTAAAAAGTCTTTTCTCAACCCAACATTGTAGAAACTTTCTTAGAGATGAGTGTTGCAGCCTCCTTGCTAGAGATGGAAAATTGGGAATCATCCAGAAGATGTCCAAATCTTCACTATGTCCAAAATATTGGGATAAAATTAATTTAGATCAATCCTGTATTCCATACTTCATCTCCTATAAGCACAAAGCTTTTCACTTGATTCTAGAAACAGTAATATTGCAATAACTCATGTGCATCTGATTAAATTTGAGAGGAACCCAATAATTGGGATGTTGGAAGATTTTTTCATATTCTTATTTCATGGTGGATTTAACCAGGCCAAGAGTGGCATAGATTTGGGATGGGCTAGTACCCCTGTATTAACCGAGAATGGCAGGTAGCAGCTGAACATACCTCCAAGCATTGGCTACCTCCCAATTGAGCAAATAAACTAATCCCAGGAGTAATTCTCAGATTCCATTCATTTGGCTGCCTGACACTGGCCCAAATCCTACAGTTGTGCTTCTAGCACAGGGACAGCCTAGCTGGTATTATGTCCAAGGAGAAGTGTAAATATGTATCTGCTTTCAATAGCTGAGCTCCAATTACAAGTTCTTGATTTCATGGATCGTGCTAGGGCAGCGACTCAAAAACCAGTGGCTAAAACAAGGTCTCCCTAAACTCAGCACATACTTTGAAAAGAAAATTAAGACACGTAGAGAATCTTCAAGTGTCAAATTTTAAAATGATAATTATAAACAACAATGGGAACTTGTTTTAATTATCAAAACCACCATGACAGTATGCTTTTAAATTATATACAATGGAAAATAAAATGAGTGACATAATCACACTCCATTTGACACACAGCCATCTTCTTCAACAATCTTCACCCTGCCCCTATGTCAAGACTGTACAGTGGGGGCAAGGTTCTTTTGGGTGGTGAATATGCATCTCATTTACCCTCTGATGATCCAGAAGAAGTCAGCCCTGAGAATGGCATCTTAAGAAGCCACTTACAACAATTGCAGGTTCAAACCTCTCCCAATACTAGCTGAATCTTTCTTATTAAATTTAAGAAACAAGCCAACTGACTTAAGGTCATACAAATAGAATATTTACAGTAAAACTTCATGGCTCCTTAAATGCATGTTTTTCAGAGCCAAGAGGAAAGAGTATCTTAATCTGTCATGAACGTGTAAAATTGTTATGAGGCATTATGATTCGTTGCACAGTCAGCCAGATGTTTAGATTGGATTTAGCATTTTTATCTCCCTAACGAGTACCAGGATAGGCAGATGTTCTTGTTTGATGGTGTTAAAGGAATCATTGCAGGATGTAAGCTATTCTGAGTGAAGCTGCCTTTTGCAATTGATTGAAGGTGATTTTGTTAACGCCAATAGTGCGGTGTTCCAGATGTTTAGGGATTGCATCCAAGGTACCTATTGCTCGTGGTGTGGGAAGAAGATGGTATTTTTCCTACCTCTGAGAATTAATCAACAGAGTAGCTTATGTAGCAAGGTTCATAAAAAGTAATCAAAATGGTCAATATGGAAGATACACAATATAAACACAAAAATGGTGGGGCTTTGTAACAGTATGTGGGAATGATCTTGGGAGACTGGGCAAAGAGACGCTGCCAAGGTAACAATCAGGTAAGAGACAATATAGTCCACAGTTTGGTAGTCGGTAAGGCAAGAGGCTCAGAAGATATTCTCCCTATAATTTTTGGGATTCTTGGTGGATATTATTATTTTACCTCTGGCTGCTTGTTTAGCCAGTTCTCTCTGTCTCCATTTTTAGCATGTTCCTAATTTCTTGATTAATAATAGTAACAAATCAGATGCAGTTTCCTGCTTTACAGTTTGGGAATTTGTCCATGTATTATTATTATTTATTTTCCAATAATTATTATTAATTATTTTCCAATCTATGTTTTCTATAAGATTTTTAATGTGAATCCATTCAACATGAATGGGTTGGTTTCTTAAACCAACACTTAAAGGGGAATGCAGAAATGTCTTCCCATATGGCTTATTTAAATATACCCACGAAGAACAGATAGCATGACTCCCACTGAAACTAATGTTGTTGTTTTTTAATGAAAAATAAAATAAAGGTAATTTAGAGGAATAAGAAAAAATAAAATGAATGGAAACAAAATGAATGATTTTGTTTAAATAAAAACAAATGGAGTGGGGTTTTTTTTCCTGCAGAGCCCTAAAATGTAATGAAGAATTATTATATTCTTTATATCAAATCTATTTGGCAAATTTACCCCACTTAATGATGGGGGGGGGAGTTCTTCTGAAAAATTGTTGGTAAAACTGAATTTTGATTCCTTTTTTCAAGAATTTTCTGTCAAAAGACTAGCCACTAAGAGCCTTCATTTTAAAGTTGTCCACATTTCTCTAAAAGATTAGTGGCACGATAAGAATTTTTTTTAAAAAAAATGACTAGCTTGAGAGAAAAGAACCTACTTTCAAGAATAGTATTTTAGAAAAAGTCTTCTAGGTGAGCTGCCGGCTTCTGGCACTTATCCCATTTACAGAGTGGCCAAAGACTACTGTCCTCTATATCTTTATAATGTCATCTTTGTGACAGGTTGCAGCCTTCCTGTCTTTCTGTGCTACAATTAAATTTCAGTGGAAGCCATCAGGGTGTTTTTTTTAGGTGTGAATGTGGACAGATAGAGATATCATAAAATGACAGAGAAATATGCCCCAGGGAGGAAAAGAAGAAAATGTCTCTCTCAACCATCTTTCGACCACATCTTGCAACCACCTTGGGACCTTGCTCAACTCTACCCTCCCCCTTTAACAATTCAACCATCTTCCAACAAAGCTCAACCTTGTAACAACTCAGCTATCTTGTAACAAAACTTAGCTCTGCCAACTTGTAGTAACTCAACCATCTTGTAACAAAGCTCAACTTTGCCACAAAAATAAACTTAAAGCTTTTTTAAAGAGAGAGAGAGAGAAAAGCAGCATCTCTTTTTGTTCTGCAGGGGGAAAACGTTAACAGAATATTGGAAGATTTGGTCATGGTTTTCCTAGGTGTTTGAAAGCAAAAGAGGCTGGAATGAAGTGACACCTTAGTTGCAGTTCATGTAGTTGCTGGGCATGTATTCAGTAGGTAAGATCTTTCAAAAGAGGAAGAATGCAAAACAACTTTCTTGCTATGTCATGGCAGGTTGTCCCCAGACAACTACAGATGCCATTTCTCCGCTGAACTGTGGATGATGATTAAAGAAAAGCATATTTATCTATTTAAACAGATTTATTGGGTTTATTACCTGCCATAGTTTCAAAACTTTCACCAGTTTATAGTAGTATAACATTTTAACCCCCCCTTCCCTAGCAAAATTATAAAACTTAAAAGACATTTGAACAGCCTCTATCCTAGATAACATCATTGATACTTCAGAATAGCTCTGTTTTTATTGGTTTATGGAAGGGGCAATCAGAACTTGAGTAGGAAGCTATCGCAAACTATAGATCAGTGATAGCTAACCTTTCCAGACCGAGTGCCCAAAGCGTGCCCACATGCAAGCACATAAATGTGTGCGTGCATGCCCAAACCCCCAAAATGCACTGCGTGCATGGCCCGGGTATGCGCCCCTTCCCCCTACAAATGTGCACGGCCCTGCCCCACACATGCCATGCCCCCCCACATGTGCCTGTGGTCCCCACGCACCCCACGCATGCACAACAGAGACCCGACGACCAGCTGGCCAGTGGGAAGTGCGCACGCATGCGCAGCAGAGCTGAACTGGGTTAATGGCTCATGTGCCATCAGAGAGGGCATTGTGTGCCACCTCTGGCATGCGTGCCATAGGTTTGCCATCACGGCTATAGATTCTACCACAGAAAAACAGCATATATCTTAAATAAATGGCAGACTACTAACAGTTTTCCCTGTGACAGACAAGTTGGCTTGGTCAATATTTGTTGGAGTTAGTAGCTCTGAAGATGTTTTCATGCTAAGGGACCTTGAATTGTATGTGGATGCTAATTGGCAGCCAATGAAGGTTCTGGAGAACAAATGTAATATGTCCAAGGTCAATAAGTGAGCCATTCTGGGTAACTACATTTCAGGATAACTGAAATTTCCAATTAATCTTCAAGAGCAGTTCCATGTAGAATGCATTGCAGTAGTTCAGTGGTGTATTCCTGAAAACATGACTTACTGTTGTGAGGTGCTGAGCTCCCTTCTGAAATAGGGATGTATTCATTCATTTATTTGCAGGATTTATGGCCCACTCCAGGGAGCCAATTTTGAGTGGTGTAGAATTATCCAATATATAATCGGGATTATATATAATTGGGATTAACAATGCAAATCAAATTTACAAACATGTACAGAACAGAAGAATAAAAAATTGGAAATCATACTTCAGAGATTAAAACCTTAAGTCCTTCTCCCATGCCCCTGTTTACATGAAATATCCACATTTTCACTAATGTCTTGAAGCCCACTAAGTTTAACTACAGGAGCACAGACTTAATTCTTTTGGGGCTTTTTGGTTTGTTTTTTTGTTGTATTGGCATTTTTTATATCTTGCTGTCATTCTGGATTTTTGTTTTATTATATTTCATAATATATATAGTGAAATGCATTCATTACTTTTGCTGAAAATAATCTTCATTAGACACAGTGGTACTTTTTTCAGCACACATGGGCTTTAAAATATCATGATGTTAATAAATAATAAGACGCATTTGTGTGTTTCTGTGTGAAAAAATGAAACATGCACTGAATGTTAATTATTTCACCCTACAAAACAGAACTTTATACTTTTCTGCTGCCTTGATACCCCTGAAAAGAGCCTTTTGAGTTCTGAATTTTTAGGGTCTCCACATTCCAACTCAAGTTCTACTTTATAAAAATTCAAATTTACATGAATCTTCCTTCTAAACCTCTTTTTTTGAACACTACTCTCTTTGCTCATATGGTGAAATACCAAACAAAGCAATCAAACTGGCAGATTAGTCAAATTTGCTTATTGCATTTCATTTACATTTGTAAAAAAGCAATTTCTGCTCTCATTATTTATTGATGTCAAAGAGGGCAATTTAAAATTCTGCTCTTTTTCCCCCCGATTGTCAGAAAGATGTCCTCCCCCATTTTAACAAGCCCCCTTTTTAAAAAAAAATACAAATGATGTCAAGTGCCAAAGAATTGTAATATGTAAACGTTAAAAAAAAAATCACTTAGGTTTAATGTTTTAAACAGCTTGTTGTTTTGTTTCAACAAAAGGGGGAAGGAAGGACATCTTTTTAGCTCCTCAGACCCGTGTTTTCTTTTTATTAGTACTAGTAAGTGCTTACATTTTACCTGAATGGGGATTTAGATTTTGTTCTTTGGTGTGTGTGTGGTTTTTTTTTCCCTGTGAAGAGTACAAATGATTTCTTCTAAACAATACCCTGAAGGTATCATCAGCAATCGTGTTTTCATAATGGAGAAAATGAGAAGGAAGAAACGACTCTTCCAGTCCTGTTGATCTGGATGTGAAGTTCCTCAAGGAACAATTCCTGAAGGCCCACATTTAATCAAACAGTTCTACAAATGATCCCATAAGACACAGCCTGCTCCATTAGAAGTCCGTACTTTAAAAGAAAGCACAAACTGCTCCATTAGAAGTCCGTTCTTTAAAAGAAAGCACAAACTACTTCATTAGAAGTCCATACTTTAAAAAAAGTTATAAACTGCTCCATTAGAAGTCTATACTTTAAAAGAAAGCACAAACTTGAACATATATGAATGTGAAGCTGTTCTACATTTTAACAGTATGTTCTTTTAGTTGTTTCTCATTCTCTAATCTAGGATGCTCAACTGGTGGCTTCAAAGCCATAGACAGCATACTACAGGTTCTGTGGGCGTGGCTTGGTGGAGGGGAATAACATGACTGGGTGGGCGTGGCCAACTTTTTTTTTTTTAACTTTTAAAAGCATTTTTTCGACCAAAGAGGTTGTAGAAAAAATGCTTTTAAAAGTAAAAAAAACAGCCTCTGATGATCATGCGGCTTAACTGGGCATGGAGGAGGGGAAGCGCATAGGGATTTTTGCTACCAGTTCCCCAAACCATCCGCCACCATTGCTACCGGATTGGGCAATCCGGTCCAAACCGGGAGCATTTCACGCCTGGGGGTACTGGAGCTTTATGGAATTTGCAGTGTCTCATTTCCCAATTGGTGAACAAAACCTGACTCCTACCTACTGCTAGTTTCTAATCTTTGGTTACTCTAGTACAAGGGTGTCAAACTCGCTTCCCGTGGGCGGGAATGCCCACCCCCAGTTTAGCAAAGTGGAAAAAAGTTGTGATACATCACGTGACAACAATATGACATCACAATTTTAATACTCCTGCTCTAGTAGATCCCGGGAGGGAAACCCTGGCTTTACAGTTTTACAGTTCTCTCTTGCAATATCTCAAGAGAATAAAGCAAGAACTAAGCTCTATAAATGCCATCTCTACTTCTTTTCTGTAAGAACTGAACTTGGTAACCCTTACCCCCCCCCCCCCTACACACACACAACAGATATTGGAGGCAAGTGACGGGGTTGTCAGTGTTTCTGAATCCTTATCAATATATTCACCAAAGCACCTAAGGTAGGACAAGAAGCAAAGGATGGAAACTAATCAAGGAAAGAACAACCTAGAAATAAGGTTAATTTTTCTGACAGAACAATTAATTAGTGAAACTACTTGCTTTAAGAAGTTGTGGGTGCTTCAACACTGGAGGTTTTTAAGAAGACGTTCAACAGCCACTTATCTGAAATGGTATAGAGTCTCCTACTTGAGCAGGGGTTGGACTAGAGGACCTCCAAGGTCCCTTCTGTTCTCTTATTCCCATAAAGGAACATGACTGTAGATGTGTTCAAAATGCATTTGAAGGACCAATGAGTGGAAACAGAAGTAATGTAAAGAGAGGTTACAAAGAAATAATATGAGTCCCTTCACTCTTTATGGGTCATGAAAATGAAGTAACTTATGAAGTGTTTTAAAAAACAGAAAAAATCAAAGCTGTAACATGCATTTTCCTGATTTAGGTGATATATCTGTAACCTTTAAAAATAAGTGAGGGGCTAATTATGTCCTCTATAAATAGGCATAGTTCATAAACTAGCTGATGAAGCTACTCAATGCAGACCCATCACTTCATTTATAAGGAATGGGGTAGTTTTAATCATGATATTGTTAAAAAGAAGTGTGGAAAATTAAATACATTGAACATATAGAGAGGTTGAAAATACCTTTCTTTCAGAAAGGTATAGGTTTCCCCTGCCCAGTCATGTCTGACTCGAGGAGTCGGTGCCTATCTCCGATTCTTAGCCAAGAGAGCTAGCATTCTCCAATGATGCTTCCATGGTCATGTGGTAGCATGACTATATGCTGAGGAACACAGAAAGCTGTTACCTTTCCACTGAAGTGATACCTATTTATCTACTTCTATTTGCATGCTTTTGAACTGCTAGGTTGGCAAGAACTGGGGCAAATAATGGGAGCTCATCCCGTCATGTGATACTTGGGTCTTGAACTGTTAAACTTCCAGTCAACAAGCCCAGCGTCTTAACCACTAGGCTTCAGCACCCCACTGGAGATAGCAATACTTTGGCCTTAGATCAGACCAGGGCATTTTACAGTCTCTGGAACTATGGGCCTTTGGCCATCCCTGTGAGGTTAGTTGGAAATTAGAAATCAAATGTAAAGAAGTTTGCCTCAGAGTTCAGTAAAAGAAGCCAAGTTGGATCTGATTCTGTGCAGTCCACCGGGTGCTGCTTCAGTCAGCTGGCGAACATGGGAGGACAAGAGAAAGTGCTTTTCTGTGCCTGCGCAGTTTGCCCCTTGCTTGCCTCAGGAGGTGATGGTAGACATCACATGAGGGAATCTGGGCTTAGCTACCTACCATGGCCTTGGTCAAACCGCAGTCTTATAAGTTATGTTATGTTATAATTGTTATAATTTTATTTCTATACCGCCCTTCTCCCGAAGGACTCGGAGAGGTGTACAGCCAATTAAAAACACAAAACATACAAACATCATAATTTAAAAATTATTAAAATTAATTAAACAATTTCGGCCAGAATTAAAACCCAAAAATTAAGACTCAAATTTAAAAATCGTTTAGATTTTTAGCCCCATCTGCTGGAACAGCGAAAAACACGGAAGTCGGAGATCTTGCATATTTCTGGGGGTAGTTTGTTCCAAAGGGCAGGAGCTCCCACAGAGAAGGCTCTCCCCCTGGGTGTCGCCAGCTGACACAATTTGGCTGACGGTACCCTGAGGAGTCCCTCTCTGTGGGAGCTAACTGGCTGATGGGAGGCTATTGGTGGCAGAAGGCGGTCTCGTAGGTACCCAGGTCCTAAAGTGGAGCGCTTTAAAGGTGGTGACCAAAACCTTGAATTGCACCTGGAAGACCACTGGGAATCAGTGTAGCTCGTGCAGGAGAGGTGTTACATGGGTGCACCGAGTTGCACCCATAACCACCTGCGCGGCCGCATTCTGGACCAGTTGGAGCCTCTTCAAGGGGAGCCCCATGTAGAGAGCATTGCAGTAGTCCAACCGGGAGGTGACAAGGGCATGAGTGACTGTGCGCAAGGCATCCCGGTCCAGAAAGGGATGCAACTGACGGATCAGGTGAACCTGATAAAAAGCTCCGCTGGCCACGGCCATCATATGCTCTTCTAAGGACAGCCGCGCATCCAGGAGGACACCCAGATTGCGAGCCCTCTCTGTGGGGGCCAAGGATTCATCCCCAATAGTCAGCAATGGCACCAACTGACTATACCGGGACGCCGGAAGCCACAGCCATTCGGTCTTGGAAGGGTTGAGTCTGAGCCTATTTCTCCCTATCCAGACCCGCATTCCCTCCAGGCAGCGGGACATCATGTCAAGGGCATCATTGGGGTGTCTGGGGTGGAGATGTACAGCTGAGTTGTCATCAGCGTACTGATGGACTCTCACCCCAAAACCACAGATGATCTCACCCAATGGCTTCACATAAATGTTGAACAGAAGGGGCGAGAGGACCGACCCTTGTGGCACCCTCCAAGTGAGGCGCCTCGAGGTCGATCTCTGCCCCCCTACGAACACAAACTGTGAATGGTTGGAGAGGAAGGAGGAGAACCATCGCAACACGGTGCCCCCTATTCCTAGCCCCCTCAAGGGGCTGCAGCATGATACTATGGTCGATGGTAGCAAAAGCCACTGAGAGATCTAATAGGACCAGGACAGAGGAACAATCCCTGTCTCGAGCCCTCCAGAGACCATCAAACAATGCAACCAATGCCATTTCCGTGCTGTACCCCTCCCTGAAGCCCGACTGGTACAGGTCACAATAGACAGCTTCATCCAGGTACCGAGGGAGCTTTCGTGCCACCACACTCTCAACAATCTTCACCACAAAACGAAGGTCGGAGACCAGACAATAATTTGCTAACACAGCCAGGTCCAGGGATGGCTTCTTGAGGAGGGGCCTCACCACTGCTTCTTTCAAGGCAGTGGGAAAGGCACCCTCACCCAAAGAAGCATTTATGATCCCCTGGAGCCAGCCTCGTGTAACCTCCCGGGAGGCCAGTACCAACCAGGTGGGACACGGCTCCAATAAACATGTGATAGCATTAAGCCTACCCAGAATCCTGTCCATGTCCTCGGGAGCCACGGGGTCAAACTCTTCCCAGATAATATTCTCAAGACCTACCCCCGTCTCCCCCCCTGGACTCACCCAGTCGGAGTCCAAGCCTTCCCAAATCTGAGCAACTTTTTCATGCAGGAATTGCACAAAATCCTCAGATCAATCCTGCAAGGGATCTTCCCACACTCCCCCCAAAGAAGGGAGGGGATCACCCTAAACAGAGTGGCTTGGCGGTTCTCTGCGGATGCAATAAGAGCGGAAAAATAATTAGATTTTGCCACTTTTATCGCCACTAGGTAGGTCTTGATATAAGACCTCACCAGTGTTTGGTCAGATTCAGATTGACTAGTCCTCCAGATGCTCTCAAGGTGTCTTTTTCAATGTTTCATCTCTCTCAGCTCCTTGGAGAACCAAGGAGCCGACTGAGATCAGCATTGGGTCAGAGGCTGCAAAGGCATGACACGGTCCAAAACTCTGGTGCCTGGGACGGAACCATCTGGTCGGTTCCGTCTCCCTGCGGTGGGGGAAGCGGCTCGAAAGTCTAAGTGAAGGAGAGAATGATCTGTCCATGATAAAGGCTTGATGTCTAATTCCCTTCTTCCAAGAGCATTCAACCACTGACCAGAGATGAAAATCAAGTCCGGAGTGTGTCCCCCTGTGTGAGTGGGACTTGAACTAACTGGGTCAGGTCCATGGCTGTCATGGAAGCCATGAACTCCCGAGCCACCTCTGATGCCTCACCAGCAGATGGCAGGTTGAAATCCCCCATGACAATAAGTCTGGGGGTATCCACTGCCACCCTGGCAACGTCAAGCAGCAACGTCAAGCAGCTCAGGCAGGGCCACTGCTACATGGCAGGGAGCCAGGTACGTAGTCAGCAAGCCCATCTACACCCCACGACCCCACTTTACAAAAAGGGACTCACATCCAGCTATCTGAGGAACAGTGGTCTCCCTCGGACAAAGACTTTCCCTAATAATCATCACTACTCCCCCACCTCCCCTGAGCCCTCGGCCGATGAAATGCACAGAAACCTGGTGGACACATTTCAATGAGGGGGACCCCCCCTTCCGGCCCAACCAGATCTCCATAATCCCTGCCAGGTTCGTACCCCCTCCAAAATAAGATCACAAATAAGGGGGCTTTGTTTACCACCGACCTGGCATTACACAACATCAGCCGAGGACCCAGGGCCTGTGACCCAGGACACGAGCCACACATTGGGGGCTGGAGTGCACAATCACTCGTAAACATCACGTGCGCACCCCCACAACTTGACATGGTCCCCTGTGCCCGCCATACTTGCCCCTCCCACTTATTATTTCAATTGAACTGTCCTTCATTTAGCTCCCTGGTACCCCGGTCAAACTACTGTCCTTATCCCCTCTGCTGTGCCCATCCAACCCATCACCCCATACAGTGGCTATATGGACACCCCCAGGTCCATCTCTACAACCCCTCCCCCTCCGGATCCCCTTAAAAGCTTCCTTGCTACCCTTATTAAAAAATCCCTCAACCCCCTTCGTTTTGTATGCTACCACTTGGGGTTCCAAAACCCGTCATCAGGCCCTCGATAGAGTGGAGGGCCAGGCCTGCAAGACGGGGGAGTCTCGCAGTGCCAATAGCTCAGCCGCCGAATAGATTTACTAAAATCAAGATGGAGCTGACATCCGGGTGGGGTCCAATAACCTAGTTTACAAAGTTCTGAAATAGAAAATGGAAACTCCATGTGGGAAGCAGCTGGCCTCCACTGTCCTCTAACAGCAGTGGGAGGAATTTCATGCCTTTGGGCACACTTGGAGGATCAATGTCCCAGTCACCCTCTCACAGTGGGGGTCAGATGGTCATGGCATTAAAGAGTTTGATGGTCCGGTGTAAAGCTAGGTGTTATTGGTTGAGCCTTCTCCCACAGTCCCAGTTATTCATGTGGCCCTTTGGGAAAATTAATTGCCCACCTCTGTCTTAGGTGAAAGACGATCTTTGTCTGGTGAGCTCATTAACACAGCTTTAACTATGGAGAAAAAAAAATCTTCAACATTTTATATCTTGGAAGCTTTGGAATCTCAGTGGAGTCTCTCCCGCCTCCACCAGAGGTGGGTTTCAGCAGGTTCTGAACAGTTCTGGAGAACCGGTAGTGAAAATTTTGAGTAGTTTGGAGAACCGGTAGCAGAAATTTTGAGTAGTTCAGAGAACCAGTAAATACCACCTCTGACTGGCCCCGCCCCCATCTATTCTTTGCCTCCCAAGTCCCAGCTGATCGGGAGGAAATGGGGATTTTGCAGTAGCCTTCCCCTGGAGTGGGGTGGGAATGGAGATTTTACAGTATCCTTCCCCTGCCACGCCCACCAAGCCACACCCACAGAACCAGTAGTAAAAAAATTTGAAACCCACCACTGACCCTTACCTTCCATGGCTCCTTCTTTCTTGTTCATAGCTGATACGATATCGTTACTTATGGAAGGATGCATTCCACTTCCTACTTCTTTCCCCAAGTACTTAGATGCAAGCTTGGGGCTGTGTACTAATCTAATTACATAAAATTAAGAAATGCATGAACAAGTCATACACATACCCCACCTGTGCTGAATCCCTCTGTGGTACAAGATAAAATAAGCCAAATTTTGTTGGCATCTGAGGGTAGGATAATCCCATTCTTTTTCTTTCATGCCTATCCAGGAGCAATATGGGTATCGGTATGTAAATGTAGATGAGGTTGTACATTTCCATCTTTTTTTCTCCTTTCATATGTCCTTGCTTCTTACTATCTTTAACATCCAGTCACTAAAAACTACACTTCATAAATCACCCATTAGTATCTCTGCCATTGGTATATCATGGACGGCTATTTTTATTTTTGTAAGTCACAGACTCAGCATCCTGTCTTCCCTTTTATTCACAAAGCCATTTAATTTTATTACAGAGCCTTCTTAATTCTTCACCTGGGTTACATGAAAAAGAAGAGACAGAAATAGAGGTCATCAGAATATGGGAGACATCCCACAAATGCTCTGAAAAACTGGCCTGGCACTTTTATAACCTTGATAAACAAAACAAATACAATAGGATCGTAAAGCACTCCTAATTAAGGATCTGCTCTGACATTTAGGTCCCCAAACTTGGCAACTTTAAGATGTGTAGACTTCAACTCTCAGAGTCCCTCAGCCCTGTTTTAGTAGTAGCAATAGCAATAACAATAACAATAACACTTAGACTTATATATCACTTACAGTGCCTTACAGCCCTCTCTAAGCAGTTTACAGAGTCAGTACATTGCCTCCAACAATCTGAGTCCCCTCCGCGTGACCTGTTTTTGACTGGCCGAGTGCTGTTGGAGGTCAGGGAGGCCAAAAATGGGCCATGCAGGGGCCTTACACGGCCCCTGCGGCCCGTTTTTGGCTGGCAGGGTCCTGCAGGAGGTGATCGTCCCATCTCTCCCCACTCCCCACCCCACACACCAGCCCATGGAGGACAACTACAATCTGATCTGGCCCTTGAAGAAATCCAGTTTGACACTCCTGTTTTAGTACCAAATGGCTCGCACTGATGATGTTATTTACTTTCAGGGGTGAAATGTTCTCGGTTTGGACTGGATCACCCGATCCGGTAGTGATGGTGGCGGGTGGTTCAGAGAACCAGTAGCAAAAATCCCTGCCTTCCCCCCACCATGCCCAGTTGAGCTGAGTGATCATCAGAGGCTTCTTTTTTTTTTCTTTTAAAAGCATTTTTTCTACAACCACTTCAGCCAAAGAGGTTGCAAAAAAAAAAAAAAAAAAAAGAATGCTTTTAAAAGGCTCTGATGATCAGGCAACTCAGCTGGGATCGTCAGAGCCTTTTAAAAGAATTTTTTTTTACAACCTCTGAAGAGGTTGTAGAAAAAAATGCTTTTACTCACATTTGGTGCGTGGTGCACACTGTGCATACACACCTAGTGAACCGGTAGTAAACTGGTTCAGATTTCATCACTGCTTACTTTGGTAATGAAACGTTTGCAAGAAAACAAACCAAGCTCAGAGACCCCATGGATCTACTACTTTGATGGAGCACCAGAGATAAGTCCAGTGCAATCTTCACGGAAATTTTAAGGATAATGAAAACTGACTCCTGCTCTCACAGAATAGACATAAAGGTTTCCTTTTGCACAAAAGCCAGCTGTATTCCCAATCACTTTTTTTTGCTAGAGCAAAGAAAGCAGGCTTCCTTTCCATGCCCCTTTCCCCAGACTTCATTTCTGGCTCACAGTCAGCTGTGGCTCTCACACACACATCTTTGCAATTACAGAGCAGAGAGGACTGCTGGGGAAGCAGGAAGGAAGCATGCAGGTATCCCAGGGAAACTTTGCTTTTGGAATAATGAGGATGATCATAATTAATAAATTATTCTGTATCTTTGGAGAATTGTGCTAATTAGTAATCTCCTATTTCAAAAGTCCTAATATTTTATTTCTGCTTATTGCCAACTACCAAGTGGAACATTAATGGAAATGTGGACGACGGGTAGAGCAATAATTATAACGGTAATCATATGAACTTGTCTGCTGCTAACGTCTAATTAAAATAAATCAGAGGATGTAGAAAACGGGCTTCGCAGAGCTAGCTTTTCAATAACATGTATTACTGGTGAGGACTAATTCGCTCACACTCCATGCAGATGCTCTAGTTTTAGAAAGTGAAAAATCCTTGCCGGGAGATTTGAGTTGTACAAAAGAGATATTCTGAGTTCCTTAGAATATGGTTAATAGATTTGTTCTATTGAAACAGGCTGCTTAACAATTGTAGAGCAGCCTTCTCAAACTGGCACCTTCCAGGTGTGCTGGAGTTTAATTCTGAGAATCTTCATGTTTTAGGTTAAGCTGATTTAGAAGTAAAGAGGAAAAAGTAGATTAGGCAGTAAAGCTAATGATTAGATGCACATATTATTGAAGCTTTAGGTATAGGAGGCTGCAATCCTGTATGCACACTTATTTAGAATTAAGGACCACTGAACTCAAGTAGATGTGCTTGGAATTTGGTAGAAGGGCACTTATATAAAACATAATTTGATTCCGTTTGACCGACTATAAGAAACTAATGTAGTGAAAATTATCAACAGCAGGAAATTAAACCTATATTCACAGATCCATGTCCAATAAATTTTCAAAGGGGTCATTTTAGATTTTTAAATGTGCTTATACAAACACCCAAAAGGAGAAGGTATTATAAGACCTACCACATTTTCATCCTGTGTACATGAATAGCGCATCACATATTTGTTCCTTTAACAAGCACTTAAAGCTACCCATGGAATTAGAATTTGCAATCCAACTATATCTATCAATCTTTTATCTTTAAACATATGCTCTTACATTTCACTTAGAGCATATGTTTAACCCAGTGTCAACACATTCCAGTGCACAGCTGAATACATTCTAAATTAGCCTTTCTAACCAAATATCCCCCAGATATTTTAGTCTACCATTCGTAGAATTCCAAGACCACATGATGTATTCCACCTCCCTATAGCAGGAGACTAATGAGTATTTATAGACAAGATACCGTCTGGCGTGTTCCTTGCATCCACTTGTTACACCTAGATTTGGAGAGGCTTTATTAAGTCAAAGTTCAACAATGTGCTGCTCTGCAGATATGTGGGTCTACAACACCGCTTAATTGCCTGGCATTAGCCAAACTGCCTGCAAATTACAAGAATTGTGAGACAGATATTAGCAAGACACCAAGTTTAGCACGGCTGCCTTAAAACTCAGATTAAGTAATTAAGTAAGATTGAAGCTAGAGTTGCCATGGGATATGTCAGAGTGCAGATTTCCCATATATAAAATGGAGGCTTTATTTATAAGTAAAAAGACATGGCTTCAATGGGTATGCTCAAAATTTTTTAAAAAATATGAAATATACAGCATATTCAGCAAAAGAGACAAGCTAATTATAATATTGCTGGCAATACCATATCTACTCTAAGCCTGAGACGCTTGTACCCTGTCTGTTTCATCCCTTGTGGGAGTTTCAGAGAAAACTGGTTTCAGCTCTTTTTAAATCTTTGTATCAGAAAAAGATGTTTGGTTTATCATAACAATCTCTCTCTCTCTCTCTCTCTCTCTCTCTCTCTCTCTCTCTCTCTCTCTCTCTCTCTCTCTCTCTCTCATGTTAGTACTTCTTTTATAGCTATTTTGATTTTCTACTTTAACATTTCAATTTTCTTTTTGGTATTAGCCATCTTAAGTTCACGGGCTCATCAGCCTAGAAAAACATAATATAAGGAAGGTGATGAGAGAGAGAGAGAGAGAGAGAGAGAGAGAGAGAGAGAGAGAGAGAGCATATCTAGGTAAGTAGCTAGCTATTATCTAGCTAGCTATCATCACCTCTCTTATATTCTGTTTTTCTAGGCTGATGAGCCCATGAACGTAAGGTGGTTAATACCAAAAAGAAAACTTAAACTTTAAAGTAGAAAATCAAAATAGCTATAAAACAACAATTAACAGACTAGTGACATTATGAGTTTCTGGGCTGCTGAATGAGTAGAAGCCACCTGTAGGAGTGGGATCCATAGCCAGAAGGCATTGGACAAGAGAAGACAGACCTTCTCCCACGTTTCAGAAAGCAGAGCCTCTATCTGTCAGTGGGAGCAATTGGTGTCCATGCTGTTGCTAATCTTCAGTTATCATTTGCCTCTAAAGAACAACAGGAGGCCCCTTTGAAGCCCTGTTGTGTGACTTCTTTCTCCAAACTCGTCCATTAAAAGCTTCTGTTATCACAAAGTGATAAAAAGAGAGTTGCCAGGGACTTAAAGTATGAATCAAAAGATTACTTGGGATCACCTTATTCTTTTTTTGGAACTGGAGGTCACAAAGGTCCAGGTGGATGGAAAAGGCATTGACTGGGGTAGCTTCCTGGGGAAAAAAACCAAAAAAAAAAAAAAAACTATTTGTTTAAATCCCCGGAGGTGGGGTGGGTGGGTGTCTTTTAATCTCATGTCCCACCTCTTTCGCAGTGCCTTACTTGGAGACAGCTCTTTGCTTTTTCCCTGCAGAGATCATGCTGAAATAAACTGCCAAACATCCCTTATACCTCCATGCCATCTAATTATAGCCTGTAACACAAGAGAGTGCTGACAGTGCTGAGCTATTGACTCTTGACACTCTCTAAAGCACTTAATTATCTTTTCACATCAGCCCCTTTCAGACCTGTCAACTCCTTTTGTATTGTTTATGGAGGGGGGAGTTGCCTATAAAGATTTCAGGACTATGCACCTGGAGTCAAACTTGTACACACCACACATACACACACACTCTCACACATGCATGCACACACACACACACACACACACGCACACACACAAAAAAACAGACTACTTAAGTTGCAGATGGAAGAGAAACTCCATCAATGTTGTTCAAAGGATGCTTGGATCACTGATGTGAAAACCAAGGACAAAAATTACCCCATTCTTCAAAGAGGCTCCCTAACCCGCTGGAATAAAAAAAAAGATAATCATGATTTTCCTGTATTTTGCATTACAGTGCCCCTGTCCAGATCTTCCTTCAAATTCTTGCTTCAATTTGTGGTTGTAGGATTGAAAAGAGTACAGTTAGTTCTCGATTTACGACCGTTTGAAGTTACAACGGCACTGAACGGCACTGAAAAAGATGACTTATGAGCGTTTTTCATACTTACCACCATTATAGCATTATGTGATCATGTGATCAAAATTCAAGATGCTTGAAAATTGACTTGTATTTATGACGGTTGTGGTGTCCTGAGGTCATTTGTGACCTTTTGATAAGCAAAGTCAATGGGGACCCCAATTCACTTAACAACTGTGTCCCTAACTTAATAACTACAGTGATTCACTTAACAACCATGGCAAGAAGGTCATAAAATGGGGCAAAATATACTTAACAAACGTCTAGCTCAGCAACAGAAATTTTGCACTCAATTGTGATGGTAGGTGGAGGACTACCTATAGTGCATATGTTTGGTTCAAGAAAACAAGTGCAGTTAAATTCATATTTAAATATGAACTAAATGCATTTCTTCCCTGATTCCTAATAGTTGTAAATGTTTCCTCAAAGCTTGTCCTAATTTCATAGACCTGCAAGCAGGACAAAATCATTTATCAATGCATTCTTTAATTTCAGGGTAGCACTGTTGGCTTTGAGCTGACAGCTCTGTGGTCCAAAATTGAAGGGATCGGCTCTCTAACCAAGCTTGTCAATTCTCCCTCCTACCTTTGCAAGTGAACAGAACAATCTTGGCCCACTTAAAGATTTTCTCAACATCCTTTGCTGTTGTAACAGTTTTCCTTTAAAGCAGAGATTCACTCATGCAATCAAAAGCTCACATTAAAAGCATTTAAAAACCATTTCGTGAGCAATTAAAGAAACTACTTTAACACATGTGCTTTTTTTTTAAAAAAAAGGAACGTTAAAAAAAGCAACTTTGAAGTTTAGAAGATCAAATAAGGAGTCTGAAGAGCAGACTGCTATTAACATCAGTATATAAAAGCCTGAAAAATCTCTGATTCCTTTATTACCAGGAAGCTGAACTTCACCTCATGATGCAATCTTCTTTATTTGGCAAGTTCCACATGTCTTGGCTATCAAGTCTTGTTCTCTCCAAGTCTGCTGGAGAGAGTGGGAATCAAAACATGAGGTATTAAGAGAGACTGTAATCTGAGGGATTAATCAGATCAATTCTTGAAAACCAGTCCTTAAATCTTCGTCTTCCTCTGAGGAAGAAATAAAGGTCCAGCAAGAGGAAGCAGAGGAAATGCTCCCGATTCAGACCGGATCACTCGATCCGGTAATGATGACGGCAGGTGGTTCGGAGAATCGGTAGCAAAAATCCCTGTGCCCCCGCCCCATGCCCAGCTGAGCCACACAATCATCAGAGGCTGGTTTTTTTACTTTTAAAAGCATTTTTTATACAACCTCTTCAGCTGAAAAAATGCTTTTAAAAGTAAAAAAAAAAAAGCCTCTGATGATCGCGCGGCTCAGCTGGGATCATCAGAGGTTTCTAAAAGCATTTTTTTCTGCAACCTCTTTGGCCGAAGAGGTTGTAGGGGGAAAAATGCTTTTAAAAGTTTATTAAAAAAAAAAACTTGGCCACGCCCACCCAGTCACATTACCACACCATCACCACAAGCCACGCCCACAGAACCGTTAGTAACAAATTTTAGATTTCACCCCGGATGGAACGGATGTGGTGGCTCAGTGGCTAAGACACTGAGCTTGTCGATTGAAAGGTTGGCAGTTCAGCAGTTTGAATCCCTAGTGCCGCGTAACGGGGTGAGCTCCTGTTACTTGTCCCAGCTTCTGCCAAACTAGCAGTTCGAAAGCACATAAAAAATGCAAGTAGAAAAATAAGGACCACCTTTGGTGGGAAGGTAACAGTGTTCCGTGTGCCTTTGGCGTTTAGTCATGCCGGCCACATGATCACGGAGACAGCGCTGGCTCTTCGGGTTTGAAATGGAGAAGAGCACCGCCCCCTAGAGTCAGGAAAAGCTAGCACATATGTGCGAGGGGAACCTTTACCTTTACCTAAGAGGATGGAAGAAACCAAGGCACCAGGTGCAAATCCAAGTTGCTCATATCAGTGTTGTTGCTATAGATAGCCTTCAACTTATCACCCTTATGACCAGTTATTTTATGACTGCTCAGAGTTACAATGATTTTGGAACAGATGCCTTACAGCCCAGAAATCCCTTTCAACCATCATAAAGTGGTATGGACCACCCCAGTCAAATGACTATTTTTCAAGCACTTGGTAATCAGTTCACCTTTACCAGCAGTTGCAGTGTGCCTTCGTCATCAGGCCACAATTTGTGTTTCTTTTTTGCCAGTTTCTGGCCAGAAACATGAATTTGGGAGGGCGGGGGGGAAGGTTCCCTTAACAACTGTAAGATTTGTTTAACAACTGCCATGAAAAAGGTTGAAAAACTTACAAGTGGCTTTCTGGTCGCCACTGCGGTTCAGGATCAAAAAATGTATTAGTTTATAGAATAAAATACAAAAATACAAAAGCAAATAGTAGGAAGCATTGTGATTGTAAGTCAAGGACTACCTGTATTTGCAACCATATCGACTGCTTTCTGTATAATCTTGGTTTCTACTATAATTTGGAAATAAGCCTTCTTCATTTCCCTACTAAGCAAGATCCAGGGTGAGAGGCCAGTAACCTAGCCAAGTTGCAAAAGATGGAGAAGGCACAAGAAGCCAAGGCCAACCAGAAGGTGTGTAGCAGAGGTGATATTCAGCCGGTTTGTACCAGTTAAGGCAAACGGGTAGCGGAGATCACAGGTGGGCCTGCCGACCCATCCCAGATCTATGCAGTTCCTATTGAGGTACTGTTTTTGGGCCAGGTGCATGCATGGAAGGTGTGCGTGAGAGCAAAGCGCATGCATGGAAGGCCGGGCACATGTGCGGAAAGGGCACGTGCCCCCGAAGTGAGTGTGCGAGTGCATGCTGAACTGATGGTAACAAAATGTGAAACCCACCGCTGGTGTGTATGTAGGATGGTAGGTATGGATGATGATGCAGGACAATGCAACTAGGAAAACAAAGGGGTGAATGAAATCTCCCCCATAAGAAAGGAAGGAAGAAAGGAAGGAAGGAAGGAAGGAAGGAAGGAAGGAAGGAAGGAAGGAAGGAAGGAAGGAAGGAAAGAGGGAAAGAGAAAGGGAAAGAGAAAGGGAAAGGGAAGAAGGAAGGAAGGAAGGAAAGGAAAGGAGGGAGGGAGGGAGGGAGGGAGGGAGGGAAGGAAGGAAGGAAGGAAGGAAAGAGGGAAAGAGAAAGGGAAAGAGAAAGGGAAAGGGAAAGGGAAGAAGGAAGGAAGGAAGGAAAGGAGGGAGGGAGGGAGGGAAGGAAGGAAGGAAGGAAGGAAGGAAGGAAGGAAGGAAGGAAGGAAGGAAGGAAGGAAGGAAGGAAAAAAGAAAGCTTCTATTGGTATCTCTACCCTTTTTTCACCAGTAAACCCTCCCTTCACAATAGCTAAAGGGGGAAGAGGTTACTTTCGTACAGCTAGCTCTCTGGAAAGCAAGATAAATATCCATCGAGATTCTCAGTCATCCAGGTCATGGTTGTCCCAAAGGTGCTTTTTTCAAAAGGCAACTGGACTACCTTTGTTTTTCCTTTTTTTTTTTAAATTAGATTTATATGCCGCCCTTCTCCGGAGACTCAGGGTGGCTTACAAACGTCCTTGAAGATGTTTCGCTTCTCATCCAATAAGCTTCTCCAGTCCACCATTCAGTCAGAAATGAAAAAGCTTTTTTGGATGAGAAGAGAAACATCTTCAAGGAAAAACAAAGCAAGTCCAGTTGCCTTTTGGGAAAAAAAAAACACCTTTTTGGGACAAAGCAAGGTAAGAGCAATTCTCGGACATAATTTCCATCTTCCTTTCAGTCCTGCAACATTGATATTAGAATCTCTCTTTTGTGTCCAACCATCATGCATAGCTACAGTATGGGGCAGAAGAAAGTAGCCAAGAAATAGGTGAAAGGACCTCCAAAAATGGAATTCACCTATCAATTTACTCTCCCTCCAAAAAAACCCTTACTTCTTACTCTCTACAACAAGAAGTGGGAGAGAGAAAACACTTGAAACAGCATAGCACTCAATAGACAAATGTTGTTAATTTAATGAAATGTGACCTAAATCAGGGGTCTCCAACCTTGGCAACTTTAAGACTTGTGGACTTCAGCTCTGGGAGTTGAAGTCCTGATCTAAATGACTCTCTTCTCTGCTGTTTGCTTAATAAGGAGATTTTAAAAAAGAAAAGAAAAAAATAGAATGTATTGTGCTGCAAGAACATTATTAGCCAGTTCAAAAGATTCCAAAACTACAGAAGCTAAATTTAAAGGAAAAAGAGGAAATAGATTTTATATGCAGTATGACCTCTGTTCACATTAAACAGAGCTGCTGCGTGACACTCAGCTCTGGAGTCCATGGGGGAATCCCAGGGCCCCAAAAGTTTGTTTAGGATTTTACACATTATACACACTAAAACTACAGTGGCATTTAAATGTTTGTGAACCCTTTGGAATTTTCAATATTTCTGCATAAATATGACCTAAAATGTAATTTATTTTCCACAAAAGTCCTAAAATTAGATAAAGAAAACCCAATCACGTTCTTGTGTGGAGAACAGATTATATTTTAAGTCATATTTTGGTCAGAGATAATTGATAATTCAAAAAGGTGTAGGAAGTTAGCATCCACCCCTTTCCTAGAAGAATGAAATATTTTGGGAAATATTAAAAAGGCAGAATATTATGTTTCCCTGGATGAGAAATGGAGAAGCACGTTTTAAAGACAAAGCAGCTCCCACCTTCCTGCCCCTACCCTTTTGTTAATGGGTCAGAGGCAGAAACTCAGTCTGGGTCCCAGGACCTCTTTCTGGGTCCCAGGAAGTTCAAAGCCAGAGAGAGCATAAAACTGGAGTCTCGCTGTATCTGCCCTTTTTTCTGTCCAGGAACTCAAGCCATGAACTCTGAATTCCATCAAGATTAAGGCCAGGTTTTTTTGGCATGACAATGACTTCTGGAAAATTTGCTCACTCTACATTCCTCAGTTTTTAAGAAATTGATAAATCTTTTAGGGTTGAATTAGAGAACCACTCATTGCCTAGTTCAGGTTATGCTCCCAGAAATATTAAGTCCACTTACAAAGCTAGCTCAATATGATTTTTGGGAGATTCATTGAAAAAGTGCAAAAAGAAAGGTTTGCAATCATGACAGAAGAAAATAATGATGTACTAATGGTCCTGAATTTACAGCATGCATGATGTATCTGTTCTTGTAATTATTACTTTTTTAACAGTCGCACTCTAAGAAACACAATGTACTTGAAACTGATACTTAAGCATCCATAATTCATATAAAACAAGTCTTGCTTTGGATAACACTTTTATCTTTGTGGCAGGGCTTTGATATTAGATAATATCTGCATCTCCAATCTCTCTTTAGTTCTTTTTCCTTTCTTTGAGATTTTATTTACATATGGTTCCTTTCCTGGCCAAGCCTAATTAGGCTCTTCATAACCACAGCCCAATCACTCCCTTCTTCCTGTTTGAGAAAATGTCTTGCTTCCTGTAAAAATCTTTTGCTTGCCCATTTTTGCTGTTTTTTTCTATTTAGCACTACATCGCATATCCATCTTTCATTATTAGTACAGCATATGCTGAGGTTTGACTCAAGAAATCTAACTCTTGTTTAAAAAGATCCTGTATGATTTCATTTTCTTCTTGGGGGAATTCATGGAATAGAGGACCCGTAACTTTGAGAGGCTGTTGAACTCCAAAAGCCAGACAACAGAAATAAAGATAAGGAATGATGGGATTACTAGTCCAAAAAAACCAACTGGGTCACTTGCCATTGCTCCCTGGAGATTTGCCAGGGCATGAGAAAAAAAAAGAGAGATATCGTTATCACATTTTGTATTGTATACATATACATATTGTGTTTAAACCAAAGGGGCTCCCCCCCCACTCCAAAAGGCAACTGTACTTTGTTTTTTTCATTTCTTTGAAGACATTTTACTTCTCATTCAAGAAGCTTCTCCAGTTCACTGAAGAACTGAACTGAACAAGTTTCTTGGATGAGAAGCGAAACGCCTTCAAAGTAAAGAAAAAGAAAAGGCCCAGTTGCCTTTTGAAGGAAAAAAAAGCACCTTTGAGATAACAATGGTTATCTGGATGATTGAGATTCTCCATGTTCAGTGGTGGGATTCAAGTAATTTAACAACCAGTTCTCTGTCCTAATGATTTCTTCCAACCACCAATTTGCCAAACTGCTCAGAAAGTTAACAACCGGTTCCCAGTTGTTAACCGGTTAACAACTGGTGCGAACTGGCTGAATCCCACCACTGGATATATGGTATTTAAAACTGAGTCCAGAACAGGAAGAAATGCTGGGAATTCCTCTAAATACAGTGCCCACTATTTTTCGTAGCCTCAGAACATAAATAAATTAGAAAATGCTCCGCTTACTCTGCTTACATTCCATCTACATCTTCTGTACCATTTTCCAAGCTTAGGTTTCCTATAACTATTACTAAGCACAACTCAACAATGAACATTGATTTTTGATGTAACAGGGAACTAATAATGCCTGTTTTCCTCTGATATTTCATGTAGTGTACTATGTACCAACATATGCCTTTTAATGTTTTTCTTTGTAAAAGAAATTTCTTTTTCCACCTTATCCTCAGGTTGCTAGAGAATTTAGAATTTATTTTGGCAGCATTTTTGTTCTTTATTGCTGGAGGGTGCAGACAATACAAAGTGTTACAACAACAGTTGGGATCAGAATTTCATCATTAAAGAAGGTGGCTGGAAAGAGAGTCGCGGCTGATTTTACGACCTTTTTTGCCACAGTTGTTAAGTGTAACACTGCCGTTGAGTGAGTCACATGGTTGTCAAGTGAATCCGACTTCCCCCATTGACTCTGCTTGTTGGAAACTGGCTGGGAAGGTCACAAACGGTGACTGATCTCAGGATGCTGCAATCATTGTAAATTAATGCTAGTTGCTAAGTACTTGAATTTTGATCATGTGACTATAGGATGCTGGGATGGTGGTAAGTGCAAGGACCCGTTGTAAATCACGTTTTTCAGTGCTGTAGGTTTGAATAGTTGCTTAACCAATGATTGTAAGCAGTGGTGGGATTCAAATAAGTTAACAACCGGTTCTCTGCCTTAATGGCCAGATGGGTAGGCATGGCTCGGAGGTCATGTGACCATGTGGACGTGGCCAACTCAACATCACTCAGGTTGGTGGGCGCTTCGCCTTAGCTGCTACAATGTAATAAGGGTTAACCAGAGAGGCAGTTTCCGTAAGCAGGGCAATAAAGATTAGGCTAGAAACAACACCAGAATGTTTTCTTCCTGCCTTCCTTACAGGATTAGCCCTGTATAAAGTGGAAAAAAACAAAATAAGATTTCTTCCAACAACCGGTTCTCCGAACTGCTTAGAAAGTTAACAACCTCCCGAATAGGTGTGCGAACTGGCTGAATCCCACCACCGGTTGTAAGTCAAGGATGACCTGTACTCCTGGTCAACTTTTCTGTCATAGGTCTTTCCACTTTCCACATTTTTGATGCTCATTCTTCCCAATCTTCTAGGTTCTTCTAGTTACCTTTCCTCAAGAATAATTTGAATGTTTCTCAGCCAGGAAAGCTGAAGACTGTTGGAGATGATATTGTCTAATGAAAAAACAAAACATTGGTAGATCACCCTTAGCCATTTGAAACATTTGGACCCTTGCCATTTGGACTAAGTAAGTATTTTCCCACATCTCAAAACAACATGAGTAGAAGAATCATGTGTAGCAAAATCACTATTGTCAAATGCCTTCTTCTTTTCATTTGTCATTTCTCTACAACTACATAAACCTTTCATGAGGATTTCATCAAAATTCTCTTTCCCTTTGAAAAAGGAAATAGAAAACAAATTCCCTTTTAAGAAATTGAATGAGAACTGATAAACGATGTAGGAGAATTTGTTTGAACTGGATTCATACTAGAGAAAAATTGTGGAGCCTGGAGAAGCTTATTAGGTACAGTGCTAAACAACATGAATTCTTACTGGCCAATCTCCTTTTTAGCTTGTGTAGCAATATAAACTCCGATCTGAGAAATCAGGTACCAAAAATATTATCTCAAGATCAGAACTACAGTCAAGTCTACAATTAAACAGAGGACAGCATATTGCATTGTTACAGAAAAGTTTGGAACATGGAGGTAATGGACTTAATATATTGTAACTAATCTTGAAGAGATAATTCTGTTTAGTGGAACCAGCTGTTTTTTCTCATCTCAAAACAACAACAAAAGTAGAAGGATTGTGTGTAGCCAAAATCACTCCTATCAAATGGTTTCTTCTTTTCATTTGTCATTTATCTGCTGTCTCCTTTATCCTTTCCAGTGAGATATATAGATTGAGGCAGAAAATTTGGAATAGAAAGCTTACAGTTCTTTTTAAAAATCTCTGTGAGAGATGTGTGTGTGTGTGTGTGTGTGTGTGTGTGTATGTGTGTGAAAGGTTCATTAAAATACAGTTATATATACCTGGCAGGACTGCAAAATTGTATTATTGAATGACTTTTATTCTAAGGGACTTGAATGATTCATCACCATTTATCTCTAAGCAGGAAAGAAATAATTACATGTTGCATACACACACACACACACACACACACATACACACACACACAGATGTCTGTGTGTGTGTGTGTGTGTGTTTAATCCTTGTTGTCAACTGTGTTTGCTTTTATAAAGGCTTTGAAAATAATCTGAGAAGTGCTTTAAATTACAGAATGAATGGGGTAGTGTTTCTTATATTTAATATTTCTGAAATTACTAAAAAAAAAAACAAACTCAAAATAATTCATTCTTGCATTTCTCTTTCCAATAGGTTTCATTAGTAGACTTTTATCTAACTGCTTTTTCAATACTCTAAAGACTTAGTTAATGACAATGCTCTCATTAGTAACCAATTCTTCAACTTAAATTGCTGGATTGCCATATGATGATGGCTCTTAAAAATCTCTTTAATATATAATGTTAGAGCAATGGGAAAATATGTGGAGTAAAGGACTGAAATTTATGTTGAATTATATCCTTAAAGAGAACTTTAAAAAAACTGATATACCAGTGGTATTTAAATTATAAATGATTAAAACTATATAAGGGTGTTTCAATTGTTTGTCATAAATGTAAGTACAAGGAGGATATTTTTTATCACATGTGGTGGATGTGTAATAAGGCAAAGAAATATTAGGAACAGATTTATGGTTTAATTCAGAAAATTTTAAAAATGTACTTACAATGGAAATTGGAAACATTTCTCCTAGGACTATTAAATAAAGAAATGGGGAGGGGGGAATAGAACTTAGTTGCTGTTTATGTTGACGGCTGCTATAATTCTATACGCCCAGAAATGGAAAGAAGTGTTAATTCCCATAATGGAAGAATTGATTGAAAAGACGATGGATCTGGAGGAGATGACAAAATTGACTTATTAATTATGGACAAGAATGTGAATAATTTTGTGGTTACTTAGAAGCTGCTTCTTGACTTTCTTTGTGAAAGAGAAAAAAACCTGAAATTTTTATTTTGGGTTTTGACAATTAAGTGGTTATTGTTATAGAAGTGACTATAGTTATTATTTTGTATAAGTAAAATTTTGATACTATAACTTTATTAGATATCATACTCCATTGGAAAAAAAACCCATCAAAAATCACTGCTGTTTGTTTCTTTTCTCTTCTCTCACTTTATTCTCTTTGTCCTCTTTCCTTCCTTTTTTTCTATTGTCTTTATTTATATTTGTATTTTACAATGGTGGGATTCAAGTAATTTAACAACTGGTTCTCTGTCCTAATGATTTCTTTCAACAACTAGTTTGCCAAACTGCTCAGAAAGTTAACAACCGGTTCTCCCGAAGTGGTGCGAACTGGCTGAATCCCACCACTGCAGTGGTTGGTTGCTCCTGGTTTCCGGTTCGGATCACAAGAACCGGTAGTAAAAAATTTAATAGTTCGGAGAACCGGTAATAAGATTGGCTGGCCACGCCCCCGAACCGGTTCCCGGCCACCGTTCCCTTTCCCCACCCACTATTGCTGCCTCCTGAGTCCCAGCTGATGGCTAGAGTGAAAAAAACTGTTTAAACTCTTGCCATGAGGCTTCAAAGGGCTGCCCTACAGCTGATCAGTGTTAAAAGAAAACAAATGAGTAGACCGGTGCCTGCAAAAATAGGAAAAACAGCCCCTTTCAGCTTCAGCATAGGTTAATTACCACAAATTGATTAGATCGGTCTCCCAACTCTCAGCTGATTTGCTCTCAGCTGTTTTGCGCAGGGGTCTTTTGCTAGGTGCAAACAGTGCTGGAGCAGTTCCCCCCCCCCCAGCTATGCTGAAAAAGCGAAACTGAAAGTAAAGCAGGATCTTTGCTGCAATGTGACAAAATAAGGCAGAGAAAGATTTCTTTTTCTTTTTCCTCACCAAAAGAGGTAGGTGCAAAACTGCAAACAATGGGAAATTTAGGGCAAAAGAGGAGAGTTCAAGATTTTAAAACACAAAAGAAAAAAAGCTCTATTTACCTAGGGAATTATAATAATTGAGATACTATTAATTGTATATTGTGTTGAAAGCAGAAATGGTTAAGTTGTGGTTTGGAGGAATATATGGGGGAAATTATTTGGTTTGTTATTATTGGTAAATATAATTAATTGATTTTTAAGAAATTGGATTGCATGGAAATAATTGGAATATTCATGTTCATATTGATTAATATACAAAAAAGATAGTTATATAACTAATTGATTTATATTAAAATGTTGAATTTGTATTAAACAACTGTAATATTACATAATTAACCAATGTGAGGATGGATATAAAAATAGATGACAATGGGAAGAGGTATAATATAGAATAGAAAGGAAAAATTGAATTTGATTAAGATTAGAGATGAGGATGAAGGTTAACATTAGTTTTTTTTAAAAAAAAGATGAGGAATAAATATGGCAAAAAGGAAATATAGAAATTGTAAATTTAATTGAAATGACTAAACACTGTTTAAATTTGTGAACCGGCCAAATACTCTATTCAAAGAAAATACATTGTATGTTTGTATGTGTGTTTCTAATTATTGCTATTTATTTATATTTGTTCTCTTTTATTCTTTAAAGTTTAACAATTCATTCTTTATCTTAATATCTTTATATTTGTTTGGGGTTGGCTTTCTTTCCTTTCATCTTTTTCATTGTACAGCAATCTTTCTCCTCAAACCTACTACCTCTCTTTTTTCTTTCCCTCTTACTTTCTCTTCCCCCACTTCTTCTCCTCCTTACTTCCTCTTCCTTTCTCCTTCTCCTCCTCTCTTCCTCCCTCTCTTACCCTCACTCCTACTCTAATTTCCCTTCCTTTCCTTCATCCCTCTCTATTGCTGTATCTTTTTATGCATATGGACTACTTAGAGGGCTGAAAAAGTTATTTTTGACTGGTCCTTGCACTTTTGACCAGTCCTCGAACTTACAACTGTCCCCACATTTTACATTTTACATTTGCCCTATCTTGTCACCATGGTGAAGAGAAGCAGTTGTAAAATGAGTGACATGATTGTTAAGAATGCTGCACAGGCATAAATGTGAGGATGGTCATAAGTGTGAGGACCTGTCAGAAATGACTTTTTTCAGCCTTCTGAGTAGTCCCTATACACATAGCCATGGCCACCCGATCACATGACCTCCAAACCACGCCCACAAAATAAGCCACGCCCACAGAACCGGTAGTAAAAAAATTTAGAATCCACCCCTGCACCACTGGTATTTTATACTAAGAACAAACTTTTAATAAATATACAATTTAAAAAAACCTCTTTAATATAGTAGAACTGAATAAATTTATTGACATACATATATTAATGGAAAATCTGGTGTTTGAAAATTACAGATATTATAGAGATCATAGTAATTATTGGTAATATGCTTTCATGGAGTCCCTCATAAATGTTTTCAGTAATGTATAAAACCCAGAGACTTCTGCATTCTAGACTATGAAAACCAGAACCAGAAATATTATTTCTATATTTACAGATAAGTTTTTCTTTTGCCCAAAATATACTATAGTTAGGCTATTATGTACACTGCAACAAAAGTATGAATCGCATTTGAAAATGATCATTCACTTTTCAAACTTGCTTATAGGCGACTTATCATATAGTACTGTCATCAACAGGCTATATGTTAAAATTATATACCATGCTAAATAGACTTAATTTCTGTTCTAGTTTATTCCATACATGTCAATCTGGCATTTTGACAAACAAAAATAATCTACTATGTGAATGTCAGGAGAAGGTTTTAAAAAATGAATTTTTAAAAGAGTTTCTTAATTAAGGTGTTAGAGTCTCTAGAACAGGGGTGTCAAACTCGATTTCATTGAAGGCCACATCAGGGTTGTGTTTGACTTTGGGGGGCTGGGGTGGGTGTGGCCAGGGTGGGCGTGGCCAGATTGACGTCACTCTTGTCGGAGGTGCCTGTGGTGGCCTGAGTGCTCTGTCAGTGAAAATGGGCAGGGACAGCCTCCTGCAAACTTCTGCCAGTGAAAACGGAGCATGCAGCCCTCCAGAGCTCCATTTTTGCAGGCAGAGGCATTGTGGGCCAGTCCTTCACTGTTTGCAGGGCAGCCCTGCCAGCTAGCACCCCGAGGCCCAATTTGGCCCCTGGGCCTTGAGTTTGACACCCCTGCTCTAGAATAATCTTTTCCAACACAACAGTCCTAGATGTTTTTGATCACCTCCTGCACTGGATCATGCCAATTAAAATCATGGACATTAGGGCAACAAATTAAGGAAGGCTAGCTAAATTTAAATTTTCATGTCACCAGAAAACTCTTGAGTTCCCCATTCATCTGGCTCTTTTAAAGGCCATCCGTAAAATTTGCCATTGGAAAGGAATCTTTCAATTATTCACTGTCAGCATTAATGGGAAGCTGGGCCATTAGAATGCCACCCCACCCCCCAAATCAATCTAGAAATGGTGGAAAAAACAGGAAGACAGTCTCAGATTTTTTTCCAATCCCCATTGGATGTAATTATTATAATGATTTTACAGTAGAGAGCCATCATCTGAGGTTGGGGAGTGGACAATGGATTTATAAATGAATTTATAAACAATTAATAGGTCAAGGATTTGTATCCCTTGAAATCTTTTCTGCAATTCCTCAAAGCTTTGCGGTTTATACAGCTGACAATTTAGGGCAAATTTTCAACAAAAGGAAAAAGAAATGAGGGCACCTGGCCAGCTAGGGCTTAATCTCTATAACATGCTAGAAAATAATTTTAAAGGCCAAATGTTCTGACTGTTACTTTTGTCATTGTGTCACACTGCAATTCCTCTGCAAACCTCAAAGGCTTAAGAAAAGATTTAAAAATCAGCCTCTTGCAGTCCGCAAAAGATGCCCCATCTTTTTAAGAGATTTCTGGAAAGTCTTCTGATTTTTTTAAGCTTCCAACTAGTGAAAAAAAACAGAAAATGATTGCATTTTCCTTTGGGAATCTTTATAAATATTTATTATATTTCCACGTAAGAGAAATGTGGAGTTTTTAAAAAATATTATTATTATTGCATTTTCTCTTCTTTGTATAATATTTCTTCTTGGATCCCTTAGGCAGTGGAATAGCTACCAAAAAGTGTGTGTGTGTGGTGGAGAGACGACCTAAAAAGAGAACTACCAAATTTAGCAATATGAAAGTAAGAAACAAAGTATTGTATAGTTTATTTCTGGCTTAAAATTCCTAAGCACAGGATAATTGTCAGCTTCATCTGGGCTGTGTTCTTTTTCTGTTACATTTAAATTAATTGCATATGGAAATATTTGTTCACTTGAGACACAGCTGTGATTTTTTCCTAGAGCACAGATTAATGGAAAAGCTAGACTTTATTACAACAGATACAGAGACAAAAACATTACAGCTTCTTCTCGTTTATTACTCCAAACATCAAAAACAAATCCATCTATCAGTTTTGTACACAGACACACACAAAAGAAGAAAAAGGAAAAGCGTTCACAAATCCCTCCGCAGCAGTCTGAGGGCTATTTCTTTTTATTTTTGGCAATTTGATCTTTAAGATAATTTTAAAGTAACACACTTTCCCTTATCAAAGTGATCGAATGAATACTTTCACCTCCTTCTATGGTTTCTCTTCCTACTCTAAGTATTCACTGCTATCTTAACATTTCACCACTGATTCTAAGCTAAGGTTGCCCAATTACACTATATTTATGCAACCCATGTTTACCTTTCAGAGATTAAAACAATATAACTTTAGTAGTCGGTGTCAAAGGAGTTCTAGAAATCACATCAGAAGCTTTCAGATCCCAATTATGACTGGTTGAGTCATAATTTGGTTTAGGTGATGCCCCACTTGACATAGTACAATTTACATCATTCATAGTGATGATGGATCCAAAGTTTTAGCTTCTCAGGATGTAGTTCAAAAACCAAGACATACTTTTCTCTTTGAACAAAATGTGATGGAAAAGTCTCCGTGTTTTTTCTGGTGATTAGGTTTTGTGTGTATTTTTCTCCAACTGGGTATTTTCCTACATAACCAAATTTGCAGCCATAGCTCAGTGAAATCACATCCACTATATCCTAGGCTTCTTCAGATAGCAAGCAAGCATTTTGCTGCCTATTGGGAGACCAATATAGATATATTTCGAACTCACACACACACACACACACGCACGCACACACACACATGTATTTCTCTTTAGCCAGGTTTTTCCTACGTAAACCAAGATTTTATGCAGCCCTAGTTCATCTAAATCTTGGTTTATGTAGGAAGAACCTGGCTAAAGAGAAATACACATAAAACCTACAAAAAAGAAAGAAAACAAATATATATATATATATATATATATATATATATATATATATATATATATATATATATATATATATACACCTCCGTGAAGGTAAAAAACATTGCAAAACATCACATGATGGTAACATGACGCAGCAAGCTTGACACCTGTGTTCTAGTACTTAATGAAGGACAGTCACATGGCAGCTTCATCAACTAGATGTTCTGAAGGCTTTAATCTAGGCGCATGATAAACACCAGATCTCCTCAATAGCATGTTCAATATCATCCAACTATGGGGGTCTATCATCCAGCATCTATTCATCATTTTACACCACCTATCGATATTCTTGGTAAATACAGTATGCTGTTCTCCTGGACAGTATGAATTAATCCCTTTGCCATTGTCACTAAAGTCATCCCCTGCCTCCGGCATCTACTATATCACTGCTGCCTAATATAGCTGCCTGCTTCTTTCAGTTGGACAATTGGAATGACCATGCCTTGAATGATTCTGCTGGGTTTATATACACTTCCCATAGACTAGTGGTATTCTTCATTTATCTCTCTCAGGAACACCCCTGTCACAATTCAGCAGTACAACAGAATTAGATTTGAATTAGATTAGACATTGCAATGAACAAGGACATACATTCAGTTTACAGCTATTAAGATTGTTGGACGAGCAGGCACAAAAACAGGCAGGGAATGCTTATCAAGTACTTAGGAAGTGAAACAACAGCCAACAATTCAAGGAATTGGCAGCACAAGGAAACAACAGCCAACAATTCAATTGTCAGCTATCAACCCCAATCAACATTTCAAAAGCCACATACAACAGACACCATATAAATATCACACACAAAATAGCCCAAAGCACACATCCTTAAGTTCCCAGAGAATGGGCTCCAGCACAAGTCTGAAAACTGAAAAGAAAAACCTCTGGTCCCAGTGACCAACCCAGATTGGAGCCTACAACGGAATTAGAGTTATATTTTACTATAAAAAGGAAGCTTCCTGTGTTCTGGAAACAATAATCTGTGATCAATAATTATGTTTGTAGTGAACATATTCTTTTAAAAATACATGAGGATGAATGTTGTAACACAGGAGAAATATATATTTTAACAATTCATTCTTTACATAACATTCTGTCTCGCAAATATCCCGACACTCAAAAAGTCAAGAGATGTGTATACCCCCATCTAAATTTCCCAAAAAATTAATTTGTTTGCCTACTTTATCCTGTCGGAAATTAAATTGGGCTCAGGAAGCTGTTGGACAGAGCTTTGATGTGACTTTCCTCCCTTCTCCAAGTGTGTTTGTGGTTGTTCCTTCTCTAGTTTGCTTCAGTCTATTAGCAGGTTCCATTAGAATTTCCTTGAAAGACAAGTGGACAGAATGCTAAGAGCCCTTGTCAGCGATTGAAAATGATCCTTGCATTTATGCAGACATTAGGCTATTACTACAAAACTAAAGAATGCAAGGAGCCAACCAACACAAATGGCATTGCATATGCATGCATTTTAGAGTGATAGGGTAGCATGACCTTCTACACACCAGCTTTGGAATAGAAGTGAAACTAGGTCTTGAGAGCCTGCATTAAAAAAACATGCTTTCCCCATAATAAATCAAACTCACTCATAGACTAATCAATAAAACAAGACCTAGACTAACCTTTGAAGGGCTCTTGTTACATTAAATTGCTTCTCTAACATAATATAATCAGTTTAAACTGTTCAAGGTCTTCCTCTGTAATCATCAAGGAACCATCTAAATGCACAGGCAAAATCCCAGAAAGGGAGGCATATCATACAGGAAAAAGACCTTATTTGCTATTTTTCAAATATTATTGGCATAATTCAGACAAGCAAATGGCCTGCAGGCTATTTAATACCTACTTCCACTGTCTGCTGAGGTTGAAAGGATTATTTAAGAACTTACGCTTTAAAATGCCATGCTTACTTTATTTATTCATTTGTTTATTGAATTTATGGAGCTGCTCATCTCAATCTTTGTGGTTCTGGACTGCTCACAATACAAAACTTAAAAACAAAAAAAAACAATAAAGCATCATTATAGCAAAGCCAAGCCCCCTGCGATTGAACACAACTGAACTACACATATTGGATTCCATTAATACCTGGCCCTAGCAGGAACACTCAGATCTTGAAAGCTTTCTAGAAGGCTAGCAGCATCAGGACCATTTGGATAGAGTCTGTACAGGAACGATTCAGCCCAAGGCCCCTGGCCTACTTGTCCAAGCAGTAACCCTAATCTCAGTCAAACCATGCAAGACAGCTTCTGGAATTACTTCATATTCCAACTGGAACTCTCCCAAGTTCATCAGATACTGGGCTAGACCCAATGAATAGATACTTCCTCTTTGCATGAAGGAGCTGGCAAGGACAACTGCAAGGTAATAAGGAGTGACTTTTTGATGACAAAAAACTGACGGTAACTTCTCCCAACTCAGATCATGTCACTATTGCCCTGAGGCAAAATCCAAATCTAATCTCTCCCTCTCTCCCTCTCCCTCTCTCTCTCTCTCTCTCTCTCTCTCTCTCTCTCTCTCTCTCACACACACACACACACACACACACACACACACTATCAAGGTTCTGACTGATGAACCTAATCAAGCTAGCAAATCAAGATAATCCGATCTCTTTAAGAACAGCTTTATTGAGTACATCATTTCAGCATACGTGAAAGCAAAACCAGCTCTAATTAATTCCTGTAGTTTTCATATAATTAAAGAATAGATGCTCCCCTCCGTCCGTGTTACAGGTCACATTGTCCAAATAGGTGTTGTAGCATCTCCTGGGTAACTCCCTCCTGCCTCCAGACAGCACCTGTTGAGATGACCTTGGTTCCCACGGGACGATCCAAAATTCTCCCTCCCCACATACTGTATGGCAAGCTGAGAAACAAAAAGATGGCTGTGGCAACATAGGTCCGTTTTCAGGTCCTATGCATAGGTCCGTGAAGTTCACGCACGCACACACACACACACCATAGCAAGTTATGCCTTTAATAACTTGTAAATCAGATCCATAGTTGTCCTGGTGCCATGATTTCTGAGTTAATCTGAAATCTGAAAGGCAGACTGAAGTCCTCTCCCTTATTCTTTTTAAAAGAATAAGATGAAGTTTATAACTCAACAATAAATGTATTTTATATGCAGAAATAAATACCCATGTTTCCCCAAAAATAAGACTTGGTCTTAAAAAAATTTTGCCACCCAAAAAGGCACCAGGTCTTATTTTCGGGGGGGGGGGAGGTCCAATTACTGACTCACTTCATGGTGACAGCCCCACCCATCAGAAGCCTGCTGCCGACCCACTTCTTCTGCAGCCACTTGCTGCCTCTTTTGTGCTTCCGTTTTGCTGTCCCCTGCCTCCATTTTGCTGTCAGAGGCTTCTGGAAAGCCCTCTGCAGTTGAGAAACGGGCTCCAGATTGATGTGCATGGTGCCCCCTGGCTTCTGTTTCATCTTCAGAAGCCTTCCGGAAAGCATCTATTGCCAATAAAAGAGCTCCAGATCGATCTGGAACTCTGTTATCAGCTGCAGAGGGCTTTCTGGAAGCCTCTGATGGTGAAAAGGAGGCCAGGAGCGAAGCATGAGTCAATCCGGAGCCCATTTCTTGGCTGCAGAGGGCTTTCTGGAAGGCCTCTGACACCAAAACAGAGGCTGGAGCAACACGTGCAAGCAGCAGCAAGCAGCCACAGAAGGAGTGGACCTGCAAGGCGAAGCAGGTGTTGGGGTGTGCAAGGCCTGGTAAGTAGGGCAGCTCCACCCTCCATCCCCATCCTAGCTTAATTTTCACTCATGCGCCTCACCCCACACCCAGCACCCCAGAGTGGGCAGGGTCTTAATAAGGGCTTATTTTTGGATACAGCTTATATTGGGCATATGTGTAAAAAATAAAGCTAGGACTTACTTTCAGGGTAGGTCATATTTTCAGGAAAACATAGTAGATACCCATACATTTCCAAATTCATGTGTAAATAAATCTCAGGGTTAAGAAGATATGACCTTGGAGATCTACCAATTTAATTGATTGAGTGAGTGATTATGTACCATTAAATTGCTTTTGACTCCTAGCAACTGCATAGAAGATTGCTCTATGACAGAAGATCTTGTCTTCTCTAACTGTACTTTCAAGTCTGCCAATGTTGCACTTATTGCCGCTGTAACTAATCTCAGCAACCCTGTTGCTGGTCATCCTCTTCTTTTCTTTCCTTCCACCTTTCTCAGCAATAGATACTTTTCCAGAGAGTTGGGTCTTTGTATAAGGTGTCTGAAGTTAGAATAATTTGAGACTGGTCTTTTGTGTCAAGTCAAAACTCTGGGTTGATTTATTTAATGATCCATCAGTTTGTTTTCTAAGCTATTCACAGTATTCTCAGAAAACGTCTCCATCACCAATGTTTAAAGATGTCAATACTCTTCCAATCCAGCTTCCCTTAGTATACATTTAGTAATAAAGGGTCAGCATTTAGCCTTGTTGTACTTCTTTGGTGACCTGGAGCAAATCTGTTCCTACCATTCTATCCATACTGTGGCTTTTTACTGTGATATCTTTTGAAAGACTTTCCTTGTTTTTCCATGTGTTTCCATCTTCAGTGACTTTACAGATGTTGTAATAGTGCTTCTTGTCCCTTCTAACAGCTTTCTGACACTCTATGTTGAATTATGACACAAAGAACAGAATATATATCGGGGAACAATTTCTGGATCACTGTCCTAAACTTCAATTGGAGGTCCATTGTTCTTTAATAAAATGCATGAGATGTTGATTTATTATTTGCTTCTTTAATTATGGATTTATAGATTAATTGCATCAATATGTAGAGATATAAGCCTTATTGAGGCTTATTTTCAGATGATTGAACTTGGAAAAGACTTCCTTTCTCTCCAAAGATTTGAAGGTCATGTCCATGATTTTTCTTTTCTCATTTTATTGAATCATCTTCACAGCTAAGTAGACATTTCAATCTACGTCTCTTAAGTCAAGATAAAGAAGCAGAGCCCAACTACAGTATTCTATGGGCATAGTGAGACAGCCCTCATTGCTGCTACTAAGCAATTTTTAGAAGCATTTTTTTTTACTCCAAGGACAGCTAAACCAAGCATAGGAAGAGGCCTTTACAAGGTTGAAGCAGAGGAGATAGGCAGCTTAAGCCAAGACTTGACAGTTCACAACTGTACAATTAAAGTAAAATTAATCTTCACTTTACTGGACAATTTAATAGGTTAGCTGGGTCTTAGTAGAATTAAGCTTTAGTAGGCTAATTCACTTGATTTGCTACTCAATAATACACCCCCCCCCATTTAATCTTTCTTAAATTATGATGCCTGGAATGCAAATAAGCTCTTTCACCCAGCCTGCAAACTGTTTTAGATGTTTTCAAGTGTGAAAAAGTAAAAATCAAATGTGAAACTCCATGTATGTCAGAATGTTGAACAAAGTGGTGTCATATGCATGTTTACCAGTGTAAGAACCAAAACATATTCATAACTTTCTTCACAGCTTGGGCAAAATGTGATGGAGAACAAGAAATGCAGATGTTCTTGTCCATTCCTGAAAAGAAGTACCTGAGCCACACATCAACTTCAACATGAACAGAGTTTATACTAAATCAGAATACAAAATCCCAAACCTAAACAAAACAATTCTAGTATTTGTATCCGTTGTTACGATTGTAATAACAAATAGGCTAAATTATATTATACAGATTTTAGATAATGTAACAGTAGATGGGTTAACTTTTTTTTTTACTAATGTCTATGGAGATTCTCAGTCATCCAGGTCATGGTTTCATTCAGGATCCTTCAGGATTTACCATACAATAAAACTCAACTTATACCCTTTTATTTAGTGACCATTTAAGTTATAATGCCCCCACCCCAAAGTGACTTATGACCATTTTTCACATTTATAATTGTTGCAGCATCCAGTGGTCATGTGATCAAAATTTGGATTTTTGGCAGTTGTTACGTATTTATGAGTTGTAGTGTCCTATGGTCAGGTGATCTGGTCATAAGATGAGGCCTATCTGTATTTCTTCCCCACTTTAAATACACTGAAAGTGTGGACTAGGCATGATTCTGATCATAAAGGAAATAATCTGTTTATACAAAATGTTAGCATATATGTCTTCTAACAATACTTCACAAGTCTAGGTTGCAATGAATGGGACCCTTTTTAAAATACTGTTCTAATTGTAGTGTGAGTAACAAAATGAGTAATTTTTTCAATGATAACAACTTGAAAGATAATGATGTAGTCTACTCATAGTTTGTAGGTCTATTATTAAATGCACTTGAGGATAGAATTGTTGTATTTCCAATAATCAGGCTTTGGCATAAAGTCTAAGGGAGCTGATGTTAAATTGGAACATTTAACAGCAGCTAGACTTCATGACTCTTAGCAAGTATAATTTTATTTTTGTGAGATAATGTGCATTGCAATTTCTGGGCTAATGCTTTGTACTTTAGTTTTTATTTATGTATTGTCTTTAAAATGTACATTTATCCTCAGAGGAATAAATGGACTGGATGTTAAAATAAAACAGACAATAATCTGGAATCAATATGAGTAGGAATAACAAAACAGAAATTATGCAAAATGTGAAAATAAAGGAAGCTTGTCTCAGATAACTATTTCAGATAGAAAGGATTCTCTTGTAGAAAAAAAAAACTAAAGCGTTTTATTGTCAAAACTGCTTAAGGCCAAAGCAATCTTCAGGCCTAGCTTGTGCATTCTTCAGTTAATGCACATCACCACAACTCATAAGTCATGCTTAACCACCACCACCACAATCCAGCCACAGTTGTTGTTTTGCTTGTAGAAAACCCATCTTCTCTTGTCACATTCTTAGACAGCCACAAAACTCATTACATGAGGCACAAAACATCTATAGCAGCTACTTCCCCATATTTTCCCCTTATCTTGTAGAGCATCAATTTTTGTACACAAGTGCAAATGTGCAAGACAGCCTTCGCAGTACAGGAGACAACGGCAAGACCTGATAGGTGTGAAGAGAACACAGATACTGCTGTGAGATCCAACGGATGGTACCAACGTGATACTTGTATTGGACTTCTGGCCCAATGTTGCTGAATTTCTTCTGTGTTAGAAAGTCATTAACATTTTCCATTGGGTTCAATGCTGAAATGCTATTGCAAACAATATTGGGATTTTTCACATAGACTTACTGGGAAAACTTGGTTTGTTGAGAGAGAGAGAGAGAGAGAGAGAGAGAGAGAGAGAGATGATAGATAATAGAGCAGGGCCCCCCAACTCCCAGGCCACAGCCCACTACCAGGCTGTGAGCTGTCCAGAACTGGGCCACCCAAAAGGGCATGCAAGCATACCAATAAATAATTATATTCTATACTATTCTGTTCTCTTCTGTTCTGTTCTGCTCTGCTCTGCTCTGCTCTACTCTACTCTATTCTAAATCCTTGTCAGCCCAGAATTGTCTTTATGAAATGGGCAGCCATAAAAATGAGTTTAACTGCAGTTCAGCAGTTCAAATCTCACTGGCTCAAGGTTGACTCAGCCTTCCTTTCTGAGGTGGGTAAAGTGAGGACCCAGTTTGTTGGGGGCAATATGCTGACTCTGTAAACCACTTAGAGAGGGCTGAAAAGCACTGTAAAGCAATATATAAATCTAAGTATTATTGCTATCAGGCTGCCAGCTCAATATTTAGATTGCTGTTGGGTGAAAACTGAAAGTGGTGGGTGGGTAGAGAGAAATTCCCTTTTTTCTAAAGGCAGTTGTTAATGCCAGTGTGAACCAGCAACCTGGCTCTGGGTGATTAGGTGAGCATCCCAGCATAAAAATGGGCAGAGAAAACAGATACATTCAAGCTATGATGCAACCACATCCCCAACTTTAGATGCTCCTCATTGTTGAGGACTTTTTGTTTTTTTAAAAAAATAATAATAATGTGCATTAAAATATTTTTGTTCTTGTCAGTTGCCAAGTCGTATCTGACCCATCGCGACCCCATGGACAATGTTCCTCCAGGCCTTCTTGTCCTCTACCATCCCCCGGAGTCGAAAAGATTTTATCTAGTGATAAAAACAAATACATATTTTTAAAAAAGAAAAAGAATTTTAAAAATGCAGAAGTGAATAAACCCAATGTCCACTAATAAATGTATTTGTTGTCTTCTTCCGGATCAAACAAGTTAATTTTGCCAATTCTGAAGATTATGTCATTTTCCCCCAACCATTCTTCCATTATGAATATTTTGGAGTTTTTCGATCTTTCTGCATATCATGGTTTTGCTGCAGTTACCATGTACAGAAACAATCTTCCATGTTTTTTTTTCTAGCTGAGAATCTATATGTCTCAAAAAAAAAATGTTTCAGTTGAATATTGCTGTTTAAAATTAAAAGAAAAGTTTAATCCAGACAAAAAGATAAGTGGAATTAAATTACACAAAACAGAATTTGAGATTGTATAACGTGCAAATGAGAATGTGTGTTCACAAAAATGTATAAACTTTTATTGAAATTTGAAATGAAAGTTAAAGAATGCATGATAAAATGGGCCAAGAATTTGGCTTATAATATACAGATGAACCCATGGACGAAGATGTGGCTGAAAGGACAGAGATTTACACTATGTTATAATTTTTATAATATGATGTACCATTGGCATATACCCCCCCCACCGCAAAAAAATTGTCCAAGATGTACAAAGGTACTTCCAATCTTTGTTGAAATGTGGAAAACATAAACACTCATTTTACCATGCATAGTAAATTTGTAAAAGAGCTAGAAAATTTGGGTACATACAGTATGCATATAATAACGCAAAGAATTTTGAAGATGAATGATGAAAACTTCTTGTATACAGGTAGTCCTCAATTTATGACCACAAACATCATGTGACCAAGGGGGTGCTGCAATGATCATAAGTGTTTAAAAAAAAGGTTAAAAGTCACTTTTTTTCAGGGGCCGTTGTAACTTTGAACAGTCACTAAACAAACTGTTGTAAGTTGAGGACTGCCTATATAAGCTTCCTGAAAAGATAGGTACAGTAGTGGTATTCAGCCAGTTCTATCCGGTTTGGGTGAATTGTTAGTGGCGGCTGTGGGAGGCTCCGCCCACCCACCCGGACGTCATCAAGTCCCATTTTTTATGCTCTGCGCATGTGCAAAAGGTCCTGTGCATGTGCAGAGGTGTCATGCACGAGCACTCACATTTGCGAACCGGTAGTGAAGGTAAGTGAATACCACCTCTGGACAGTAATATCATTTTTTTACTATTGGAACCATATGAAGAAAGTCCTGGAGACTTCATTCAATAAGTCTTTTCTTCTTAATATACATTACGATAGTGCCGTGTTGGCGAACCTATGGCACACGTGCCACAGGTGGCACATGTAGCCATATCAGTGGGCACGCAAGTTCAGCTCTGGTGCATATGCACGCACCGGCCAGCTGATTTTCGGGCCTTCTGGACCCACCAGAAGTAGGGAAACAGGCTGTTTCCTGCCTGGGGGTCCTGAGGGAGGTAGGCCCGTTTTTCTTTCTCACCTCGCTCCAAATCCTCTCTATGCATCTGGGAAGGGCGAAATAGCCTTTCCCACTCCCTTGGAGGTCCTCTGGAGGCCTGAAACAGACCATTTCCCAACTCCACGTAGGACAGGAAGTGACTTTTTTGCTGTCCCCAGCCCCCAGAGACTCCTAGAGAGGCCTACCGGGCTATTGTGTGCTAGAAGTGGGAGGGGGAGGGAGCTTGCACGCACAGGCACAGGGCAGCGTGCATAGAATTATGGGTGTGGGCACACACACGCGCAAACCTCCCCCGTCCCTCCTCTCCTGGCACACGATGGCAAAAAGGTTAGCCATCACTGGGATAGTGTGTCTATAGTAGTTAGACAATTTCCCCATTAAATAAATTTAATAAAGTGTTCTCTACTGCAGATTTGAGAAAGTTAATGGAGCACTGAAAGTTAATGGAGCACTGATCACTAAGGGATTCAAGGTTGCAAATGGTTTTCTAAGGGTTCAACTCAAAGTAATGTAAAAAAAAATCATTAGTGGCATTTTAAGAATATACAGTACATATACAATAATATATTATAAAAAGGAAGACTTGGGTCTAACTGGTGCTACCTGAAATCTACAATGAATGAAAACATGTCATCTTTTACTTTCAAAGGTCACAACCCCTCAAAGTGCCAAGAAAGTGGGGATGCAGAATTGAAAATATGGTAATTCTAATTAAACTCTGCATCCATGTGCAACTTTGAGCTTATAGTATTTTTTCTCATCTTTAAATATGTTATTTTCTCCCCAATAGATACACAAGATACCCAATGTAGAAACTGAACAACAAACAAGGCATGAAAGAGTTTGCCAGCCAGTATTTTCCACTTTTTTGCACTTTTGTACCGCAGTGCTGGATATACCAATTAATGCGACTGCGAAGTCTCTTTTTGTATTCACGTTGAAAAAAATAGCATTTTCAGCTAACTCGACTAAAATTAGTAAACTGCCTCTGGGTTCTTCCTAGCCAAACCACTATTTATTTTCATGAAGTCAAATGGCTTCAATTAAACCATCTGAAACACCATTTGTTGCAAAGAGTTGAAATGCTGGATTTGAACATGAATGTCAGGAAATAGGTAAAGTTTGCTCCCCTCACATCTTCTTTCGCTTCTGAATTTCACTTGCAGCCAAACAAATCTTAAGTATGAAGGCTCTCCTTGAAGAAAAATGTCAACAGAGGAAATCTTAGGGGAAAAATACTGTACATCTGTTTGTAAGGGCATGGGTTGCAGTCATAAGAGGATAATTAAGCTGTAGACAGACAGGAAGAAGAAGCCAGATTAGCACCAGGAGTTGGAGCTTAAACTGTAAATCAGGGATCAAACTGAGAGTCAAAAGAAGCCCCACAAAGTCTGCAGTTGTCCAGAAGAAAGCTTAACCTGAAAGCCAATGGTCCTCATGGCTTGGTAAAGAACAGAATAACAGAATTGGAAGGGATCTTGGAGGGCTTCTAGTCTAACCCCCTGCTCAAGCAGATGACCTTATACCATTTCGGATAAATAGCTGTCCAATCTTTTCTTAAAAACCTCCAGTGACAGGGCACCCGCAACTTCTGAAGGTAAGGTGTTCCACTGATTAATTGTTCTCACTGTCAGGAAATTTCTCCTTATTTCTAGGTTGGATCTCTCTCCTTGATTAGTTTCCATCCATTGCTTCTTGTCCTGTCTTCAGGTACTTCAGAGAACAGGTTGACCCCCTCTTCTTTGTGAAAGCCCCTCAAATATTGAAAGACTGTTATCATGTCACCCCTCATCTTTGCATTAGACTAGACATACCCAATCCCTGCAAACATTCTTAGTAAGTTTTAGCCCCCAGTTCCCTAATCATCTTTGTTGCTCTTCTCAACACAAGTTCTAAAGTCTCAACATCTTTTTTATATTGTGGAGATCAAAACTGGATGCAATATTCCAAGTGCAGCTTTACCAAGGCATTACAAAGCCTTGGTAAATTCTAACCCTCTTGATTCTAACCCTCTGTTAATGCAAGGACTGTGTTATAGTTTTTTTGTTTTTGGTGGCTGCAGTATATTGCTGACTCATATTTAAATGATTGTCCACTACGACTCCTAGATTGCTCTCACAGTTACTACTATTGAGCCAGGTACTACCTATTCTATACCTGTGCATTTGGTTTTTCTTGCCTAAGTGTAAAACTTTACTTTTCTCACCGTGGAATTTCATTTTGGTTGATAGAGCCCAGAGTTTAAGCCTATTGAGATCCTTTTGGATCTTTAGCCTATCTTCTGAAGTGTTGGCTATTCCTGACAACTTGGTATCATCTATAAATCTGACGAGTTCCCCTTCTATTCCCTCATCTAAATCATTTATGAAGATAATGAAGAGCACTGGTCTTAAAACAGTACCTTGAAGTAGTAGAGGTATCCCATTGCATATTTCCCTCCATTCCATTAACTTCTAGCTGTTGAGTGTGATTGGTCAGTCAGTTACTAATCTATCTGGTGAAGATGCTGAATCCATCTGGTTTAGGGGTAGAACTTGGAACTTTCCCCCAGAAAACCTCCACTGCCCAGTTATCTTTAGGGCTGATTCTTCCCAACTATGCATGTGGTGGGGAGAATAGGTGATCCTTTTCACAGTTTCTGATTATGCTACTTTCTAGTGCTAGTGTCTAGGAAAAGAGCTCACTTTGCAGGCTATACATCCTGCCAACTTCAGGCTCATGGAATAAGAGAGTATCTTTGTTTTAAATCCAATCGGCAAATATCACCTCTGGCAGGCTGGATGATGAAACAAGGACAAATTCCAAATTAATAGCCATACTGTTTATTTGAAGAGGATGAATGTGATGAGAGCATTTGAACAGAGCCTTATTAACGGTTCACACCCTTGGAAGTTATTTTCACTCAGTCTCTCTCTCCCCCTCCTTTTATAAATGCCGTCAGGATTTTATTTTTCTCTTTGTATGTCCAAAGATATACACAATCCAACCTGTTCATGGAAGATAAAAAAGAACTGGAGGATTTTTGGCCTTGATGCACAACTCTGAGCATTCAAGTTAATTTTGGGCCTAGTACAGAGTAATAAGCCTGAATACGATCAGAGGAATTAAAGAATTGCTGGCTACAGCTTCGAGTAGTAAAGGAGTACAGATCTGGCACCTTGTCTCGCCATCTGTTCCTTGTCCAGGGGAATGTGTTTCAGATCAATTGTTTTGGAGGGCTAGTTATAAATTGTTGCCTGTGGCATGTTTTTAGACATGGAGGACATATCTTCTCGGCTAAACCTTCCTTTGGTCGGATTTCTGGCAAATCTATGGTGTTCAAAGCCAGGAATCGTTGGCTATGAACACAGCCTCTGCCGAGAGTATTTTGGCAGTGATCTCTCCTGACTTAAGTAGTTGTTCAAGTTTTGGGAGAAAAGAAAGAGAAAACAATTTAAATTGACTCAGAGGAACCATGAGGTTGTAGCATAGTGGAGACATATAGAGATGAAGCAACTGAAGATCAAAACATGGTTGAATTTTAAATGTCAAGGAAATTGATTTATGGCAAATCATCCCAACAGCCTGTAATGCATGGACATTGCTAAAACCTAAATAGCATCCTGGTATCTCTTGAGTCCTAATTGGTATAAACTGTTTACATGAATCTCTTTCTCTTTTAAATTCTCTTTATAGCTGCATAAATATTATAATTCATTAAAATTTCACACAACACAAAGGCACTCAATTATTTTTCCATCCCAATTGCACAAAATAAAATAAATTGTTCAGTTAATTTACAAGCATATCTCAGATCATTCTAAATCAATAATTCTTATCCAATTATAGTTAATTTCAGATGGCCACAAAGAAGTGTGAAGAAAGTATGTAAAATATTATTAGTAACATTTTGGCACCATTATGGATTTTCAAAAGCTGGAGCAACACTCTCCATACAACCAACTAAGGGTAGAGCATGGTGGCAACCTAGCCAAGGGTATCTGCCGGAACTGATTCGCCAGTTGCGTCCCTTTCTAGATCGGGATGCGTTACGCACGGTCACTCATGCCCTCGTCACCTCACGCCTGGACTACTGTAATGCTCTCTACATGGGGCTCCCCTTGAGGAGCACCCGGAGGCTCCAACTGGTCCAGAATGCGGCCGCGCGGGTGGTGATGGGAGCAACGTGGCGCTCCCATGTGACTCCCCTCCTGCACGAGCTGCACTGGCTTCCAGTGGTCTTCCGGGTGCGGTTCAAGGTTTTGGTTACCATCTTCAAAGCGCTCCATGGCTTAGGACCAGGGTATCTTCGGGACCGCCTTCTGCCACAAACAGCCTCTCACCGACCAGTCCGCTCCCATAGAGAGGGTCTCCTCAGGGTGCCGTCGGTCAAACAGTGTCGACTGGCAGCCCCCAGGGGGAGAGCCTTCTCTGTGGGGGCACCTACCATCTGGAACGAGCTCCCCCCCGAGATAAGGAACCTACATGACCTGGGTACTTTTCGCCGCGCCTTGAAAACATTTTTATTTGAACTAGCTGGGCTGGCTTAACCTCCTTTTTTGGGTTTTTAAATTTTATAATCATAATTGGACTTTTAAACTGTTGAGCCAAATTATTTAATTTGTTTTTAATGATTTTTTAACTTTTGTATTTATTATATCTTATTCTGGCTGTTCACCGCCCTGAGATATTATATTATTATATTATATTATTATATAATATAATATTATAAATTTATAATATTTATATATTATAAATTTATAATATTATAAATTTAATAAATAAATAAATAATAAATAAATAAATAAAAGAAATCAAGATAATGGCCACTCCTGTGCAGTATGATGTAAAGGGGTAGAGTGTTGTATGGTTGCCGTTATCACCTTTGTAACACATCCATTGCACTGTAGTTAAGAGAAAAAATGGGTCCACAACTGGGAAGCAAAGAAGAGGCAGAGAGACCATAGAAAAAAAGGGTGTTAGGAGAGTGGAAGAACAAATTTCTCCCTTTCTCTGTTTTTCAATACTGAGGCTATGATTCCTACTTATATACATTCATAAATTGTTACTTCTTTTGCAAAATTAATTAAAGAGTAATCAAAAGCTAGATGTTATTACTATAAGGTTTTCATTGCTGCACCCTTCCCTCCCTCCGTTCCTTCCTTCCTTCCTTCCTTCCCTCCCTCCGTTCCTTCCTTCCTTCCTTCCTTCCTTCCTTCCTTCTTTTCATTTTGAGTTGGTATAAATAAATGTTGATAGCCAGTGAGAGATAAAGCTAGGGATAGTTTACAGGATTGCAGTATCTCCCTCTTATTAAAAATTCTTTACCCTGAATCAGTCTAATATTTATTGTCACTGGTAGGTAGAGTGTTCACTACATTTATTTTAACTAACTATAGTCTTCCTTGTGCCCTAGACAGCCTTATCATTCTTTTGAGCATTTAAATTATCTATTTAATTTAAAATGTTTTCCTTCTTTGAATCAAACTGGAATTGCACTATATGTGGTTGTTGCTTTTCATAACGAATTATGGGAGAGTTTGAATTTGACTAAAGTTGTGGATGGGGGTGGGGGTGGGGAAGGCTGTTTTATTTCCCCTTCTAGTCATTTTTTTTTCCTAATTAAAATACCCTCAGAGTTGGTTTTCTATACCCATTGGGAAATAATTTGGGGATATTTCTCTAAATTAATGAATTCCTTGCTCTTGTTCCTTGCTCAATCAAACTCATACGTTCCTCATTTACATAACTTCAAAAAATTGTTGCACACACATCCATTTTACAATGTATGGTTTGATTCTGTCACTCTTGTTCCTCTCTTAGGCAACACCCATCTGGACATCTTGTCCTGGTTCTTTATTTCAGATCTTTTCCTCTCTTTTGATAGCATCTCCACATTTCCCCAGTCACGTAAGATCCACCCAACTCAAACACTTCAAGGATTAACATAACCCAACCAACAGACACCCAAATCTATTCATAGCCCTGCATATGTTGCTAGAGATACTGATAAATATAGAGACAGAGGGAAATACACATACTTTGAGAAAATATGCCTCTAGACAGAAGCATATTGTGCATATGCAAATAGCGGCGTGTCTGCCACTGAAGTTTTTGCTCTTTAGCATTTGCTTAACTGTATCTCTTTTCTACTTCTGTGCCTCCATCTGTTTATGCCACCTCCCCTTTAAAAAAAAATACCAAAAAAAAAATCACTTACGAATATATCACTGCAACAAATACAACTGCCAGGTGTAACATGATACTGTGTTTGGAGGAGAAGAACAAGAAGACAAATAAATAAATAAAAAGACAAAGGAGGCTTATTCACATTTCCTAACAAAGGTTACTAGAAATGGGTTTGATTCATTTCATCTGAACTCTGTTTACTCTTGGTTAGTTTTCAAATCTGGTTACTTACAAGAAATTGTATAATCCAAGCCATGTCATCAGCTTTCTTAATTTATTTCCTTGAAATGACAGGCCTGGCAAAGACAGGCTAGCCTCTCAGATGTCTGGATTACACTGTAGCTATGGAAACAGGTGTTAAAGTGCTATGAATTTCAAGTTATACCAATGCACTGCACATCACATTTTTTACTGATGGTATGTTGTTATTTTACATGATGACCAATGGAGTGGCATCAATTTTCCTGACTTAGAAAAGACAATTGTGCAAGTTATTCTTTGCGATGAAGTTAGGAAGCTTTTTCTGGAGACAGTTAGATATGTACAGGGTTAAGATATTTGACTGCCAGGTTAAAGTTTCCTCTTCAGCTAACAGAAATAAGAGTTTTTAGAAGATATACAAGTCTAAAGTTCATTCACCCAGAGATTGCCCAAGTAACAAATTGAATCCTTTTGACCATTTCAGTTCTACAATAAAACCATCATGTTGAAACTATATACCATAAGGGGAGAAAAATAACAGAGTAGATGTACTCAGAATT
>JAUDYJ010000002.1:217643738-217871238 GCA_030761175.1 Masticophis lateralis | reverse complement strand
CAGAAAATGGTATCCCTGTAGTCACCTTTTGTTTCTACAACCAAATAACAATAGAATGTCCTAAGCCAATTTTTAGTAGGGGATTTAAAGTCCTTGCTGTTAGTCTTTCAGGAAAATTTTAAGTGTCTAGTGTAGAAGAGAGGACTTGGATAATCAATCAGCATTCTTATGTTTTTATTTTAATATCTACCAGAGAACATTTAAAATTATATTCTGTATTGCATAGGCAAATAAAATGTTCTTGAAAATTATCCATACCGCAGAAATGGCTATCCAAAGTGAATTGCAAAGCAATTATTTTAAATCAGCATTTAATCATTGGATATTTTTTACCCCAAAGGATATTTTTGGTTGGATATGGCAGTTTACAAGAACGGGTATAGTGAGATGAATTATAAGGGTGTTTCATTGTAGATGATGACAAGTTAGTTCATGGTTTAAAAATTTTTTTTTTTACATTTTCTTAAAAAAAATAAATTTCTCCTCCAGAAGATATAATGACCTTCAGAGGGCATAGCAAAACTCTTTATCTTAGCACATGTTCATGGGCCTATTATGAGAAATGGCATATCCCCATCTAGGCCTGTTTTTGCTCAGCCAAAATCCTTATGTTCTTTGAGTGAATAGACACAGAAAGGCTCCCAGAACTGTTCCCTTCTCATCTTAAATTCTTATGGGCACACTATGGAGGGGAATGATAAACAGGACTCTCTTATACTCTTGCAAGTTGTCTGTTCATGTGAGTGCCACTTCTTCATCAGGGCCCGACTGAGCCCAATTAATTAGTGGTAAACTCTGTCATTTACTTTCATGAGATATCTATTAAATAAAAGAATGACCCAGCACACAGTTTATGTAGTTAGTCAGAAATCACAGTGAAATGTCATTATGTTTCATCAAGGGATTTAAGCGAAGTGAAGTGAGTTAAATGCAAAATTAATTAAGTTGTTAATTAGTTAATTAACTGTTATGCTTTTAAGTGATGCCATTAACAAACTGACATAAATTTCAGTTTAATTTCCTAAATGTAGAAAGTGTTTATGAAACTGTAAAAGCCCGAGGGCTCCATTTACCCCACAGAATTTTAAAGCAACTTTCATATTTATATGAAAACTATTAGATTGCTTTTTAAAACCGTCCAAAGTGAACCTTGCTCTATTTTTGGACTACTGTATTGTTTTGTGATTGATCTTCCAACTTTTTAAAGATGCCTCAGGTGGCTCTAGTCATGATGTTATTTATTCAGCTAATGTAATGATCTGAGTGGTGGACTAGGAGTGGGGACCATCTGGGTTCAAATCCCCACTCAGCCATGTAGCTTACTGAGTAACCTTGGGCCAGTCATTATTTTTCAGTATAATCTCACAGGACTGCTGAGAGAATTAAATTGAATGGGTGGAGAACCTTATAAACTGGTTTGAGAAACTGGAATATAAATGCTCCTGCTGCCACTGTTCTTCGCATTGAACATGGGCACAAATAACATGGAATGTTATTCTCAGTATGTATCTTAATGTTAGTCATACTCTCAAATGATTTGTATTAAATAAGTTACCTAGTTACATTAACAAAGAGATACCAATCCAGTAGCAATTCCCATAGTCCATTGTATTTAGGAATCCTTGCTATTAGAGTTCAAACAGATTTGCAGATATTTAAAGGAAACAGATATTGTTTTAAACTAATTCTAAGCAAATAGATGTGCATATGAATCCGGGTGAAATGCTACCGGTTTGTGAACCAGTAGTAGCGGCGGCGGTGGGTGGTTCAAAGAACCGGTAGCAGTGGCAGCACGAGGGTCCACCCGGACGTTGTTAGTAACCTATTTTTTACCCTCTGCGCATGCACAGAGGTTCCAAAATCGCATGTGATGCGCATGCACACTTCCAAACTGGTAGAGAGGGTAAGTAGATTTCACCCCTGATATGAATGTTAATATGCTCCTAGCTTGGCCTGTGCAATAATAATCTAGTAATTTACCATTTAATATAGTTGCTATTTTCAATGTAGCCAGCAGAGGAAGTAATACTTTAAATTTAAAGCTTTAGTTTTAAAGAATTTCATTCTTGATAAATGAAGGCAAATATTGTTCTCCACTCTTTTATTTTTATTTTAAATTTACTTGAAGCATTGTGAGCTATTCCCTTCCCCTAAATAAACATGTTTACAAAAGCTGATTGGGTTTATATTTAATATTTATAGATGGCTCAAATAAAACTTCGCCAAAAGGGAAGAACTGACTGTATCTCCATATTGGAGAAGGATAATAAAAGATTTTTATCTGAAGCTTCAGAGAACTACTGCTATCAATCAAGGCAGAACAGGGATGAAGAGCCTGTGGCCTTTCCCATTATCCTTCAACACCTTTTATGCTGATTGAGGCTGCTGAAATGAATTTATGTCAAGTATTAATTAAACTGAGTTAGATGGGTCAATCAAATGACTCAAGATATAGAACATTCCATTTGATCTTGGTAGTCAATTTTATCCATGAGTTGTAATATCATTCAGATTAGTAAAATTCTGCATTCATGTCAGAAGCACCTAACAGGCCTAACAAAGGTAAAAGTATCCCCTGTGTCCAGTTATGTCTAACTCTAGGGGTCAGTGTTCATCTCCATTTCTTAGTCGAGGGAGCCAGTCTTATCCAAAGACCTTTTCTATGGTCATGTTGCCAGCATGACTATACACCGAGATGCATAAAACATTGTTACCTTCCCACCAAAGTGGTACCTATTTATCTACTTGCAATTGCATGCTTTCAAACTGCTAGCTGGGCAGGAACTGGAGCAAGTAATGGAAGCTCATCCAGTCATGCAGTGTCTGGGTCTTGAACCCCGGGCTGACAGCTTACAAGCTCAGCGTCTTTAAACAGTGAGCCATCACATCCCCTCAGATTATTATGATACTTATTACTTATAAAGTAATAAAACTGGGTTAGAAACCTAATATATATATAAATAATAAATTTAATAGTGTTCACTGAGAGGGAAGTGGTATAGAAGGAGATGATGCTAGTGAATAAATAGCATATTTAGAGAGATGAGTTATAATTTTCTCAAAGATTTATCTAAATAGCAAAAATGTCTTAAGTTTTTATCTTAATAAAATAATGAAATAAGGAATTTTAATAAATTTGGGAATTATGGCAGTTATTTTTCTACTGTAATTATAGATCAAATTAATGTTCACTTCTGTAGTGAATATTGGATTAGATTAGTTTAACATTAAGTACACATAATAACCCATTACAATACAAATAATGCATATATCTGGTAATTACTTAATAAAAGGTTCGAGGGGATGCAAACAGAAGAGTACATTTCTTCATATATAGTGGACCAATGAAAAATTAGCATCATTTTGGTAGGGAATTTATGGATATATACTAAAACAAAAAGTACAATATGTCCCTGAGTTGGGGGTTATTGCATATATTTGAAGGAGAGAATGCTAAGCCGATTAATAAACAACTTGCTACATTTTGACTCTTATCCATCAAATCTATAATAAATCAACAATAGAAACTTTTAGGCTGCTTAAAATTTAAAAATTGCATTCAGAGATACACTATAGCAGGAGTGTAGATCTGGCCCGTGGGGCCACCCTGGAAACAGTGAAGAACTGGCCCATGGTGCCTCTGCCAGCGAAAATGGAGCTCCGGAGGACTGTGCGTGGCCCTCCTGAGCTCTGTTTTCATTGGCAGAGGGTTGCAGGAGGCTGTCGCAACCATAAACGGAGTTTAGGAGCCCGTTTTCACTGACAGAGCGCTTCCACTACAGGTGTCTCCAACACGAGTGATGTCGAGCTGGGCACTCTCACCCTGGCCACGCCCACCCCAGTCCCCACAACCATGTCAAACACAACCCTGTTTATCAATCCTGATAAACAGAAAGGAAGATATAACCAAGTGTATTAAATTATTATCATTAATGCCTTTTGCTTAAACAGTTTTCTGCTTAAAGTAATATGGTCAAGGATAGAAGATAAGCTAGGACAAAGTCAGTGTTCTTTCTCAACAAGCTGTTGGGATCCTGAATGTGCACCTTCTCTGTTGCAGCAGCTGCTTTCTAGAATGAAGTTCCCCAGAGATCTAGAAGCCATGTGCTGGTGCTCAGAAGGCCTTTGAAGACCTGACTTTTCATCTAGGCCTTTGGCAAGGGTGAATGAAGCCCCCTTGGATAGGTTTGTTTCTTTTCATTCCAGTCTGGCTTTTTTCTTATCCTTGCCTTCTTTACATTTCAGATGATGACTTCCTGGTGTCCAAATCATCATCTGTATCACTAGAAGAAATGAAAGTTACAGTATCTAGTAGTAGAATTTCATTTGATTAGGAGGGCCAGTTTGGGATAGTAGAAACTAGGTGACACTGAATTCTAGTCCTGCCTTAGGCACAAAGTCATCTGGGCCGTCATGATTCTCTGCCCTAGAAAATAACAGGGGCAAGCCAACCAAAAATGTTTACAAAAAAGCTGCCTGCACTTGTCTAGGCAGTTGCAAGAATCAAAACTGTCTCAAAATCATAGGGGGGAAAAACGGATAACAAAGGTTGTGGCTCAGACATCAAACCTGTCAATTCACATTCTGGATAAATTAACTTCAACATTCATATTATAGTCCTATGCAATTTTATGAAGCCATAAGTAATATAGAATTGAGTGACACTTATTCTTCTGCAAATATATTTCAGAGTGCAGCTTTACAATTATTAAATAGTTATAACTTCTGAATATGACAAAATAGTGGAAAATGACTCTTTTCTGCTTTTAAATAGAAAGACAAAATTTATTTATAATCCTTGATTAGTCATAAAACTGGGTGACATAGTCAATTGCTTGGCCCAATCAACACTTCAGGATTTCTCAGAGGTTATAAAAGGAAGGTGCAGTGTATAAAACTCCTTAGAGTAGGAGCAGAAAATACATGTAATAATTATAAATATAATTCACTGGATATATTTTTAAATTCTTCCCTGATGCTCATATTTTTCATATTAATTTTTAGATTCACAAAGCATACAAAATTATCTATTTCACCAAATCCCTACTGGATTACTCTCTTTGTATAAAATTTGATACCCAGTTTGATCAGAAATATTGAACGCAAAGATGCCAGATTTATAAAATGTAAATGAATGAGATTTAGTAGTTATCCTCTGTTGAATCGTGTGCTTAATTCCCATTGATGTTAAGAGAAGTTATGCAAAATATCAAGTCAAGATGCTTCCCTTAAGGTTAGCTTGTGAAAAGAATGCTAATTTGATGTATTTACAAGCATCAGAAATTTGAATAATTTATAAGTATAAATTCTAACTAAAAATGCTGTCTAAGCAGGACTGTCTGTATCCAATTCTCATTCTATGACATTCAGCAGAGTGGGCTTGCTTTCAGGATCCTTCTCTGAAATAATGTCGCCTAGTAGGATCTTTCTTCCTATTCTCATCCAAGATTTGGAAGGCCTCAATTCTGTTATCTTTTGTGTAAGGCTTTGAAAATCTGATTTATCTCCTGGTGCTGGGCTAGATTGTTGGATGAGCCCATCCTCAAATGACTTTGGGACTGGAATATATGGTGGCTTGGCTTTTGTGTTGTCTTATAGGTATTTTGTTGTTGGTCCTTTTTGCTTTTAGGTTTTTAATCTGATTTAAGCTACCCAGAATCACTACTTGCAAGATGAATGGTCACATAAATAATATAAGTAAATACAGCTTTTTCCCCCTAACATGTCAATCTGAAGTAGAAAGAACCGCAATGCAATGACTGTGTTTGTATCACTATACATACTGCTATAAGACTTGGCATTTTGACAGAAGCTAATCAATGGAGCCCAAAATACTGCTGGAAATATAAAGCCAAATCCTTACTTAGGAAAATTATAGTAAATGGCTCAGAAAAGTTATTGTAGAAGATTTGTTCTAATCACTGTACTTCCAAAGGCTGTGTAGGTTTGAACGCTGACTATAGAAAAGACACAATTGAAAATCAATTTGTTAATTGGAAGAACAAGCCAATTCATGGTCAATACTTGAAGAATATAGAAACAGAAGTTGATTTAAAAACCCACATGGAGTTGAAGTCAGGAGTGTTAAAGAAAGAAGCAATTTATCAGATGTGAACACTCTAACTTTACAGAAAAAATCCCATTTTGCTTGGAACAGCCAATATCCTTAGGCAGCACCTTAATAATTCTTAGGTCTTAGTTAGAACTTGAAATATTAAGCTTGCACTAGTCTGCAAATCTAACTGCAAATTATTTATCAAAAATAATTTAACAAAAATGTATGTTGCCCAACCCTCAATGGCTCTTGTCAGCTCACAAACAATAAATCACCTCATTAAATAGTAAAAATAAAAGATGGTTAGTGTGTTGAGGCAAGAGTTCTCACTCTTTCTTGCCAAAGTCCTTCACAGCTCTTCTAAACATCTGGCCATCTGGATCTTGAGGTGGTGGGAAGTTGACCTCTTTGGGGTAGGTTTCCTGCAATATAAAGATCTCACTGAGTTAAATTGGACTTCTAGTGACTATATTACCATCTCCATGTAGTTTTCTTCACAAACATAAAGAAGTATTCAAACTTTGCCTTTTCCTAGGTTTTAGTTCTTCCTTTCTTTTCTTTCTTTCCAACTTCCCAGTCAAATATATAGCCCCGTAATAATTTTACTGAAAAGAGCATTTTGAAAGGCTCAATTTGTTGCGCAAAGGATAAAAACTCCATACAGTAACATCAATTATTTCCTGCAACTACTAAATACTGGGGAATCCATCTCCCTGGAAAACTTAATTTTCTTTAAAATCAATATAGTCCACTAATTTTAGAATGATGTGTTTTATATCCAAGTTAATAAATGTGCAGCATTTTGTGCATGACAAGATTCTACAGATTCTACCAACAATGCTATCTTTTTTCAATAATATTTCATAAGATTACTTAAGTTGGGAAACCTATGGATAACAATAAGTACTTCATGACTATCCATTTAATGGCATTCTATATGTGCATATAATTTATAGATATTCAATATAATACACTAACATATTAAGTACAATAATTTTCATTAATTATTATAAAAGCAATATTTTATTGTTTTATTCTCAGTTATTATGAAAATAAATAGTCATGTAAGGCTGTGCCATTCAGCAATTCATATTACTTGTTTCAAGGTGTTCTTCAAAACAGAAACTGATTGCCCAGTAGAACAAATTGTTCCTGACAGGCAGCTCGGTAGTATGTTGTACAGAATATCAAGAGCTGCTAAATCAAATGGGAGTAAAGCAGATCTTTATGAAAAGATTTGCTAATAAGGAAACAAATGCTCCGGAGTGTTGCTGTAATATCTTCAATGAACTGTAAAATAGCACAAGTGAGGGAAAAAATTCCCAAGACCTTGAAATGCACCAAATTTATATCTGATTATATGGTTTCTAATTTATGCACCATTGTAGGCTGATTCTTTTTTCTTTTTCTTTTTCTTTCTCTTTTTTGTTTTGTTTTGTTTTTGTCCATTTGAGTCTGTCTTGACTCCTTGTAATTGCCTGGACAAATCCCTGCAGTTTTCTTGGCAAAATTTCAGAAGTGGTTTGCCATTGCCTCCTTCCTGGCTGAAGTCGAGTGATTGGCCCAAGGTTACCCAGCTGGCTTTGTACCTTAAGTGGGACTAAAATTCATGGTCTTTAACTAATTTATATGGTTGTTATCATTTATAATATATGCAGCTAATGTATACAGATATCTCACATGATCTATAACCATTTTATTTTCCACTGGTTTCTGATGGCCAGACTCAAATAATCAGATCTGTATCATAACATGATTTTCACAACCTCTTATTGTGTGGAGAAGTGCCATGACACCATCCTCTTCATCCTCCTTGGAGAGGCCAAGATCCAACTTACTTCAGCATTTGCTCCTCAGAGTAGCCATCCAGATGCCTCTGAGTTGTTTGCAAGTAGGAAACAGTGACATGCTACTGTCCCATTTTTACTGTCCAGCAAGCGGTAATTGGAGCCTACTGTATTTGGATTCTTGAAGACTGAATCTTGAAGACCAGTAGCTTTAATAGACTTGTCCTCCATTCAGTCTTTTTTAAAGCCATCTATGCTAGTGGCCATTGCATGTCACAAGGTAATGAATTCCATAGATTAATTAAGCATTGTGTGGAAAAAGTACTTATTTCTGTCTGTTTTAAACTTTTTATCCCTCCATCATTATCACACCCTGCTCTTTCTTGCCTTTATATTATTTGTATAAAATATCTCAGTTTTAGCTTCGTTATTATTGAGCTGTTTGGTTTTATTCATGCAATATGGAATGATTTATAGCCCAAAATATTCTCAGCAATTTTATATGCTACCACAATTAAAAGGCAAACCTTTTTCTTCACTAGTCTTCCTGATGATCCAATGTTCATAGACACATATTATAACTGGGAAAACTATGTCCTTAACAATGCTAGAAAGCTTTGTGGTCAATGCTAGTCTCTGTATATTAATATTTCATCTGCATTTTTCATAAATTTTCTCCCAAGGAGCATATGTCACTTTTTTTGTAACTACAGCCACCATCTCTGTAAAAGTTTGAGTCTCCTTCCACCTAGATTTTCCACATTCTTTTTTTCACCTCCTAATTAAAGATTACTTACATTTTTTTCTTAATTAATCACTTAGCAATCCATAAAAAGACGAATTATCTGATAGTTGCTAAGTTTACTCAAGAGCCTTTTATAAAGTTTTTGACAGTTTTTTTAAAAATCAAAGTAGATTTCCTTTCTGCAAAGCTTGTTCTGCAATGTGTGTGTGTTTTAAACAATTTAATTTAAACAATTTAATTTAAATAATTAAATTTTGCTTTAACTGTTCTAATTCCACCACAGAGAAATTCAATAGGCTTAGAATCTCTTTTACAACTTCCATAGTCAAAACAGATGCAAAGAAGTCATTGAGTTCTTCGCAATTTCTGTATCTTGATTAAGGATTTCCTTCTTTCCTTCCTTTCTCTATTTTCCTAATTAGTTTTGTGCTACATGGGACTAGGTTCAACCCATTATGCACTTTTCATTTTTAAAATGGTCAGGCAAACATTCAGAATAATTCTGGGGAAGAATATTCAGTTTGCTAATACAGTTTTCTCATGGATGAACTATCTTCAGCTACAATTAAGAAAAAAAAATAGATGTAGTTGGGAATATTCTAAATTATTATAATGACTCTGTTTTGGTCTATCTGAACCTAATGTAGAATAATAAAAATTAAAAATAATTCAGATTGCTTTTACAGGTTACAGCCCTTGAATAGGCTGTCTGACATCTGGAAAGTCATTAACATACCGTTCAAATAATGGCCAATTTAATGAAAATGTACTAAGGTAAGCAGAAATAGAAACAGTATACAGATGGTTTGTTATAGAGAAATGATAAGCTGCCTAAATTTTATTGCCCCATCAATCAATTTTCACAATGGATTTTAATATGTAAAATGTTTTCATGATAGTAATAGTATACCCCAGGTATTTGTGCTGTTTATTAAATTTAATGTATAATTCAAATTTGCTGTTGAAAATTACCTTAGTACATATTTCATTAAGTATGTTGTGCAATGTTATTTCAGATTTTATAATCCATCCTGCCTACCATTGATTTCCCATTACATTTTAATGATCATTGCCATTTACCTGACAACTACTTAAAACTTAAAATCTTCTGGTAATTACTAAACCTTGAAGAAACTTGATACTAGGAGACCCCAGGGTGCTTTATTTTTACCCAAAATCCTGGGTAATTCCCAATTATTTAGCTGTAATTTCCAAATATCACAACTGTATATCAGCTAAATTACAATTTTTCAACCTTATTATTTCTTACATTCCTACAATCAGTTATCATTTTGCCATCTCATCTGCCATTTCAGTCAGCATATGTGTTAAAATCAAAGAACTGTAAGTTGGTCCCTCTAACTTGTGCTTATTGTAAAACAGTAAACTTAGTTTTTTAGAGTTAGGCCAGGATACAATGACCTTTGTACTATATTTGGCGTGAAGCCAGCTGAGTGACCTTGGGTCATTCACTTTATCATACCCTATGAAGGAGGCAGTGGAGTGAAGGAGGAAAAAAATGATATATTGTCTTGTTGGCTCATTGGAGTCTAAGATCTTGGCTTACTAGCAAGCATTAAAGATTTTGGGCAGTAATCCGAATACTCTATGCCAATTTGAATTATGTTGAGTAATGAACCTAAACAACAGTTGCCTTTCAAAACCCTTGATACTGCTAAAAGTCAACTTTAGGAATTTAGATACTTCCAGTGGTCAGAAAGAATGGCACTCTAAATACATTTGGTTGTTAAATGGAACAACTCTCTAGTGACCAGATAGCAAGAGTATTTCCACTTTATGCATGTTTGCTAAGAAGCAAATCTTAGTGACTTTTGCAGGTCTACTTCAAAGCAATGCACAGCAATTACACAGAAGATTTCATTAAATGTTTTTTAAAAAATCCAGCTGTGGATGAGAAATGGGAATGTATGTTCTGTTTTGACCTGGGTCACCCCGTGCTGACCTAGAAATTATATTAAATGAAACTGTAGCTGCGTTATTTCCATTTTTCCTTCTCCAAACTATCTTTTTTTTCTTAAAGAAATATCTCTGTAACAATTATTTTATGGCCACCAGAATTTCTCTGTCAATTTTACAAGGTTTTTTTCCTACCTAGTCAACGCTGAACATCATGTGGAACCTGGATGGTACTGAGAATGCTTTTTGGCCTGATTTTTCTTCTTTATCTTTTAATGTATAATATATTTAAATGCAAATATTGTCTTGGCATAATTTTCAGGCTTAGGAAATAAGTCACCAATTTGCTAAGTTAATATCTGACACTGGAAGAAGTAAATCTGAAAGCATTGTTATAATTAACCTTAGGAAAAAATTGTATCACTGAATTCATTATTAAGCAGAATGGTGGAATATAATTTGTACAGCTAAATTGTTCACCTCCAATGCCATTATTAGTCAATTAAAAGTAGCACCTTATTATTCATTTTCTTGGAGATTTGTTAGAAAGTTTAAACAGTATCAGAAACAACAATAACAACAAAAAAAGGAAAAAAATAAAAACATTTTAGTTTATACAAATCTATATATGTATATAAAGTTTTATAGAATGATTTCATTCACTCAATGGTTTCAACCATATTTCATTTAACTATCCAACCATAACCAGATGTAAATAATTATTCCAATAAGTTGTAAGTGACATCAGGCCTTCTATCCCTGGAGTATCCAGGACCATTTTATTTTTCCAGTGTTGAAGGTTGAATCTCTTAAGAAAAAATCCGGGGGGGGGGGGGGGATGGAGAATCCATTTTCATTGCCCATAGATCAATTCCGTATAAAATGGGTGTAGCGAAGAGTATGGATATATAAAAAAAATATGCTGTCTCAAAATTATTAAGTGTAATTACAGGTTTCAAGAGTGTAACAATTTTAGGCTTTCTCAAAAACTTGTTTTAATGAAGTGTTATTTTTATTGCATCTTTAACAACCTAATGTACTTCTTTTCAAATGTACCCAATGAATCTGAAGGATTATTTTTCTGCTAAATTAGACAAAGTCTAAGAACTATTTAAATTATTGATACAGACATTGAGGTAGTTTCCTATAGTTCAGACAAAATGAAGATCTCCAATTCCTTTTTTATTCAGGTTTTAAAATTTGCATATCAGATAAATTGATTGGTAATGCATTTCTACAGACTTTCTTTCATAAGATTTGGTGATCAGTTCTGGTAGGTGCCATGGTGTCGATACAAGTCACAGATACTGCCAATTGGTAGCAACAGACAAATGATATTTATCTCAATATGCACTGAGTTTATGATGTTTTTCTTCACAAATATGGATATTCTACATAAAGTATGAAATATTCTAGTTTAATGACTCATTTATTAATAGCCAAAGAAACCTCTTTATATATCTTATTTGTATTTAATGTAATTATTTGAGAAATATCACATGGAGTCAGAGTACCTAAATAGTTAATGAATAAAGTGCATAAAAATTGTGTATTGTATTAATAAACAAATATTTATATAATGTATTAATTCTGATTCAGTCCATTAACAGAGTATCCTGTAGAAGTATCCTTCTACAAGTCAGCCAAGTTTCCAGAACTGGAAACAAAGTACAAAGCCCAGGGGGAAAAAAAGAAATCTAATCACAATAAAGACAGTATTATTTGGATCCATTTTATAAATCATACAAAAATGAAATTTAGTATGCTCAAGTATGCCTTTGTACATATCTAGTATAAAAAGCACTTTCTGTTATGTGTGTATGTTGTATGTACATATGAGATGTGGTGGAGTTTCTTTTACAGCAGTATACTAGAAAGATTTGAACAATACTCTACCCTTGACTTCTGTGAAAAACAACAAAATATATGAAGTGGCTGCCATGCTTCATTGAATAAAGTAAGACATGTTGTTTGCTCAGGTTCCAGCAAAGGATAAACACACACTGACAAACATCACAGCCATGATAAGCTACAGAAATATATGTTACCATTTTTTATTTCTTTAGAAACCTCATTGAAAGCCATAGGATTTACTTCTAAGCAAGCAGAGTAAAATTTGGGCGTCGGGGCTGCATCTGGCAATCGGAAGTTTCCAGTACCCATAACTCTTAATTACAAGGAAGGAATCGTGCATCACAGCACAGTAAACAACGTTTTTCGTGGAGCTTTCCGGCTCCAGATATAGCTCGCTGCTTGTTCCCACATATCAGACATCCATTGGGGCTCTGCAATGCTGCTGGGAGGCGAGCGAGCGGACCGAAGGGAGAGAGGTTTCTTCCCTCTGCCGCAGATCTCCGCATCTTGTCTTTCGCCTCACTTTTGGGCGCTGTCCATGGTTGCAGCAATGGTCCGCGTGACGTCAGCCCGCCCGAGCGTCTCTGCCATTGGTGGAAGAGCTCGGCCGGCCTGTGGAATCATGTAAACTCTTCCCACCCACCCCTCGCCCCCTCCCATGCCCGGGGACCCGAATCCACTTTGTTGCCTAAATAGGCAGAGGAGTCCACCGGCAGCGCCGATCTGTGGGGAGACGTATAGCAGCCGCGCGGCGGAAGAGGCAGAAGCCAAGGCAGCGGGACAGTCGATGCTGGGAAGGCAAGGAGCCGCCCTACAGAAGCAGTGCGGAGCTCTGGCATGGGACTTTGCCCTGGCTGAACAGAACCCGCAGGCCAAGCAAACACCATGGAAGACTTTTTGCAACGCACCAAAACAAAGCTGGTAAGTTCTGCAGAAAAAGAGGGTATCTTGGAAAGACTTTTTTTTTTAACCATGCCAGCTTGTTTTGCTACACTTTTCTGCCCATTTTTTAAAAAGTTTTGGAAGACATCCAGATAAGCTTGTATGAATCAGCATTTTGAATAATAATATGAAATAGCTAACAATAACACCAGAATGTTGTAGGTTGCAACTCATTGTTATTAATGGAATCCACTTCCATTAATACTTCTCAAGTGTCTAGACCATTTTTAAAAAAACACACAACAAATAGCTGAATTGTAACCCACTCATTTGAAGAACTTGGTCTGTAGTTAGAAGGGATCCCAAAGAGCTGGCAAGCTTCTCTGTCTACATCTTAGTCAACCACAGAAATTATATCTTATGGTTTGTAAGACAATTCAATCCATGTTTATTCAGAAAAGAGTTCCACTGTACTAAGTTAAGTATACTCTTGGGAAAATGTGTCCAGGATAATCTGTTCAATACTCTACAACAGTGCATGGAACCCTTTTTGATTCTGTGGGTTAAAATTATGGAAGTAAACAGCAATAAGTGAAAAAGTGGAAGTTCAATCAATGTCATATTATGAAAGCATCAGAATACCAAAACAAATTCACCACCATTGAGATAACTAATTTAAAATAACTGCTGATATGAACCAAATGTAATTTTAGCACAATCAAGCTGTTCAAATCAGTAACTGGTTCTGTAATATTTCTAAGGAAAGCTCAGTTGAGAATACATAAGGACTACAAGGGCAGAAGCCACGAGCTGCTTCATTTTAGCATGTCATCTAACATTTAAAGTTATGTTTAAAACTTTTTTAGCTTATGGTCATTAATCAAAATTCATGCCACTTGAGATAAAATTACTCTTCGACTACATTCAAATGCATTAAAACAAATATCTCCAAATAAGCAATATTACATTTATATTCAATAATATGCATTCCAGATGTAGTTAGATGGCATAATATGCCATCTCCAGACATGTGTTTTTTTACCAAACATTTTATTTTTGTATTTTTAAATATCTTTAAACAGATATCAGTTATTTTTTAAAAATCCTAGATAAGATTTCTTAATAGAATAATATTCACAGTGACTAATGTTATACCTCTTTTTTTAAACCTCAGCTTTTGCTTAAGTTTTCTTCAAAACAAAATAGAGCAAAAGCTGATGACAAAGCACAGAAAGCATGAATAATTGAGGACAATCTTTTAACTCTAGAACCAGAACACAAGCACTCAAAGTATAAAATTAACATTATCCCATTGTAGCAGAAATTGAATGTTGAATTCCATTTTTAAAGTTCTCTTAAGATCTTATCTTGCTAATGTCCTCTATGCTGAACACCAGGTCTTCCCATGCTAGCCTTAGATGAGAATTGGAAGGTGGCACAAATCAGCACATCTGATGATGACTTAGTTATATTAGTAGAAGTAGCCTGAATGGGAAATTGTAGGGCTTTCCTTGACTTACCACGTGTATCTATGCTTGCTGCACTTGTATCACTTTATGCATAGCTGAAATATTTTATCATTTTTCAAACATGGCTAATATGTATTATAAGCTTCTCTTTGGGATTGCTAACAACAGCAAATATAAAATACAACCACTATAGCTTCTTAAGTACCGGTAAGCAAATTGTGCTAAAGGACAAATTCCAGATGAGTTTCTGAATTTGTTTGTTCAGCAAGAAGTCAAAAAGTGCAATAGAATTACAGAAGAGCATTTATTGATTGAAGCAAAAGCTTTCATAATTAATGGCTTACTTTGTAATATACAGTAAGTCTTGTTTTTTTTTTTACGATCTGCCCTTGAATTAAACTCAACTCTTAGCGGCTGACTTGTGGCAACAGGACCTGAATTGTTTGCAGCTGCCTTTTTAAATGTTTTTTAAAGTTCTTACTTTGGTTTACAATGCTAGAAGTCTGTAATGATGTCTCATTTGATACTAACCAGGTCATTGCCTGCTTATCTTCAGGGCCCAGGTAGTCAGTCAGCCAGGGAATCCACTGTATATATTATTAATATAATGAATAAAACTTAAAAGTTGCCAAATAAAATCAGGCTTTGTTATTCAAAGCATGAACGAAGAGTATAGACATCTCCTAACGTCAAACAGAAAAACAATATATACCAAATGAATTTGCCTGTGGTAAGAATTTTACAGAGGGAAGAAACAACTGTGGAAAATTTATTTGCTACTTGATGGGAAAATTCAAATTGGCAATTTTTAAGTATGCATATGTAAATAAACTTTTGTAGCATGGATTAGCAATATTTTTGATGCCAGGAACCAATGAACAACATTACATTTTATATAAGTTTTGTTACCAAAAATTGGTATGCCACACAATTTCACTGTCTCTAAGTAGCTTATATTGATAAAACAAGAAAGAGCCACCTGATATTCAATGAGACTGCCGATTATAAATGAATCTATAAATAAATAATACCCAAAATTATAAAAGACAAAGAGCCAGTAACTAAATCTTGTGAGATTTAGTGTGCTTGATAGATTTGGATCATATAAAAAACATTGGGAATCATGTCACTGATACTATCTGTCATATTATGGTCTGTACAGATACTCCTTGAGACATGACCATAATGAAACCTGCCAATTATGGTTGCATGTCACATTGGTCATTAGCTGAAACATCTAAATACCCCCCATCCCTGCTGCCCCAATCAATTGGTAAATGAACATGTGGGCTGTTAAGCAGAGCATGGGGTGTCTCAGGATGCGGGAGGCCTTTAGAGGCCTTTTTGCCCTGGCCTGCCCAAGGTCTCCTCCACCTCCTGAGATGCCCTATGGCTATGATGGCAAACCTATGGCACACATGCCACAGGTGGCAAGCAGGGCCATATCTGTGGGCATGGAAGCTTTGTCCTAGCTCAGCTTTGGCACGCGCAGTTGATTTTTGAGTCTTCTGGGCCCACCGGAAGTCAGGAAATGGGCTGTTTCCATCTTCCAGAGGGCCTTCAGTGGGGTGGGTAAGGCCGTTTTCACCCTCCCCAGGCTCCTAGAAAGGCTCTGGAGCCTGGGAAGGGTGAAAAACGGGCCTTGCATCCCACCAAAAGTCAGGAAATGGGCCATTTCCAGCCTCCAGAGGGCTTCTGGGTGGGTGGGGAAGGCTGTTTTTGCTCTCCCCAGGCTCCAATTGTTCTGGAGCCTGAGGAGGGTGAAAAAAGGGCCTACCGGGCCCACCAGGCCATCATGTGCCAAAAGCGGGGTAAACATGGGGGGTTGCATGCGTGGGGTGCATTGAATTATGGGTTTGGGCACATGCATGCGCAACCTGCCGCGCTCCCCCTGCTTTTGGCAAGCAACGGCAAAAAGGTTAGGCATCCCTGCCCTATGCTCTGCTTCCCACCCCTTGGGTCCCACTAGTGCTCTGAGTCCTTAGGCCTGAATCCTACCTCACCAGGCCAAACATCCACTTACTCATTCTTTGAGGAGCTCCAAGCCTTCCAGAGCATTGAAATGGCTTGTTTCTTCTTATTTTATTGTTTTATGTATTAAATTTATTGGCCTCGCATTTTACCACTGGGTAACTATGGATGGCTTACAATATTTAAAAGATAAAATTATATAAAAGCCATACAAAATATGAACAAAGTACAACAAAAATGTAATTGTTCAACCCTAACTAAAAGATGGAGATGGAGGGAGTAGGATGAGTGGAGGGGAGGTGGAGAGGTGGAATCTGTTATTAATCTGTCAGTCATCCCCAATGTAAAGTCCCATTCCCCTCATTAGATCCCCAAGCTAACTGGCAGAGCCATGTCTTTAAGGAAGGCCATGTCTTTTGAGGAAGGTCAAAATGGTTGCCACCAACTTCACTCTGGCGGGGCAAGATGTTCTAAAGGGTAGGAGCAAAATTCTGCTGGACCCCACCCATGGAATACCCTTTCCAATGGGCCCACAGCAGAGCTCCCCTGCTGGCATGGGTAAGGCAGGCCAATTCCATTAGGATGAAATGGGCCCTCAAATTACCTGGACCCATACCATGAATGGCTTTATTTTTAAAAAATATTTTTTTTATTTTTTAAATATACATCAATATCAATACACGAACAGTGAGGCATTTGGGTATCATTCATTTGAATATAGGTAGTAATGATAGTATTAATATTATTTGTTATTTAAATCATACTTATGTAATTGTAATAATATTCTTATACATATTTGTATTAAAATATAAGCCTTTATTATTTAATTGTTCAACATTTTAGTCCTTCATTCTAATAACAATAACAGGATCATTAGAACATGCATAGTATCACTGTCTTTCAACCTCTAATCTTTGTGTCTAGCTATTACTTTTAATATATTATATAAAAATATGCATAATATTTTCCCTATTTCTTGTGTCTGCCTCTGTACTAGCTGCTAGTAAAGCCAATCTTGTGTTACAAAACATTTCCTCTATCCATCATCTCTTGCCTGTTTTAATATTTCTATTCTTATTCATTTTTAACTTGTCTACCAAATTCCTCACTTGGGTCTTCATCTATGTCTACCTCTTTCCTGGTTAGCTTAGATATTTCTTCCATCTCTACTATCTTTCGCTGCCAAGCCTCCAGAGGATCTGCCCAACTCTCCATTTTCTTTTCAAAGATATCTTTCTGTTTATCCAGTATCATTTTTGATCTTTTAGCATATATTTTCCCTGAATTGCTTAGTAAGTTTTTATTACTTTCTCCCTCTTATCTTCTTGTTTTGTTTGTTTATTTAATTCTGCCTTTTTCCCTGGTCTCTCCATTGTCTCCTCTAGTTTCTGGGCTTTTTAAATCATTATTCATTATCCTTTGTGGAGCACTTTCTAATTTCCCATTTATGTTATTCATTAAGTCCATTATCTTCCTGTGATTGCTTGTCATAGTATTATGAATACTTTGAAACATCGCCACCAATTCTTTTTGCAATTTTGCACTTATTTCTCCCCGCTGAAACAGCCTTCTTTTTTGATAAGTCCAAATATTGCTCAGTAGTCTGTCAATGTTATATCACTGCCCCAGAGTCTCAATTATTTTTGCTCTCAGAAAGTCACTCTGGAAACCATTTACTCAGTCCTGATGTTGCTCCTCTGGAAATACAGTAATATAGTTCTCTATGTCCCACAGTAATCCAGGAAAATTTCCAAATGTTTCCTTAAGTCTCCACTATAAATTCAGTCATAACTCCTGATATTTAAAAGTCACTTTACTTAGATGTCTTCCATATTTTCAGTGTTAGAGCTCCAGTAGTCATGGAATAGATAAGTATAAAGCAATGGATAGCAGAGCAATCCTCCAGGTGTTATTTCCACTTTCTCCACTGTCTTATCAGTATTTTGCTCAGGGTTGGAGAGATGTAATATATTCCATTAACCAGTAGATGGCACCTTCCGTTTAACTTCAACGTTGCATAGATTCTAGCAAGTTCTATTTGTATTTATTCAAACAAATAATAAAAATTCTGACAAGTAATTCTAGCATTTTAAAATGCCTTATTGCCAATAAAAATTAGAGATCCAATCCTTCTGTGTTTTTAAAATTTTATGCTTTCTTCTTAATATCCTTTTCTTTTCTTTTGGGTCTATGATTTTTCTCTGCTTAAACAAAAATTCACCTCACCCAGTTCCAGTCACTTTTCATACACCGCTCCAGCACAGTCTTTGTTTCATTGGATGCCCCAGCTTCACAGTAGCCATAATGGCTGCCTCTCCTCATTGTTGAATGAGAGGGAATTAGCATTGGATCAAGCAGGAGAGCCGCCGCTCTCCACAACCTGCAGGGCACTCCACTCTTTGTAACCCCTACAGGGTGAATTTATCCCCTTATGGGGCCCTCCAATGAAGGAATTTGGCATGAGTTCGTTGAGCCCCACTTTTTGCATCTAATAACACCATGACGTCAACTGAAAGTCTGGTGAATAGCTTTAAAAGTGATTACCAACATCTTGAATTGCACTTGGAGGCAAACTGACAGTCAGTGCACTCGCAGAGCAGTGATGTGACATGAGCCACTCTTGGGACTCCAAAAACTTCCCATTCCACTGCACTATAGTTTCCTTTTCAAGAGTAGCCCCATGTAGAGCGCATTGCAATAGTCCAAAAACAAGTTGAATAGGGCGTGGATGCCTGAGCACATGGAGTCTTGATCCAGGAGAGGCCACAACTGATGCTCAATCTGAAGTTGTTCAAAGGCTCTCCTGCCACCACTGCCATCTTGTCTTGGATTCATTGAGAAGAACTCCCAAGAAGCAGACTGTATCTGTCTAGGGTAGTGCCACCCCCATCCAGAACTAAAGATGTCAAAATCCCACATCTTGGGATTCCATACACCCAAAGCCATTTGGTCTTGCTAAGTCAAAGTTTGTTTTTCCCTCATCCAGGGAAAACAAACAAACAATCCATGTCTCTAGGCTTCATGATAGGTATCACTCAGATCATCAGGGTAGAAATACAGAGTTGAGTATCATCAGCATATTGAAGATATCTCAACCTGTGGTGATGGATTATCTCACCCAGTGGCTTTGCATAGCTGCAGGGTATGGTTCCAGAACTGGCCACCAATATGCCCCACCCACAAATAGTGGCCACATTTGAATCACTGTCTCATAGCCCAGAGACAAATTGCTTAGTTTTGCTGCCTTAACAAGATTTCCACAGCACTGCAGAAGAATTCAAAAGTTTCTTCAGCACTTTTGGAATTCAAAAGTTTCTTCAGCACTGTGCAGACCTTGTTAAGGCATAAAAATGAAACAGTTCATTTGTTGGCCACCATTTTCATTCCACCCACAAGGAGGTAGGATAAAATGACGGATGTATTCCGGTTGTCACTGTGCGGCCCAGGAACATGTTCCTAACATGAGGTCCAGAGAGCTTCAAAAGGTATATGTGATGGGTATGTGGGGAGCAGGTCTAAGCACTGTGGGGTCCCAGCATAGGATGGAGGAGAGGTGCGGCATCCCTGTGGTTGGTTATAAGGGTAATTAACCACAAAGATGCTCTAGCCTTTGTAACTTTAAAACAGAATTGAATGTAATTTTGGGGTGACTGCTGTAACTTTGAACATTTGTTAAGATGTCCATCATAGCTCAAGGACTACTTGTATAGGTGTGCCTTATATTTTATTTTTTATTTTATTTTTTATTTTTATTAGGTTTTAACAATTAAACAATTCTTATTCAACTCTTATGCATCAGTTATGAGTATATATTATCACACTAATGTTTTCCTATATTTATGTAATTTTACAAAATCTACTATCTGTTATTTCTCTTTTTTTCTATCTTCAATCCAATTATACCATTTCTCCCATATTACATAAAAGTCCGAATGCATCAGTCCTTTCAGTTCCAATATCATTTTAACTATTTCGGCACAATCTAATATCATTCTAATTATTAAATCTTTGGGGGGTATGTTTGAACTTCTCCAACATTGCACAAATGCCAATCTTGCTGTCATTGTCATATGTAGATTAATATATGTTGTTGTTTTTTCATATTTCTTTTTCATTATTCCTAGAAGAAACAATTCTGGTGTATATTCTATCTGGAAGTCTGTTACTTCCTGTATCCAACTATGTATTTTCACTCAATATTTTTTTTTGTTTCGGAGCATAACAACCATCTGTGAAAGAAGGTAGCTCGTTTTTGTCCACATTTCCAACAATTGGGGTTTAAATTTGGATATATTTTTGCCAGTCTAGAGAGTGCCAAGTACCAACGGTAAAACGTTTTATATTGATTTTCTTTATATTTTGCCGATCTGATTAATTTATAATTTTTGTTCCAAATTATTTCCCAATACTCTAGTTCAATATTATGTCCAATATTCCTAGCCCAAACTATCATAGCTCCTTTTATTATGTCTTCAGCTCTGTCAAATTCTAGTAAATAATCGACTATAGAAGAATGGACTTTGAAGATGGCTAATTTTGCGGAAATGGCAAAGATTTCTGCATATTTAAAAGATAGGACCCATGAAGTTTTTGTTCGGGATTGGAAGAATTGGGTGGATTATGTGCAGAACAAATATCAAACTAAGAAGTACCAGCTAGTATTTGATTGAGGACAACAAAAATGGGATGATTATGTTTAGAATAAGTACTAAATTAAGAATTTTTGGTTAGCTTTTTGATAGAGCTTGAAGTAATAAAGGATTACTTTTACTGATATTATTAGGTTAAATATATATATTATATTGTTTTTTAGATATTAACTTGATACATACTTTGTTTGTACTGCTGTCTTTGATAAAACGATGGGGAAAATTTTTATACATTTGTAGTTTTAAGGGGGCATTTACAAACCTTATAAACCTTATTTGTTTAATATGTTTTTTTTATTAGTAGTTAGAATTCTGGATTAATTTTATTGCTAGAGTTATGATATATATTATGGATCTCACCTATATCTAATTTTTAATAATGATTGATATATACTTATGATTTGTATGCAACGGAAGTCAGGGGGGGGAGGGTTGGGGGGAAAGGGGGGGAGGGGGGTAATTGTGGGGTTAAAAATGTATTGTAAAACTTTTTCAATAAAAAAAAAATTCTAGTAAATAATTATAAATTTGGGTTATTAATTTTTAATCTGGGCCAATCAATATTTTATCTAATTGTTTTAGTAGAATTTCAATGCCATATTCATGTTTATCTTTTATAAATCTTGATTTTAATTGTAGATAAGGCCACCGATCTATATTTATTCCCTGTTCTTCCAATTCTTGCCTACTTTTTAGATTCCCTGGATATCTAAAATTTTGCTGTATTTTACCATTTTACTTAAATTCAGTGTGTTAGGATGGATCATTGCTTCCATTGTCGAAAGCCAATTAGGGATTTTCATGTAATGTTTTTTCTTAATTTCATGCCATGTTTGCATTAGAGCTTCTTGTATTTTATGTTGAAAAAAATTTGAGTGAGATTTGTTCTCTCTGTTCCATAGGAAGGCATGCCATCCTTTTTTTAAATCATGTCCTCAATGTGAGTAATCTTTTATTTCTCAAGTTGATCCATTCTTTTTTTAAAAAAAATTGATTTATATGCCGCCCTTCTCCGGAGACTCAGGATGGCTTACAATGCATTAAGCAATAGCCTTTATATTTTTGTATATTTATACAAAGTCAGCTTATTGCCCCCACAAACTGGGTCCTCATTTTACCTACCTTAGAAAGGATGAAAGGCTGAGTCAACACAAAATACAGAAGGAAGGCTGAGTCTTTAATCTAGAGTTGCTGCCTGATAATAAAGTTGCCAGTCTGGGAGCACTAAGCCACCTCTGCTTCTACTGTCCTGAAGGTCTGATAATTTTATTCTTGCTTTTTTCTTCGCCCATATAAATTTTGTTGTAATTGGTGTGCCTCATATTTTAAAGAGAATAATTTGTTAAAAGTTTTCAGCTTCATAGAAATCTGATATGAATTTGAAAACCTTTAGCATCATACAATTCTACACTCCATAATGCATTATATGATTTAAAAATTCCAATAAAAAGTCCATGTACATATTTATTTCTAACATCTTGTATGTGAACTATGTATGCACCTATATTTTTTATATTCAGTTTTATTTCTTTTTATGTTTATGTAAAAGAAATATTGACCCAGCCATTTAAAACACAGAAGTAACACCTATATTTTTGACCCAAGATATTTAAGAATCATTATGCAACTTTTTCTAATGGATCCTGTTGAGGTTTTCATCCTATGGCAGAATGCCATTATGTGGTCAATTTAATAAAGTTAATAAGTTACATCAACTATCATGGATGAAGAAAGGGAGAGCATATTGGTGAAATATGCAGGATATACATTATTCTAAAATAAAAAATTTCTCACATATGATAATCTAACACTCATGCTATCTAGATAGCAAGCATAAAAATGTGTTCTCACTTTTAACTGAGCGTAAAAACAAGACCTTTCAGAAACTGGAAGTATATTATTTCTATCCTCATATTACTAATTGATATAAAATCTTGTTTCTTGGAAATAATCAGATTTCATGAGTTTTGTATAGAACACCTAAAATACATATAAAAATGGGACATGTTTATAAGGATACACGTATTAACTCTACTAGTAATCTTGGATTAAAATATGAGTATATACATTGAGTTATTAATTTAACATGGTACCAGTGATAGGCAGTACAGGCTTGATCCAATGTACATTGGATATATTGTGAAATATTGCATCCAATATTCAATATACATAGAATAATACATTATCACATCAGTTCATGTTATGATTTTGTTTGAAATGTTTCAGAAGTGGGAAAAACAATAGAGTTGAAGTGAGTCTCTAATGGGGACTGTTATTGGCCAAAAGTGGTAGCATTCCAGTATTATAAGTATTTATATATATAAAAAATAGGATAAAGGAGGGTGGCCTTGACTATGTCTCATGAATGGAATGTAGCTAGTTATTGTGGCTAAAGCTGATAAGCAATAAGTGAATTGATTCCATGAAATCAATTAATACATTGCATATGGTGAATCTAATTGATGTTTCCTTTATTCAGAACAGTTTCTGGATATGTTGTTGTTGTTGTTGTAATTATTATTATTCACATTTCTATGCCGCCCAACTCCCTAGGCACTCTGGGCAGCTTACAGCAAAAAACAATGCGAACAATATCCCATAATTTTTTTAAAAAAAAGAACATTAAAAACCCATATATTCCATTCCATAGCCAGGTCTCGCAAGATCGCCGTAGCCTGGGATCAACGGCCCCAGGCCTCCCGGAAAAGCCAGGTCTTCACCGCTTTCCAGAAGGCCAATAGGGTGGGGGCAGTCCAGACTTCAGGAGGTAATTGGTTCCAGAGAGCTGGGGCAGCTACAGAGAAGGCCCTGCCTGGGGGCCTGCAAACTGACATTGTTTAGCTGACAGGACCCGGAGGAGACCAACTTTGTGGGATCTTACTGGTCAATGGGAGCTATGCGGTAGAAGGCAGTTTTGAAGATAGCCTGGCCCTGAGCCATGTAGGGCTTTAAAGGTAATAACCAACACCTTGAATTGTGTCCGGAGACTGATAGGGAGCCAGTAATAAAAGATTGAAAGAATTTCCTTAATTCTGAGTTGCCTGATTTTCTACAGATTCAGTTTCTTAATAAAATACTATGCATACTGGAGATTGGTCAGAAAGAAGAGCAATGATAAAACCTTGAATGAAATATTTCTCTTAATATCATGCTCAGAGTTATATACATAGTGACTAATTTTATGTTACATTTAAGTTTCAAGTCAAACTGTCAGTTAGAAGGCACGGAGCTTACACAGTAGATTTGTTGCATGCTTCTCTGGCATGTTGAGCACTCTGTAAAATATTTCTTGCCATGAATCTTCAGAAGCAAATGCATAAAAACTGGTGATCCCATTGTAAATGTTCTGCTAAGTTGGATACTAAATATTTAATTAAAAATTCTGCAAAATCAGCTTTTTAGCCTTCTATTCTAAGAGACTATTGATCTTTTAGAAGACTTACTGTCTTCTTAGAAACAAGATTGCTAGTAGCAACTTTGTGTTCATTTGGCTCATTATCAACTTATTGATAATTAAATGAAAAAGTATGGTATATTTTTAAACTTCTAGTTTAGTTTAAGATGAATTAAAATGATTCATTTTAATGAAAGTGTTGAATCCATTTATATTTAACTTGCAGTGGTTCCATGGATGAATGTTTCAAACCAATGGGGTGAGCTTAAAAATGCCAGATACAATACTCTTAGATTAATAAACTAATGTTAAATTATTAGTATTACAGAACTGACTTATTGAAAAACTTGAATTGTTCTTAAGAAACCATTCAAACTTTGTTTGGTAAACATTGTTCTGAAAAGCAGTATATATGATCTCAAGAATGAAGGTAAAATAGTAAAGATGATATTTTATTATTTCAAGAAATGACACGTTGAAGATAACCATGAAAAAATATTTTCATAAGAGTCCTCAGACAAATCTCTCTCTGCATAAATGATTCAAAAATAACAGCTGTGTTTAAACATTGCTGCCACCTGCACAATTTCAAAACATGCAAGATAAAATGCATATGCTTTGCATTTTGATTGATGAGTAGATTTTAATTAATAAGCTAACCACTCTGAAGTTACAGTAGCTTCTATTTAACATCTAATTTGTGTAATGATTTAATACTGAATGCCCCCAAAGAGAACATTTAATGTGCCTTTTATTTTAACCTACTTGTGACTAAAAACCACATTTAGTTTAAGGGAATTCCCTTTCCTGAATTGTTCTGTCATATTGTATTTATTTCTATTTAGACTCTCAAAAGTAATTTGCAGAAATTTGGCATATAGCTCATTTGTCAGAAATTAGTTTTCCTTTGTGAAACAGGTAGGTAAAATATTTAGCTGTTAATTACTGTGATTATAAGATATTTATTCTCCAAAGCACCTGAAGGCAGGACAAGAAGCAATGGATGGAAACTAATCAAGGGAAGAAGCAACTTAGAATTAAGGAGAAATTTCCTGACAGTGAGAACAATTAATCAGTGGAAAAACTTGTCTTCAGAAGTTTTGAATGCTTCAACACTGGAAGTTTTAAAGAAGAAATTAGACAACTATTTGTCTGAAATGGTATAGGATTTCCTGAGCAGGGGGTTGGACTAGAAGACCTCCAAGGTCCCTCCCAAATCTGTTATTCTGTTTAAATTCTTTATAGTGGGAGCAGAAATGTCTTGAATAAAGATAATGGCAGAAAATATTAGGGTATTAATACTTTTTTTTAAAGTGATTTGGAGTCTTACACTATACAAAATCTGTTAAAATCCAAGAATCATATCCTCAGTAACAAAAAAGTTACTGAGTTTCACTACATAATTTGACAGTTAATTTATTATATATCATGTTATAAAACAGATTACAGTAGAGCATAAAAACAAGTGCATGTTAAGTCTTTTGAAATATACCAGTTGTGGTCCAGGGATAAATATAGTGAATTCTCTTACTTTTCAATAATGATTTTCTAGTTGAGATGCAATTAAAGAAGAGGAAAAAGAGTGGTGTTTTTTTTTCTGTTTGTTCACTAGATTTATATCACTGGGCTCTCCCTTTGGGTAAGTGCCCAACAATCTTATGTTGTTGATTGGTAGAGGGACTAGCATATGAGTCAATGAGTCTCCTTGGCTAATGATAGAATTTAAATTGGTTTTACCAATTTTAGTGCAATGCCTTAATACTCCAGTAATTGAATTTAATCCAGTATTCATAACACAAATAGTTAAAGTTGCAAAGTAGGGTTAGGGACACAATTTAATGGGTGTTTCTCTTGTGCAAGGTCTTGCAAAAAGGAATAAAACTTTTTGCTAATTTGAGTTTGCTCATGAGTTATTCCCAATGGGATGTGCCCTAGTCTTTCGGGTGCAATTCAGATTTAAGCTATATAGTTGTAGCTAAACTGCAAAAATTTGGATGACAATTAAAGGTAAAGGTTCCCCTTGCACATATATGTTAGTCATTCCCAACTCTAGGGGGTGGTGCTCATCTCCATTTCAAAGGTGAAGAGCCAGCGCTGTCCAAAGATGTCTCTGTGGTCATGTGGCCAGCATGACTAAATGCCAAAGGCACATGGAACACTGTTACCTTCCCACCAAAGGCGATCCCTATTTTTCTACTTGCATTTTTTACATGCTTTCGAACTGCTAGCTTGAAGAAGCTGGGATAAGTAATGGGAGCTCACCCCATTACGCAGCACTAGGGATTCAAACCGGATGACAATTAGATGACAGTAAATAGAGTTTGCTGCTACATAGCAATTTTCAGGATTTTTGGAGCCCAGATATGGTTGCCCTACTAGACAGAAATTAAAAAGGAAGAAAAGGTTGGAATCTACCTTAATGCATCTGGGCAGGGCTGAAATACACAGAGATAAAGCGCACTATATAATAATTCCCTTATTGTTGCAGGAATATTGTTGTGTGTTCTTAGCCCTTAGCTTAATAGGATAGTTTGAAATTCTACTCCTATTTAATAATGTTCAAATTAAATAAAATTAAATAAAAAATACTTCTTAGCTGATAAAAACGTTATAGTATTATGTTCTTATTTAGAAATGATTGTGCTTTCCAAGAGCTTAGATAACAATTTCTCAGAAAATTTCTGAATAGATTTCCTTCTCAATAGGTCTTACTGCCTGAAAGCCATGGTGTCATACTAAATGTAGCACTTTTTAATTTTATGGATAAATGTAGAAAATTAACTTCAGCCTTCCACTTGCAACAATTTGGATCTTTCTTGAAGACAAAATCATTGAATGCCATCTAACTTGTGAGAATTGTACATTATTGATTTACTCTAACATAAGAGCTTGGATCTCTTTTTAAAATGCAGATTACTGACCTGGCAAGTCTAATGGCTCTACTGTAATGATCTAAATTGTGCTAATTCATTCTTAGCCATGCCAACATAATAGTTCTGTAAAAGTCAATAAGAGCCTTCAATTTACTGACTAATGATAGTGGAATAATGACTCTTCTATAACATTTGATTGGTTTCCTTATCATACCATATAGTGCACGCCATTTATCAAATATAATCAAAGCAGAGTTTTTATATTTACTTTTATTTTTTGCAATCCATATGTTTTTTCTAGAATGCAAAGAAATGAATCTGGGATCAAGGTTGCAAGAAAAAGTAGATATGCTGGCATGTTTTTCAGCAAATTAGTGGAATGCCATTTTTCCCCCTATGATAGTTTACCACTCAATAAATATTTAGTAATTTAATAATAATTTGGAATGCCATGGTATATCTAATCAATACACAACAAAACTGTTTTTTTTTCTCCAGGTATATTCAATGTTGACATTTTTGTATTTTATGAAAGAAAGTCAGAGTGAAGTTATGTGCCCAAAACTTTCTTTTTTCTGTTGAACTAATTGAAAGAAAATGTATTTTGTTTTAATCTATTTGATGACCGTTTTCACTGAATGAAAGAGGGTGAAAAATAGTTCTCTATCTCAATTCAATTTCTAATTCTTAAACTTCCATTATTTTTTCCCTTAATTTTATACATATTATATATTGCCAGTTAATTCCTTAACAATTCCTTATAAATCCAATAAAATAAATAAAATAAATAAACAGTATGTCTTAAAGAATTCTTGAAGCAATTCTTGGATTTTCTAGCATTAAACTAACATAGTCAGATAAATAGCATAAGATTACTCTTTCTAGAATGGATAACTTGTATCAAATAAAGTCAAAAGAGGTTATACTTAGAATTAAGAAGAAAGTGAGCTTTCCTTAGATTTATTTCCTGACATATTAATATGTATATTTGCAAACTTTGAGATTAATGAGGATGTCATTAAGAAATGAATCAGAGGCACTTGATAATACATGTAGGGTTAGCTGACTGCCTCTTTTAACAGGAAGTAATGTTGAAGCGATGTTCCCCTGAGGCCTAGAATGAATACACATCTGTAATTAATGTAAGAAGTGACTGGATGTCACATTTACTTTTCTCTTGCAATGAAAGATCATTCATCTTGAAATATAAGAAACCCTTACCTTCAAAACAAACAGTTTATACATAGTAGCATATTTGAAGCAGATCACAGTGATATGTAGAAACTTTCCGAGAATCTTTAGTAGAAAATTAGTAGAAAATTACTAATAGAAAATAGGCTAGTAGAAAATTAAGCAGAAGAGCTAAATGAAATATCAATTCAATTTCATTGTTTTGGGTCAAAGACCAGTACAGAACAAAACAAAGTTTAAGGCATAATTAATAACGTAATTAACATCTACAGGATCCAACCTGGGTTGGTCATTGGGACAGGGGCGGGTTCTACTTACCTTTACTTCCGGTTCACAGTGGGGCTCACTTCACTCGCACGCGCGTTCTTCTGCACATGAGCAGAAGCATTTTGATGATGTCGGGGGATCAGTGGGCGGAGCCTCCTGCCAGTTTTACTACCAGTTCTATAGAACCGGTACAAACTGGGGGCAACCCATCACTGCATTGAGACCAGCGGTTTTGTTTCCCAAGCTTTTGGACTCATGCTGGAGCCCCTCTTCAATCTATATCTAAACACCCCAATCTACATCTAAAATGCTACATACAACAGCCACCGTATACCATATTTTTCGGAGTATAAGATACTCAGGAGTATAAGACGCACATTAGCTTTTGGGGAGGAAAACAAGAAAAAAACATCTGCCTCTGACTACCAGCATCCATCAGTATTTATCTGACTAGCATCCTTGCAGCAAACAGCAAACAGCCTGGTTGTTGTGGTCTGACAGAAGCCTATGGAGCTGGCAGCGGAGTTGGATAGTGAGGAGGCTGGGGAGGACAATGGGCCAGTCCTGGAGTCAGGAGAAGGCCCTGACGAGGGCTCTGCACTGGAGACAGAGATGGGGCCAGGGCCATCTGGGAGCAATGCATGGACTCTGGAGCCTCTAGAGGTGATAGCAGAGAGGCAGAGGAACAGGAGGAGCCTGTTCCTAGTGCACACATACGAAGAGCTGCCAGAAGGCAAGAACAGCTAAAGCAAAAAGGACAACTCGGCAGTAAGGCCAGGAGATGATTGGCCCCTCCCAGAAAACTTAAAAGAGCAGCAATGGCTCTTGGGATCTTTGTAGGAAAGCAACATTGCTATATTTGTTTCCTGTTGGCATCTCTTGCTTCTGAACTTTGTGGGGTTTTGCCAAGAAAAGCCTTTGGCAGGGTGCCAAAGACGACAAAGGTTTGTGATAAGCAGAAAGACTGTTCGGATTTGTTTTGGAATTAATTTGGACTAAGCTGAGAATGAAGTAATTCTCAGCTGTTCTAATAAAATATGTTTGTTTAGGACTGATTGTGTCTGGTAATAATTACTTGGGCCTAGGTCACAACACTGCTCAGCTTCAGCACGTTATTGCAGCCTGAGTTAGCATGAACAGATGATTGGCAATTGGATCAGCCTCCTGGAATACTGCCAATCAGCTGTTCCAGGCTGTGGGGATCACCAGAGCCGATTGCCGCCTCCGCACATCGTGTTTTTGGCTTCCACGCATTGCATTTTTGGCCTTTGCATGCTCTGTTTTAAACCCATTCCAGTCTGTGGGCGTCACCACAGCACATCACTACTGATCGCTGCCTCTATGCATCACATTTTCGGCTGGTTCCAGGTGGCAAGGATCAGTAGCGGTGGTGATCCCCACTGTCTAGAACCAGCCAAAAATGCCATGAACAGAGGCCAAAAACAGGGCGTGACCAGGCCAAAATGGCGAAAGGATGGGGGCTGGTGTGTGAGCGGGGCTTCGGCAACATTCAGTGTATAAGACGCACTGCAATTTTCACCCACTTTTAGGGGGACGGGAAGTGTATCTTATACTCCGAAAAGTATGGTAAATACCACACAGAGAACAGTCCAGAACACACAGAGAAGTTCCCTGAAGATGGGCTCCAGCATCCTGAGTCCAAAACCTCAGAAGACAAAAACTCTGGTCCTGGTGACTTACCCAGATTAGATCCTGCAACATTATCCTGGGACAGGTATATTTACCCTTGCTCTTAATTAACATCTATATGTGAGATACAGCCTATATTAAATAATAATGTAAATGCTAAAATTATAATGAAATAGGATAATATCTAGAATTACAACAAACTAAAACTATTAATATCAACTAAGTAGAATATCTAAAATTTGAATGAATTATACTTACATTGAATGCATTGCAGGATATTGGCTCATTAAAGTTTGACGAATCTTCTGTGCTGCTGCGCAAAATCTAGTTAGATGTGCTGTAATAAGGTACTTGGCCTATGAGCAGCATCCGGGCATAAACTGAATCTGGATAACCAAAATGTCTCCTAAGACAGGCATCATAAATTGCAAAACATTCTTATAAGGCTTTATTGGGCTTATACTATTTATCTCCCTTACTGGTCTTTAGATTGGTCTTTACCTCACATGTTCTAGAATACAATGTATGTCTTCTATTCCATTTATTTCATGTTTCTAGAGAAGCATCACTATCTTCAGTCATTCATTCAGAGTATAACAATTACATTCAGTGCCTGCCCCAATTACAATTTTTACACATGCCCAAAATATAAGCTGTTATCTTTTCTTTATCTTGCAGAAATTCAAACATTCTTTTTATATTCGATTTCATGCCTCTTTACTATGTAATAGATTGAAAATAATCTTCATTTTACTTTAGATTATATGCTAGAGAATAACGCTTGGAGAAAAAAATTAAGAAGTCATGTGAAAGAAAGATAAATGATGCTATAAGGCTGTCCTGTCCCCATATAGCATCATATTAGTTGATATTACATATTATATCAGTATCAGCCCATAAAATATAATGATCGACGAACCAGGATTCCAAATAAAGGCTATACATTGCTTTTAAATTGGTTTTAATTAAACTAACAATCAATTCTGCCTTAATACAATATTATCAGTTCCCTGATCAAGGTACTGAGCAAGCAGCATGGTGACAAGATAAGTTGCTCTGTCTTGCTCCATATGTTTGTTGTTTCAAATTTTCCATACTTTTAATTGGTTCCCTGTAGAATAAGATTTAGAAGCATATGGTATGGAAAAATGCTGACTTGTATTTGTTATCATATATTTTAATATGCTGGTGGCACAGATCACTTAGTTTTAAATGTGATTATGAACTTACTTAGTGTAGACAACAGTGTGTTTTACAAATGCTAACAGCCTGCAATGATCTAAAATTTACTCCATTTCTTTTAAAAACATTTAGTAGAAAAGCAAAGCAGCCACATTTTTAAGGGTCTTGACACAAGAGTTTTGCTGAAACAATTATGCTAGTAACTATTTGAAAGACACATCTATGGTTAGTTGCAAGTGCAGAAGAACATGTAAAGTCTTGGGACTATAGGTGAGGCAATAGCCTCCATATCAGTATTAAAAATATTTTAATATTTCAAAGCAGAAAATAATGGAAGACTGAAATAAACCTCTAGCAATATGGTTATATTCATATTGCTATGTAACCAATTCATATCCATATGAATATCATATTTAGATTCAGAGGCTTTCAATGATTGTTAGAAAGGTTATGAGTAAAGTTAATAACATTTTTGTAGAACAGTGTTTCCCAAAGTGGGGTACGTGTACCCCCAGGGGTATGAGAAGAGTTTGGTGGGGGTACGCGTTGCACCGGAGTTTAGTGGGGATCACGTGGGAATATCCACTGCACCATGCTTAGCTGCACCCACAGAACAAAGAAAGAAATAGGTGTGTATCGCAGTTTTTACATGGGAACTGGGAAACTGGGAAACGGGAACAAAATAACTTTCGTTTATTTTGTGTATGTACCAAAAAAAGAAAAAATAAATATATTTTGATTTTTGTTAAAGCATATGTTTTTTATGAGGGGTACTCAGCGTTACAAAATTATAGAAGGGGTACACATATGTCAAAAGTTTGGGAAACACTGTTGTAGAATAATGGCCACTGAATTATGTGCTTGATTTCTTAGGAAAAAATTGTAGTGCTTTTTAAGGTTGAAGTGTGTGTGTATAATGTTGTGAAAGGTTCTACTGACTGACATCTAGGCCATAATGGCTAACCTTTTCCGGCCTGGGTTTCCAAGCACGTGCATGCGTGTGCGAATGCATGGGCATGTGCCTGAACCCCCAAAATGCAATGCGCGTGTGGACCTCACACATGTGCCCCACTCCTTGCATGTGCACATGCCCTTGCACACGCCCCTTGTACAGCCCTGCCCCTGCACATGCGCGTGCCCTCGTGCCCCTGCCTCTGCGTATGCACACCACCCAGGCATGTGCCTCATGCAAGTGCGCATGCCTCCATATGAGCACCCATGCATACTCTGCAGAGATCCGAAGACCAGCTGTCCAGTAGGAGGCGTGCATGTGTGGCATAGCTAAACTGGAGTGACGGCTCACGTGCCCACAGAGGGGGCGCTACGTGCCACCTATGGCCCGTGTACTATAAGTTCGCCATCACGGGTCTAGACTGTTTCAACTTTCATTATGATCCTCTTGATCAAAACCTGACCATAGAGTTCTAAAATACCGCATATTACTTCCTCATTTTTGTGTTCTACTTTTCCTCTATTAATTATCAATTTTAGAATAGATCTTCCCTATTTCATCTTCAGTCCATTTTTAAGACAAAATGTGTAGTTGTGTTACTGTCCTGCTGTTGTTTTACAGTCAAACCTCTGTTCCTGTTGGGAAGGTTTTCCTTACATTCAGTTGGGATCTATCTTCCTACAACTTCAATAATAAAGACATTATCCAATGTCTTACCATCTGGAGAAAAAAAAAGACATGCTTTTGATTTATGTGATCAATTGCACTTTATTTCGTTCTGGTCACCTTTCTGCAAGATTTTGCATAATTTTTCAGTTTCTCTTCATACGGCTTAATTAAGACCTTGCTGTTTCCTGTGGCTGCTGTATTACATCCTATTTTTATTCAGAATTTCAATCCTTAGTGCAGATGAGGATAGTAGTCATTGAATTGGGTTGAGCAAACAGTTTTGGGCTAAGTACCACATTTACTTTCACCATTTTTAGAGATGAGTTTAAAAAGAGAGATTGGGCGGGAAAGTTGGCTGAATTTAGATTTAGAGCCAAAATGAAGAGATTAAAATTTAATAATCAAATACAAGAATAAACACAATCAATATTCTCTTCTGACAAATGCTTCTAAAAGGTCCAGCAGAATAATGAAATAGGACAGTGGATTCTGATACATTATTTTCCTGTCCATTGGCCAACATTTACTGTTCTAAAATAAATATTAAATTGCTATGAACTGGTTACATATAGAATTCCCAAGATGTAAATTGTCCTTTATTTATTAATATTCCTGCTTAATATTTTAGGGAGAAGGCCAAGTTAATTCAGGGATTGTTTGTTGATTCTAATAATCAAGCATTTTATGCCACTTGCAAAAGAGAAAGCAGTTTTGTTGCTCTAAGGCTTCAAAGCAATCGTTTTTGTTTAAGACAAAATGCATTAACAAATAAAACACCAAAGAGCCATATAACAATAAAATTTGGTTCGGCTCCAATGACTTGGTGTAGAGCAGGCCAGCACAATTCATAGAGGGGAAAGGGTCACATTGCTACATTAAAATATTTACTGGCCACAAAAGAAGAGTTGGCATGCCAGTCAGTTGTTCAGAGGGTACTGGAGAGACAACAGCAATGTTGCTGGCAGTGTTAGTGTTGGCGAGAACTGGAAACACTGGAGTTGCTTTGCAGCATGTCTTTCATGATGGAGGTAGTTGTGAAAGCCTAAGCAATGGCAGCAGATTCTTTGCGATGCTGACATTTGGCAGCAGTGGATTGATTGAGTTTTGAAACACAATATTTCAGGCTGTACAAAACTGCTTGACGCACGTTGTGTAGGTCTGCTTTAGAAGAATGTGTAGATACCCTGAAGGAGTGCAGTAAAAGCAAGGAAAGGAGGAGGTGTGAGAAAGAGAATAGTTTTTACTTGGTATAAGAAGGGCCTACTTGGCCTCTCTAAAAGCCGACGCTTGGTGATTGCATCCATTATGACAATGTTTATATTCAGTTGGGAACTCTTCCAAGTTTTAGAAGGTGGTACTAGTGTGGAATACAAAATCTTACTAACTGAGGAAGGCTGGAAGAAAATATTCAGCCAGTCCAGTTATCTATGTAAATGGATTACTTTTCTTGCTGTCTTCCATAGAATCAATCATGTCTTACAGTTCTACAAACAACTGAAAACTACACCAAGACAAGAAATCAGGAAAAAAATGTGTGTAGGTACATATACCAACAACAATTTAGTAAATAGCATAAAGTGGGTGGGGCTGTCTCACTGGGAGAGTATGTTCACTGAGGGACTTGCCATAAGTCACATTTCTTTTTGACCCTTCTCTCTTGCATTTTGCTCATTCAGTATGCCCCATTCACCGCCCTGAGTCCCTTCGGGGAGTAGGGTGGTATACAAATTTGATTAAATAAATAAATAAATAAAATTCACCCCATGGCAACAATTTGAGATAGGCCAGATCAGGAAACAGACATTGCAAGAAATACTAGGATTCTATAGATATAGGCTACAATCTTGTAAATCTGAAACAATTTATATATATATTACTAACAATATATATATATTACTAACAATCTCCACATATTTTTTTCAGTCTCTGAATTCTTCTATTCCTCTCCTTGCTTTTACACAGCTATTTCTCCCTCAGGCATCCAATGTTTGACTGCAGTCAGAAATGTACAGCAAGGGTGGAGCCCTGAGGAAGTATCATTTTAAGATTTTCCCAGAACCTTGATCTGACTACTTGCCACTTCCAGAATGTAATATATACTGTTTCTATTGTATGCACTTTTATGTAAGTGTATGCAACTGTATTATTTTTGAAAGGCTTTCATCTGAAGCTGCAGATGAAATACAGTGGGCAGACAGATTTCTTTCTCATCTTTTTTTTTTTCACAGAGAATTTAAAATAGTTAGGAATGGATGTGCTTTTTTTTCTTTAGACACATTACAGTAGTTCTTTCAACATCTCCGCTATGTCTTGCACCATTAATCATTACACTTAGTGTTTTCTTCTGAATCTGTTTAGTTTGCTTCAAAGAACAACTACTTTGTCCATCTGTTGTAATGTTTTATGATATGGCCTATCCACATGGACTTCCTGTTCTTAGCTTAATTCATTTAAATCACATATTTACCAAGTAACGTTAATGCAATATACAAAAATATTTATGGGTGTGGTTATAATCAGACGGAGTAGAGTCTGTGAGATAGTAAGTACTTAGGCATATTTAAAATCAAGAGCAGCACTTATTTTTCTCTTACTCCACATCCAGAAGAAGTTATTGAAGAGTGAATATTAGTGAATAAAAATATAAATAATTTAAGAAATTGAAAGCATTGAGAAGAAAGGCTACGGTAATTGAACAAAAGTCTGAATGTGGAATATTAAAAAGTAGTTATCCCAAAATAAGGAATATTGGGGGAAAAAAGTATCTCTTTATTCAGATAACAAAAATTAAAATACCTGATATATTCCTATGTTCCAGCCAACCAATCAGCATTAATGTTTCATATATTTATTGACCATCCCTTACAGAACTGACCATATTCTGTGCCCACTGAGTATTCTCAGTTTGTACTGATCTACTTTATTTTATGTAGGTAGTTGACCCCTGGTCCTCATCTCTCAAATAGCTAGATGTTTAACAAAACATGGCAGCCTGTGCATGGGGATACAGTGGTACTTACTTACTTACTTACTTACTTACTTACTTACTTATTTATTTATTTATTTATTTATTTATTTATTTATTTATTTATTTATTTATTTATTCAATTTCTATACCGCCCTTCTCCCGAAGGACTCAGGGCGGTGAACAGTTAAAATGACATACATATAGAATGTGAATATAAATAATTAAGCCAGTTTGGCTCGACAGTTAAGAATCTTCAGCATAAAGATTTACAAAATTAGAAAAGATTTATGCCAGACCGGCTTGGTGAAAAAGAAAGGTCTTAAGTGCACGATGGAAAGTACGAAGATCTGGGATCATTCGTATCCCTGGGGGTAACCTGTTCCAAAGGGTAGGTGCCCCAACAGAAAAGGCTCTTTCTCTGGGAACCACTAGTCGGCATTGCTTTAGTGATGGCACCCTAAGAAGGCCTACCCTGTGGGAGCGTACTGGTTCGTGGGAGGTTATCGGTTGCAGAAGGTGGTCTCGTAGATACCCAGGTCCTAAGCCATGGAGGAGTTTGAAGGTAAGAACCAACACCTTGAAGCGCACCCGGAAGACCACTGGAAGCCAGTGCAGCTCGCGTAGGAGTGGTGTCACATGTGAGCGCCATGTCACTCCCAATATCACCCGCGCAGCTGCATTCTGGACCAGTTGGAGCTTCCGTGTGCACTTCAAGGGGAACCCCATGTAGAGAGCATTACAATAGTCCAGACGGGAAGTGATGAGGGCATGAGTGACTGTGCGTAAGGAGTCCCGATCTAGAAAGGGTCGCAACTGGCGAATCAGGCGAACCCGATAAAAAGCACCCCTGGCCACGGCTGTCATATGCTCTTCTAAAGACAACCGTGTGTCCAGGAGGACACCTAAGTTGCGAGCCCTCTCTGTGGGGGCTAATGACTCGCCACCAATAGTCAGCGATGGTATCAGCTGGCTATATCGGGACGCCGGCATCCACAGCCATTCAGTCTTGGAAGGGTTGAGTTGGAGCCTGTTCTTCCCCATCCAGATCCGCACGGCTTCGAGGCACTGGGACATCACTGCAAGGGCATCATTGGGGTGGTCTGGGGTGGAGATGTAAAGCTGAGTATCATCAGCGTAAAGATGGCATTGCACTCCCAAACCACGGATGAGCTCACCCAGCGGCTTCACATAAATGTTGAACAAAAGAGGTGAGAGGACCGACCCCTGTGGCACCCCACAAATAAGGTGTCTTGAATTCGACCTCTGTCCTCCTGCCAACACAGACTGTGACCGGTCAGAGAGATAGGAAGAGAACCACCGTAGAACAGTGCCTCCCACTCCTAGCCCTTCCAGCCGGCGCAGCAAGATACCATGGTCAATGGTGTCAAAAGCCGCTGAGAGATCTAATAAAACCAGGATAGAGGAACAACCCCTATCTCGAGCTCTCCAGAGATCATCAACCAATGCGACCAATGCCGTTTCAGTGCTGTAACCAGGCCTGAAGCCGGACTGGAACGGATCTAAATAGACAGTTTCATCCAAGTACTGCGGGAGTTGCTGCGCCACCACACTCTCAACAACCTTTGCCACAAAACGAAGGTTGGAGACAGGACGGTAGTTTGTTAGAACAGCCGGGTCCAGAGAGGGCTTCTTGAGGAGAGGCCTCACCACCGCCTCTTTCAAGGTGGAAGGCAAGAAACCCTCACATAGAGAAGCATTTATTATCTTCTGGAGCCAGCCTCGTGTAACCTCTCGGGAAGCCAGTACCAACCAGGAGGGACACGGGTCCAATAAACATGTGGTTGCGTTCAACTTCCCCAGTAACCTGTCCACATCTTCAGGGGTCACAGGGTCAAACTCATCCCAAATAACATTCTCAAGACTTGCCTCCATCACTTCGTCTGAACATAACCAGTCAGAGTCCAAGCCTTCCCGAATCTGAGTGATTTTATCGTGCAGATATTGTACAAAATCCTCAGCTCAACCTTGTAAGGTGTCTTCCTGTGCTCTTAGATGGAGAAGGGAGCGGGTCACCTTAAACAGGGTGGCTGGGCGATTATCTGCCGATGCAATAATAGCGGAAAAATAGTTATATTTTGCCGCTGCTATCGCCACTAAGTTTTAAGATCTTAATAAATGATCTTACTAGTGTTCGGTCAGATTCGGAACGACTGGCTCTCCAACTACTCTCTAGGCGTCTTTTCCAACGTTTCATCATCCTCAACTCCTCGGAAAACCAAGGAGCCGGGTGACTTCGACGCCGGGTCAGAGGCCGCAAAGGCACAACTCGATCCAAGGCACCAGAGGCCATCCTATCCCAGGTTGCCACCAGGTCTTCAATCGAGTTGTGAGCTAGAGTCTCAGGAAATGGCCCAAGCTCCATCTGGAATCTGTCAGGATCCATCAGGCGCCTGGGGCGGAACCATTTAATTGGTTCCGCCTCCCTGCGGTGGGGTGTAGCGGACAGAAAGTCAAGCCTAAGGAGAGAATGGTCTGACCATGACAAGGGTTTGATGACTATATCCCCTATATCAAGGCCATTCAGCCACTGATCAGATACAAAAATCAAGTCCAGAGTGTGTCCTCCCGTGTGAGTAGGTCCATGAACTAACTGGGTCAGGTCCATGGCTGTCATGGAAGCCATGAACTCCTGAGCTATCTCAGATGTTTCACCAATGGATGGCAGATTGAAATCTCCCATGACAAGAAGCCTAGGAGTCTCAACCGCCACCTCGGCTATTACATTAAGGAGCTCAGGTAGGGCTGCTGCTACGTGGCAGGGAGCCAGGTACGCAATCAGCAGGCCCATCTGAAACCCATGGCCCCACTTCACGAGGAGGGACTCACATCCGGCTGTCTGAGGAACAGTGGCTTCCCTAGGATCAAGACTCTCCTTTATAATAACCGCCACCTCTCCACCCCTACCCTGAGCCCTTGGCTGATGGAATGCGCGGAAACCTGGTGGGCACATCTCTACGAGGGGGACTCCCCCTTCATGGCCCAACCAGGTCTCTGTGATGCCTGCCAGGTCCGCTCTCTCCTCTTGAATTAGTTCACAAATGAGGGGGGCTTTGTTAGCTGCGGACCTGACATTGCATAGCATTAGCCTAAGGCTCGGGCTCTGAGACTCTGAGCAACCCAGGGAACGAGAAGAGCTTTGGAGGTCGGAGCATGACACCGCTTGAAGACAGCGGTTGCGTGCTCCCCTAGTATGATGTGGCCCCCTGCCCCTTAACTGCTTTGAAACTCATAAATTTGGTACTTGATGCATTTTGACGTTAAAATCTTGTCCTGGTACTCATCATTTGTTGATTCTCAATGCACAAGCTAAAACATGTCAATATCAGCTGCCTTGATATATTACATATATCAATATATTATTATTCCTTATGGTAAACATGTGTTTGGTATCCATCATTTTTGGTATTCATCGCACCTCCCAGAACCAATTAATGATGAGTAACAAGGTACCACTATAATGAAAAATTACAGTCTGTTTAGAACTAGAAACAGACATGACAAGTCCCTAACATAAAAAAGAAGAGAGGGGATATTAGGAATGGCTTGGATTATTTTTGGTTGATCTGTGCTGGTCTGTGATCATAATAAAGATTTTTTGCTTGTTCACATAGATAGAATTATGGTTCTCTAACATTTGAGCTGGGCCACCTTTGTTATATCATTTCTAGTCTTATATGTACCAAGCATCAAAGATGGCCTGCTATTATCCAACAAATGGGTGGGGGGTTTTTTTTCTGTTTCAAGAAATAACATATGTCTGCATTCCTTAACCACTTAAAAATTGACTTTTTTTTTAGAGTCGCAATAAACATTTGGATAAAGTACACGTAGTCCTTGGAAAGAAATCCTGTGATTTGGATTCACTTATTTCTGCTTTAGTTTATGCCTACTATCTTGAAAAGGTAAATATTTTGTATGTCATTATGTTTCAATCATTGTAACTCCATTATCATATTAATCATTTATGTCATAGTAAAGTGATTTAATGACCGCGAACCATTGTAAGGCTATTTGTTTTAATCTCTGATGTTTGTCTAATAACTATAGCACAGTTATCAAAAAAAATTTACATATATAATTTGTCTAAATCTAGAATTCTATTTTGACTATCCCATATAGTTTTCCTTATAAACTATTTTTATACTTAAAATGTTTATTGCATGGAGATTTGTTTTGCTTACCTACACATATCCACTAAGTAGAGTTGCATAGTTTTTGGTGGATGAAAGCAAGTTCCCCCCATCCCCCTGACTCCTTCCATTAACTATACAACTGAAGAGGAATTTGCTCTGATCATCTAAGACTGGTATAGTATCTCTTTTGGGCCTTTGCGTTTGGCCCATCTATGAACCAGGTCACTAGGGTTTGTCCAATAAATCATGTTTACAATAAACCATAATTTACCATGATATGTCTATTCTGTGCATTTAAAGAAAAATTGTATCTGGTGATGTATTTATTGTTGGAGAAAAAAATCTTCAGTTAATTAGATTGATACGATTTTATCAGACACGAACACTGGGTACTTTAATATTCATATATCATACTAAATCTATACTTTTTTTTATTCATGAAGATGCTTGCATAATATCTATTCCAAAAGGGGGTTTCAGCAGGTTCTGACCAGTTCTGGAGAACCGGTAGGAGAAATTTTGAGTAGTTCGGAGAACCGTAGTAAAAATTCTGACTGGCCCCACTACCATCTATTCTCTGCCTCCCAAATCACAGCTGATGGGGAGGAAATGGGGATTTTGCAGTAACCTTGTCCTGGATTGGGGAGGGAATGATGATTTTACAATATCCTTCCCCTGCCACGCCCATCAAGCCACACCCACAGAACCGGTAGTAAAACATTTTGAAACCCAGCACTGATCTATTCCATGTCATCTATTTCTGGGTTGGAAAAAATGTCACCTACAAAATTGCAGTGAAAAATTTCCTAAAGAATCAAACTTTTTTTTATAGAGGTGCAAACTTGATCCAGGGTGTAGTCAGTTCATAATGAAATTGTTATCCTCACTATTGGAGTGCTTTCTAATTTCCAGGAATTCTCTTGATGTAGGTCAGTCCATCTAACATCGTATGTTTGCCAGTATTGAATATATCAAGAAGAGAAATCTGCTACCACCCAGAGACTAGATTTATTTTGGAGGAGCTGAATATTCCAGAGTCTCTCCACATCTTCCGTGATGAAATCAATTTATATCAACTGAACAGTGAAGGGAAATTGCTTCTTACGCTAGTGAACAGCAGTACATTGACAAGGTATCATCTTGAATTCCTTATTCATTGTTATTATTACTAGCAAACCCTGCTTGAACAGATTCATGTAGATCTCAAAGGTGCTTTTTCAAACAACCTGGATGTCTGGCCTGGATGATGGAGAATCTCCATAGACAGATTCACATATAGCTACTTCTAGAAATCCTCTTTCCTGGTAGTTTATCTTATTCTTGGATAAATTACTGGTTACTTTATTTGGAAGATTTTGCATCACACCGATATTCATAAAGTTGACACCGATATTCATAAAGTTTTATAGTATTAAAAGAATAATGAAATGTTAGGGAACACAACACTCACAACAATCATTTACAACATACATTTAGGCAGTTCGTGTTTGGAGTTGCAGATAATTTACTCAATCCTTATTCACTTATCTCTATCTGTAGAGTCCTGCCTCTGTTTAAGGAATATATTAGAATATATCTTTAAGTGATGCATGACATTTCTATCGGAATTAGGGGTGCAAGCTATGTTAAATGCCAGGTTCATAAAAATGGCATCAGCAAAAGAAGAGTAGTAACACTGAGATTAACTGTAGAAGCAGAGTTCAATATTTTTCTTTCTTACTGTAGGTTTTGAAAAAAAAACTTATCTGAACCTGGAATTTCCTTTAAGTGAACATATCCTCCAGTTTTTACTAAGTTTTCACACAAAAATATACTAATTTGTAACATGATATTCTTTGCATGATTGATGTCGACAGGATCTTGCCTCATCTTCCACACTATTCCCTCCCACTTTTTCCATGGGTGGATGAGAAGAGAGAAATTCATTTTTTCAAATTTGTACTACTAGAAAAGGGGGAGGATTGCTTCTAGAAGGGGACAGGAATTTCATCACAAGAAACTCTTGTGTTATTTTATATATGGGTATTGAATATATGTTCTTCAAGTGCTGCAAACTAAAACTCCCAACAATCCCACCCAAATGACAGGTGGTGAAAAATGTTGGAAGTTGTAGTTCATAAACTTGGCGAAACAAATAGGACTGGAGTAATCTTGGAAAACTTTGGAAACTCCTTCCTCTCCATATCAAAATGCTAGTGTAAATATATCCTTGGAATACTGTAGAGAGGGAGAGAGTGTGTGAGTGAAATTCCTTGTGAAACACATGTGTTGTAATGTCTTTACAGCTCCTAATCGCAAGATGCATTTATGTGCATTCATTAGCATTCAGGGGTTGATTCTGTCTAAAGCAAAAATTCAAAACACCCTTCAAAAATGTTCCCCCTCTCAGCAATGTCCCACAGCTTATAATTGTTATAGTCTTTAACAGAGCTGCTTTTCATCAGTGTAAAGATTCCTCAACAGAAAAACAGATTTTATCCAACAAGAGTACTGTATGCTTAAGTCGTTCTTATCACAGCTTGGTTGGGGAATGTTGTTAGCTCATACAATATCATGAAGATCATTCTTATCACAGCTTGGTTGAGGAATGTTGTTAGCTCATACAATATCATGAAGATGGAAGCAGCTAAATAAATTTATGGTGTTCTTTCCATGCTGTTGGCTACCATTGGTTTCATATGCCCAAGGGATAATATAAAGGAATTATTAACATATCACAGTAGATTCATTTCTTATTTCTAAAAGCAATATTACTTAACTATATTTAGATTAAATCTCCACTTCATAAAAAGCCTCCACAAAAGAGACTGAAAACAAGATGGAGCAATGACATCAGTAAGTATTGCGGCCCAACTGGCAAAGGAAAACCCAAAGACCATATGGTTTGGAAGCATGCAGAAAAGGCTTTAATCCTGCTGTGTATAGACGGTGGCTAGAATGATGATGATGATGATGATGATAATGATGTTAAATCCAATGTTATATTAAGAGCCAGTTTGTATAGTGGTTAAAATAACAGACTAGAAACTGGAAAACCCTGAGTTCTACACAAATGAAATACACAAATGAAATAATGAGCAACTTTTAATATTTTTCTTTTATAGCGAAGATAAAAATTTAGAATCAGCTGTTGTCAAAGTCATCATCCCCAAAGAGCAAAATGAGTTGTTGGAATCTGCTTCCTGTCTTGTAGCAAAAGAGCTTCTCCGAAAGGCACCAGAGTTAATCACTCAGCAACTGGCTCATCTTCTCAGAGGTGAGAGATTGGTCTTTATGTTAAATACTGAAAAGTTTAATGGAGTGTTTCTGCATCCACTCATGCAGTGAGACTGTGATCCATTCTTTGGTTAACAATCCTTTTAAAAACCACAGGAAGCTGCAAGAGACAAGCAGAGTGAGAAGAGTTTGTTACATATTATGCAGAATATTACAAGTAGGCATGGCTGGAATATCTGCTGTATTGTTAGATACCAGTGTTATGTGAAGGCAGCCGCATGAAAGAACCAAAGCATATCTCATATAACTCTATTTTTTTATATATGTGGGATTAAGGAAATAATGCCATAAGAAGTATCCTAAATGTAGATTGTCCTAAACTTACGACCACAGTCAGAACCAGAATTTCCATTGGTAAGCAAGGCAGTTGTTAAGTGCCCAATTTTATGATCTTTTTTGCTGTGGTTCTTAAGCAAATCACTACAGTTGTTAAGTGAGTCATACCATTATTAAATGAATCCAGTTCCCCCCCTTGAGTTTGTTTGATGGAAGTTGGCTGGGAAAGTCAAAAGTGATGATCATATAACTCATAAATACATGCCAGTTGCCAAGTGCCTGGATTTTTGATTGCATGACCATGGAGATGCTGCAACAATTCTAAGTTCAAAGACTGTTTTCAGTGGTCTTGTAACAAATGGTTGTAAATCGAGAACTATACCCATGATGCCTCTGAATAGATATATTGTCTAAATTTGTCTGCCATTCCATTTTGACAACTTGTGGTGATGCAGAATTTCTTTAATATGTAAAGTCATACCATTATACATCAATTAACCACTGAAATGTTTTTGGATGCTATGTTAGCTTTCTCCTTTTATAGATTAAATAATCAAAGCATTTTTTGAAGGTTGAAACAACCAAAGTTAAGGAGTTTGGTGAAACCAATCCAATTTTGGAAAGGTGACTGTTACCAATTTTATTCTTCCCAAGATTTGAACCCAAGATTTCTAATTAAACATTTCCTCCATGCTGCTTATGATATTATTGTCTATGAACAGTGTTCCCAATTCAGAAAGAATAGGCAGAGAGATATCAGCAAAATTGGCAAGTGTTTCTGCATGGTGATGATGTATCTGTCCAACAGACATACAGATTACATAAGTGGAAAAAAATATATCAATACATGAGGAAGATAATGTTTGGCCATTTCTGTAACAAGTAAAATAATAATTAGTTTTAGAAGCATAGAGAAGAATAAGTGAAAAACTTAGCAAATGAAGGTGAATATAACGTGTTCCAGGATACTGTTGCAGGATCCAATCTGGATCAGTCATGAGACCAGAGGTTTAGTCTTCCGAACTTTTGGGACTAATGCTAGAGCTCATCTTCAGGGAAGTTCTCTCTAACAGCTTTGGCAGCTTTAAGACTTGTGGACTTCAATTAGCTATGCTGGCTGGAGAATTCTGGGAGTTAAAGTACACAAGTCTTAAAGCTGCCAAGTTTGAAGACCCCTACAGAATGTGTGTTTTGGGCTATTCTATTTATGTGGTGCCTAGTTGTGTGGGTTTTTTTTTTAATATTTGAAAAACTTAGCTTTTAAAAAAGAATTCTGAGAAGAACATTACTGAAAAGCAAACACAGAAGGACTAAGAATATAGTCATAATAATTGCTATAATTTTACCAGCCCTGCAAGATGCTTTTTCTCTGGAAAATTAGAGACACGGAAGGTAAAAAGGGAGCCAAGCAGGGGTGAAATCCAGCAGGTTCTGACAGGTTCTGGAGAACCAGTAGTGGAAATTTTGAGCAGTTCAGAGAATCAGCAAATACCATCTCTGGCGGGCCCCAGAGTGGATGGGAATGGAGATTTTGCAATATCCTTCCCCCAGAAGTGGGGAGGGAATGGGGATTTTGCAGTATCCTTCCCCTGCAGTGGGGTAGGAATGGAGATTTTGCAGTATCTTTCCCGTGCCACACCCACCAAACCAAACCATGCCCACCAAGCCATGCCCACAGAAATGGCAGTAAAAAAAATTGGATTTCATCACTGGAGCCAAGGAATTGTTTAACTCTGGAAACTTTGCCTTCATTTTGAAAATAATTTGTTCAGGAGTTACTAAATTTGATTTGTTACAGAGAATAGTATAATTACATTCACTGTATGATTACTATTGGGCTAAATCATTTTAAGAAATTGAACAAGCTCTGGTATGGAAGAAGAGAAGTACTGAAGCTGCAGCAGATACAGGAAGCCATGTAATCAAATGAATGAACAGACCTAGGAAAAATGGACAATCTTCCTCTGCCTGCACAATTTACCATCACAAAAAGAAATATATGAATCAGTATGATTCAGAAAAATAAGCGCAGAGATGGGGCTTGCCTGCCATTAGCACAAGCAATGTTGTAAACTAAACTAAGAAAATAATTCAATACAGTATTTGCAGAGGTAATTATCATGTGAGGTAAGTTTCATATTTAAAGTATTTTTAAGCTCTGCTTTTCACTGGTACTCTTGTGAATTCTCCATTCTACACAATAAATTAATTCTTCCCAGTAGACTTGAGCAAAACTGCCTCAAGATTCACTCTACTTCAAGACAGGCTCTGCTGTTACTTGAGCTCTGCTCCAGCTTTGGATTTATGCCAGAAGCAAACAATTAGAAAACCTGCCAGAGACCTGAACCTGTATCATCTTATTTCCCTAGAGGTAGCTAGTAAGGAACTCTTGCCAAACTCAAGACCCATTAAATTGCTGAATCATTACATTTTTGGCTGCAGCCAGCTGTCAAGGATATAATTTGGTAACTGATTGTCAAGTATCTTGAGCCATTGCATTCTCTTCTGTTTGTTTATATAAGGCCATAAAGGATGCCACATGGTGTACAGATTGTAACATAAGCAAAACAAATTTAAGTGAGGAAAATATTACAGTACAAATAAATTATAGAACAAAAATGACATCCAGTTGTTAAATAATATGAAAGAGATTGTGTTATTTTTTTTAGCAGCTTGTATCGAATATATGTGTTTAAAATGTTTTTAAGGAGTTCAGGAAGACAACCTGCATCTTAAATATGTGAAATAGATTCAAAAGGTTTTTAACTTTTTCTATATGGTTATAAAAATTAAAATGGTCAGGTGAGAGATGGCTTGGAGAAGGATCTAGGTTTTGGAACAAGAAGACATCTGGGGGTCATGGAATTGTTAAAGAAAAATATGTGGAAGCCATTCCTTAGAAAGCAGAAACAAAGTGGACACCAAAGTTTAAAAAAAGATTTTAAGATTTTTAGTATTTTGGGAACATGAAATAAAAACAAGTATATTTTCTGTTTTGCTATGTTATAAAGACATTAATAACTAGAATTGCTCTATGACTGTCAGGCAAATTCACCTGGCATACTAATAACATAGCCTACAAGGTACCAAAATTCCAAGATTATGGTGGAATTTTACTTACATGCTTACATAATTAATTAATTATTAATTAATTAATTTGTATTTGCATAACTATCCATCTAACAAAATGTGACTCAGGGTGGTTTACAATCATTTTAAAAAAATACTAATATAAAAAAAACAATCAATTAAAATTTAATATTACAATTAAGAAAGGATTGAATGACAGATGGAGTCATCTGGAGAATGATCTTGGAGCCCCCATGCCTGATGATATAACCAAGTCTTCAAGGGTGTGAAAAGTTAAAAGGAATGGATCCAGACTGATCCATGCGGATGGTGCCTTTGCAGAAAAGTCCATCTCTGGGGTCCTGTTAGATGTAGCTCTTTAGCAGACGGGATCTGCAACATATCCTTCTGCCATATTTGATTGGATGTAATTTGGAAGGGGCAGTCCCTCAAATAACCTGGTCCAAGTGATGAAGGGCTATAAAGATCAAAACCAAACCTTTGAGTTGAACCCAGAAATAAATTAGCAATTTAATGCAATTTGTGGAGCAGGAGTGTAATGTGTGTGCCATTCTAGCTGAAGCTTCTGGTTACTTTTCAAGGGCAGACTATTGTGTTACAATAGTCCCCACTCACACTCTGGAAGATGACCAGGGTATGAGTCACTGTGAGCAAAATCTCCCAATCTAGAATTAGACACAACTGATGCTAAGCAAAGCTGTTCAAAGCCCTCCTTGGCACGATTGCTACCTGCTCTTTGAGCAGGACTCATGAGTTGAGAAGAACTCCCAAGTTGCACAGGACTATATGGGGCGGTGCAATCCCATCCAGAATCAAAGATGATATCGTCCCAGGAACAGAAGGCCCCAAAATCCAGAGCCACTCAGTCCTGATCTTTAAAAACCAAACCAAACCAAACCAAACCAGGAGAGATTGATGTCTTTCAACTATTGCTTTTGGGCTTATATAAATTGCTGTAGGAAGTTGGGTTAATACAGTTTGGTGGATGTGATCAAACAGGTTCCATCTGTATTTTTGTTAGTGTCTAGCTATGAGATCTCTTAAATGGTTCCTTCGTGTGGCTAATGCAGTTACATTTTCCCTACAGTTCTTGAATCTTAAACGCACCCTCACACTTTTTTGAGGGGTGACTATGTGATGGCAGATTAGGCTGTTAGCCCCTATTACTAAGATTTGAAATACTGTAGATTATTGTATTCAATCTACATTGCCCTCACATGGTAGGCAGTAATATTTGTCCCTCTTCCTGCACCTTGCTTAGAGTGGAACAATTACACAGCAAAAGACTTACAGTTACAAATGCAATTACGAGTCACATACAATATACATTTCTATATTTAATAGGTATTTTTTAAAGAGCTACATTATTTGATCCCATGGGATCAAATTAGGAATTAATTAGAAATGTTTAGTTTTATAAAAGAAAAATCCATTGGACTCTAATTTCTATTCCTCTTTGATTTCTGCTGGATACCTTGCCTAAACCTCTTTCCATCTCCTGCTCAAATCACTCCTACCTTCCTTGTTTGCCTGCTAATAACAATACTTTCCCACTATGACAATGATGGGCTTCCCTTCTGCCTTTCCTGACTTAAATATCTTTCTCTAAGCCCACTTGAAGCAAAGGATTTGGGTTGGAAAGGAAGAGTGGTAGAAGACAGCATTCAGCAGCCGTCTGGCTTGTTAAGTAAGAGAGAAGTAGAACAAGGAACTTTGGATGTTTTTTTGTGTTTCACTCTGCTGCTTGATGGAACAGCAAATATCCAGCCACAAAGTTACCTAGCCCAAGAATTTATGTCTCATCTTAACTGATATTCTAAACTGACTTGGCAAAAGCTGGTGTGCAATTTTGCTCAATTCATTATCAATTACATAATTACATTGCATTGACAAGCAATAAATTAAAATAAAATTAATTAAATCATGGTACCATCACGGCTGTATTAAAGCACAGTCTTCTTTATCTTCTTTTTTTATGTACAATTAAGCTCCCAAATCGGTGCACATATTTTTGCCAGCTTTAATTCTAAAGTAATGAGCCTTGGTTATTTTATTTGGCAATTTGGATCTGATAGTTTAAACAATTTGATATTATTTACTTTTTCTTTTTTCTTAGAACATTTCTAAGAACATTATCCAGTAGAGGGCTAATTTAGGCCTTTTGATCTGTAAATTAGTTTAAGCTTCTAAAGCAATTTTGGGCATCAATGTGCATTCATAAACAATGATAACCATAGCATCTCAAACTTCTTTAAATTCATAATCACTTAGAGACCAGTTCATATCCTTATTTATGATCACTATTGCATCATTCAAAAATTTGGGCAAAATTGTACATATTATAGACACAGCAAAACTAAAGTACTGCAACCAATTTAGTGTTCAGCTACATTTTATAATTGTTTGATAACCTCAGAAGGTACAATTTCTGATGGTGTTGACCATGGTTTTCTTTTTGGAGTACTTACAATTTTCTGCGACCTGCATTTGTTTCTAATGATTATGGAAATTCTTCAAATGGTGATTATTTCTTACAAGGTATTCTCCAACTTGGTGTCCTCCAAATTTGTTGAGGTAGGGAACTATAGTCACAAAATATCTGGAGGGTGCTGTAATTGAGACTTATGACCATAACTGAACCCAGAATTTCTGTTGCTAAGTGAAACCATTATTAAATTAATTTTGCAACTCCATTTTATGACTTTTCTTGCCACAATTGTTAAGTGAATGACTGCAGTTGTTAAGTTAGTAACATGGCTATTAAGTGAATCTAGGTTTTCCATTGATTTTGCTTGTAAGAAGGTCGCAAAAGGTGATTATATGATTCTGGGTCACTGCAACCATTATAAATATGAGTCAGTTGCCAAGTGTCTGTATTTTGATCATGTGACCATGGGGATGTCGCAACGGTCATAAGTGTGAAAAGTTGTCATAAATCACCTTTTTTTCAGTTCTATCATAAATTTGAACGGTCACTATATGAACTGTTGTAAATCGAGGACTACTTGTATAGCCTTCATATATGCTCAGTCATGTTGTACAATCCTGTGAAGAAAAAGGATACACGTCTATGAACAGTATCCATAATTGTGAGCTGGTGTTCAAGAAGTGTTGCCTGAAAAATCAAACTAGACATGACATGGGACATCTATACTGAGATTCTACTATTTTTACAAAAAAAAGTCATTGACAGAGGCAGAGCTATATTATCATAGTATTACTGTATATACTCAAGTATGAGCAGACTAAGATAAGCCGAGGCAACTAATTTTACCGCAAAAATCTGGGAAAATTTATTGACTCAAGTATAAGCCTAAAGTGGGAAATTTCAAAATAAAAATAGATACCAATAAAATTACATTAATTGAGGCATCAGTAGGTTAAATGTTTTTGGCTATGACAACTACTTTCAAAATTGTTACTGGATATTTCCTGTTACATGAAACTGCTAAAAGGCTTTTGCAGTCATATAATGCAACAAAACAGTTTTTTAATGGTAAAACTGACATATGAAGCTACTTCCAAATAACTATGTAAGAGAGGAATAAGTCTTTTTCTGAAAATTACTGGTGCAAATACACAAAATTAGAGCTGTAATGTGTGGTAATATTATTTATAATAGAATTTTGGTGGAGGAAATAGAGTTGAGAACTACATGAAAGGAACACGAAAGTGATAAAGGTATATATACTATTAGTTTGCTGGGAGTAGGTGGATAATGGATTAAAAAGAATTTCTGGCTATAACAAAAGTATGGCCTTCTGCCATTTTGAATGTTTAAATAGTTTACAAATTACTGTTTTGTATAGTATTGTTGTTTCTTCCTTTATGGAAAATAGCAGTTGTTTTGAACAGGGATGAGGGATGGTTAATTTTGGTTCTTCACTACAGAACTGATCATGCATGTAAACAATTTCTAGTTCATTCATTCATTCATTCATTCATTCATGATACTAATGCATATACATGTATCCATTGTGTATCATGAGAGTATTAAGAGGATGTATATTTTTCAACATGAATAGAAATTAAACCACAGAAATTTACAGCTGGATGTGTGCAAAGTACAAAAGCTCTATGAGTTAAAACAAGTAAATAGTGAATGATGAAAAAAGAGTCACTTAAGTGAGATGAGCAGTATAGAAATGCGAAGAAGAAAGAAAGAAAGAAAGAAAGAAAGAAAGAAAGAAAGAAAGAAAGAAAGAAAGAAAGAAAGAAAGAAAAGTTTTATCAGGGAAATTATTGCCTGGAGATATGAAACTAGATACCATAGGTAGCCAAATAGTCTGATCTGTCATAAGTATTCTTATGGGTGAAAAGTCTGCCTTTTGTGATGTTATTGTGGAAAACCTGAAACAATTAATATGCAGAAGCTCTTAGCAGTTCAAAGGTTAATCCATTTAGAGACATTTTGGAGCTGAACAGCCAACAACTTTAATAAATAAATAATACATAAATGCAGGTATTTAACCTTCAAAAACGTCCCTTGGCTTTTTAATGTCATCTATTGATATATGTTGCTGTATTCTTATTTGCACAAATTATTTAATAACATTATACAGTAGATGGGAAAGTTACGCTTTGGGAAAAACTCTTAGTTCTCTTAGAAGGAAGGCTAATTATTAGGTAGTTTTAAGGATTTTTCTCTGCTTTATTTTCCTGCAGAGCCCAGAACTGGTACTATAACGTTATCAAGCAATCCCTTTTAGGCATGTATAGATATTTTTATATTACTAATTGTATTGCCTAATTTATATTTTTAAATTAGGCAATAGTTTGTCTCATAGTTTAACAACCAACATACAGACATTTCTGCTTGAGGGAAAATTTCTAAATTACTAGGAAAACTTCTAATTGTAGTATTAATTACAACCGTTCATTTAGTGACCGTTCAAAGTTACAACAGTACTGAAAAAAGTTACTTATGACCATTTTTTCACACGTACAAGTGTTGCAGCATTCCCATGGTCACATGATCAAAATTCAGATGCTTGGCAACTGGCATGTGCTGTATTTATGATGGTTGCAGTGTCCTGCAATCATGTGATCCAGTGATGGGTTGCTACAGGTTCGCCCCAGATCAGGCGAACTGGTAGTGATGGCGGTGGGAGGCTCTGCCCACCTGCCTGGACATCTCTGCGCATGAGTAGAAGTGTTGTGTGTACGTGCAAGTGCGAACGCACCCACGACCAAAACGGTAGCAACGGGATTTGAATCCCACTAGTGATGTGATCCCCGTTTGCAATTTCCTGACAAGCAAAGTCCATGGGGAAGCCAGATTAACTAACAACTGTGTTACTAACTTAACAACTTCAGTGATTCACTTAACAACTGTGGCAAGAAAGGTGGTAAAATGGGGCAAAACTCACATAACTGTCTCACTTAGCAACAGAGACGTTGGGCTCAATTGTCATAAATCAAGGACTAACTATTCCCTGGACTGTGGGTCTGAAGATACATTTTTCCAGATTAAAAGCAAAGGATGAGCTTCTTGTTCTGCGAGATTCCCCCCTCTCGCAGGATTGGCCCTCCACACTATCAAGGGCCTACCTCGATGACGGGTTTTGGAACCCCGAGAGATGGCATGCCACGAAGAGGGGGCTGAGGGGATTTTTAAAATTGTCATTAGCTAAATTTTTAAGGGGTGGGGGGAAGAGGAAGGGTTATTTGGCGAAGGAAGGGTATAGGCCAGGCCCGGCACAGGGACATGTTGTGGGAGTTGCGGAGCAGGAAGTTGAGGGGGTTAGTACTGGTAGGGAAGAGGGCGATTCCATCAGGACCGTGGCTGGGAGGGGCAGATATGGTGGGAGCAGGAGGCCAGATCGTGTTGTGGGGGCACGCACCCGCTGTCTTCAAGCGGTGGCGTGCCTCGGCCCCCTAAGCTCCTCTCGTTCCCTGGGTTGTCCGGAGTCTCAGAGCCCGAGCCTTAGGCTGATGCTGTGCAACACCAGGTCCGTGGTTAATAAGGCCCCCCTCCTCTGTGAGTTAATTCAGGAGGGAGGAGCGGACCTGGCGGGTATTACGGAGACCTGGTTGGGTCAGGAGGGGGGGTTCCTCTGGTAGAATTGTGCCCACCGGGCTTCCGTGCATTTCATCAGCCAAGGGCGGAGGGGAGGGGTTGGGGGGTGGCGGTCATTATAAAGGAAGGTCTTGATCCTAGGGAGACCACTGTGCCTCAGATAGCCGGATGTGAGTCTCTCCTTGTGAAGTGGGGTCATGGGAAGCAGGTGGGCTTGCTGATTGCGTACCTGGCTCCCTGCCACGTGACAGCAGCCCTGCCCGAGCTTCTCGGTGTTATAGCCGGGGTGGCTGTTGATACCCCCAACCTTTTGGTGATGGGGGATTTCAACCTGCCGTCCATCGGCGAGATGTCTGAGATGGCTCGGAAGTTCATGGCTTCCATGACAGCTATGGACCTGACTCAAGTAATTCATGGCCCTACTCACATAGGAGGACACACTCTGGACTTGGTTTTTGTCTCTGGGCAGTGGTTGAATGGACTGGTTATAGGGAATATAGCTATGGAACCCCTGTCATGGTCAGACCATTCTCTCCTGAGGCTGGACTTTCTGATTGCTACACCCCACCGCATGGAGGCGGAACCGATCAGATGGTTCCGCCCCAGGTGCCTGATGGATCCTGATAGGTTCCAGATGGAGCTTGGGCCATTTCCTGAGTCTCTGGCTCACGACTCGACTGAAGACCTGGTGGCCGCCTGGGATAGGATGGCCTCCGGGGCTTTGGACCGAGTAGTGCCTTTGCGGCCTCTGACCCGGCGCCGGATCTGCCCAGATCCTTGGTTTTCCGAGGAACTGAGGAAGATGAAGCGCCGGAAAAGACGCCTAGAGAGTGATTGGAGGGCCAGTTGCTCCGAATCCGACCAAACACTAGTTAGGTCTCATATTAAGACCTACTTAGTGGCGATAAAAGCGGCAAAGTGTAATTACTTTTCCGCTCTTATTGCATCGGCAGATAACCGCCCAGCTGCCCTGTTTAGGGTGACCCGTTCCCTCCTCCATCTGGGCGCGCGGGATGACCCCTTGCAGGGACGGGCTGAGGATTTTCTACAGTATCTGCATGATAAAATTGCTCAGATTCGGGAAGGCTTGGACTCTGATTGGGTAGGTTCCGGTGAGGTGTCTGGGGCAGGTCTTGAGACTGTTGTATGGGATGAATTTGACCCTGTGACTCCCGAGGACGTGGACAGGATCCTGGGGAGACTGAACGCAACCACATGTTTATTGGACCGGTGTCCCTCCTGGCTAGTGCTGGCTACCCGGGAGGTTACATGAGGCTGGCTCCAGAGGATTATAAATGCTTCTTTGAGCGAGGGTTTCTTGCCTCCTGCCTTGAAAGAGGCGGTGGTGAGACCCCTCCTCAAGAAGCCTTCTCTGGACCCGGCTGTTTTGGGAAATTATCGTCCGGTCTCCAACCTTCCCTTCTTGGCGAAGGTTGTAGAGAGTGTGGTTGTGCGACAGCTCCCGCAGTACCTGGATGACACTGTCTATCTAGATCCATTCCAGTCCGGCTTCAGGCCTGGGTACAGCACGGAGACGGCATTGGTCGCGTTGGTTGATGATCTCTGGAGGGCTCGGGACAGGGGTTGCTCCTCTGTTCTGGTCCTATTAGACCTCTCAGCGGCTTTTGATACCATCGACCATGGTATCTTGCTGCACTGGCTGGAGGGATTGGGGGTGGGAGGCACCGTGTTGCGGTGGTTCTCCTCCTATCTCTCCGACCGGTTGCAGTCTGTGTTGGCAGGGGGGCAGAGGTCGACCTCGAGGCGCCTTGCTTGCGGGGTGCCACAAGGGTCGGTCCTCTCGCCGCTCCTGTTCGACATTTATGTGAAGCCGCTGGGTGAGATCATCCGTGGTTTTGGGGTGCAGTGTCATCTGTACGCTGATAATACGCAGTTGTACATCTCCACCCCGGATCACCCCAATGATTCCCCCCGAAGTGATGTCCCAGTGTCTGGAGGCCGTACGGGTCTGGATGGGGAGGAACAGGCTCCGACTCAATCCTTCCAAGACCGAGTGGCTGTGGATGCCGGCGTCCCGATATAGCCAGCTGGTGCCTTCGCTGGCTATTGGGGGCAAGTCTTTGCCCCCCACAGAGAGGGTTCGTAACTTGGGCATCCTCCTGGATCCATGGCTGTCTTTAGAAGAGCATATGACGGCCGTGGCCAGGGGGGCTTTTTATCAGGTTCGCCTGATACACCAGTTGCGTCCCTTTCTGGATCGGGACTCCTTATGCACAGTCACTCATGCCCTGGTCACTTCTTGCCTGGACTACTGTTATGCTCTCTACATGGGGCTCCCCTTGAGGACCACCCGGAGGCTCCAACTGGTCCACAATGCGGCCGCGCGGGTGATTATGGGGGCGACTTGGCGCTCCCATGTGACACCTCTCCTGCGCGAACTGCACTGGCTCCCAGTGGTCTTCAGGGTGCGCTTCAAGGTCTTGGTTCTCATCTTTAAAGCGCTCCATGGCTTAGGGCCCGGGTACTTACGATACCACCTTCTGCCACTGATAACCTCCCACCAGCCAATACGCTCTCATAGAGAGGGCCTCCTCAGGGTGCCGTCAGTCAGGCAATGTCGACTGGCAACCCCCAGGGGGAGAGCCTTCTCTGTGGGGGCTCCCGCCCTCTGGAACGAGTTACCCCCGGGGATTCGATTAATCCCAGACTTCCGCACTTTCCGCAAGGCATTAAAGACTTTTCTATTCCAGGAAGCCGGGCTGGCTTAACGTAGATTTTAATGGGTGAATTTTAGGAGGGATTTTAAATTTGGGGAAGCCAAAATTTGATTTAATTACATTTTTAGATTATTTTTAACTTTTATATTGCTTGTATTTTAATTGTTTTAATGTTTGGCTGTTCACCGCCCTGAGTCCATCAGGAGAAGGGCGGTATATAAATCTAATAAACTAAACTAAACTAAACTTTGTGGTAAGAAGATAATTTGTAGGAACAAGTATATTAAAAAGATAATCATTGAACATGAAGAAATGTGACAGAAACTACTAGAAATAATAAAGAATGAAAAGAAAGGACAGACAGCTATTTCTTTAATAATTATTTACATTATTTAATAAGTTAATTGTAATAGTTGTCTTTTTTTAATGAACTAATTTCTTTAAAAAAACCTTCAGGGAGCATTCTCTCTAAAGTCATGGATGAAGATGTCCTTAAGATTCCTGGAGAACAGGAAGAAGTTCTTTCATGTTTGGAGGAGAAATTCCCAGAACTTTCAACCCGAAAAGACATCATCACCTTCCTTCAGGAGGCACAGCTACATGCCGATGGTACAGCATTGCTTTAATTTTTTCCTTTATTCTTTATTTGAGCTGTCTGATACTTTCTCATTAAATGTCTGCCAGACTCTTAACTTTATTAGAATAATGAGTAGTAATTTCTGGTTTAGTTACTCGTCTGAATGTTGGCTATAATCTAAATAACACTTGTTCTGCGATATGTCTCCATATATTTGGCTTATTTTATGTTGGCTCAGTACCAGTCATTTTGAACCAGCAATTCTGAAAATGCTTAGAAAAGAGTGTAGAAGATAATAATTTGGAAGAATATCTGGAAGTTGGTATAGATATAGATATACAGTAGATCATACATTTCATATATTAGAAGCCAGGTCTCAAGGTCCTGAAATGCAAAAACAACATGGATTCCACGTTCTCTGTTTCCCAATGTTACTGCAGCTCCCTCTATAATAGGTTGCCATTCACTGAATCTCTACATGAAAATATGACTGAGTAAAAGTTTAAACAATAAATATGATCTGATTACTGAGTAAATATGAAGTTTCTGTAAAGCTGCTGCCCCTCCTTCGTTCCTCTGTATTATAATCTTTATATTACAGAAATTGTTCTTGACTAGAAAGGAACTATATTCCAACAGGTTCCTATTATGTTGGCATTGATAGATACTTTTGGTCATCTAGATTTATCTCAGACTGACCAAGTATAGATGAATCTTGTCGATATCAAAAGGCTTTTGAATTATCATGTTTTCTAGGAAGAAAATTAGAAATCATACTCCTTCTCCTGTGCATGTGTGTGCACACACACATATGCACACCACTTATACTTAGCAAAAACAATTTTAAGCAAAAATGAACGATTTTCTATCTATTCCACAGAGCTGAGGATTGAGGAAGCTTTGGTCAAGGATCTCAAAGAGGTGTCAGATGGAGAAATAAAAGTAGCAGTTAGTACCATATATATCAATCTGGAGGTAAGGAAAAATCAAACTGGAGGCTTTTACCAGAAATTACCTGAAGTTATTCTTTTTTTTTATTGTTATAAGGATTTTTAAAACTGTTGATGGATTTCTTTTGATTTACTTTGTGTTGTTAATATTCTATAATAGCTTTTTCTAGTTTGGACATTTGAAATATATACTCAAACAATCCTCAAACAACACAAGGCCTGAATCATTTTATGTACGGTTGTCAAGACCCTAGATTGCAGAAAGTCCCTTAAGGCCTGGTAGGTGCATTTCCTAATTAAACCAATAGAGCGGTGATTCCTAAACATTTGCCTTCATTACTCAAAACCACTTATTAGAAAGTCCTTCTTTAATGTCCCTGTAGAAATTAGATAATGGGTTTGTGTGTTGTTACCCAAAGAAAAAACAGCTTTATCCAGTTTGTCTTAATTTACCTAGGTTTGGGAAGCATTGCCATAGGGCAGGGGTGTCAAACTGGCAGCCTCCGGGCTAGATGCGTCATGCACAGACCACACCCACCCCAGTTCCGCAAAGGGGAAAAAACATTGTGAAACATCATGTGACAGCAAAGTGATGCTGCAAGTTTGACACTTATGCCATAGCGGGTGATTTATGGCTGGGATTTATCATCTTATTAACATTTTCTCTGTTGTGTATGTCTATCTACACATAACATGATAGTAATGAAAGAAGGGTAACCCAACCCTAATTTTACAAAGAGACATGGCTACATATTTCCATGTAAGAGATAAACTTCTATCATCTCCAATTAAAGTTTTGAAAGTAATAAGGACCAGAAAAACTAATCCAGACCTTTCAGGACTAATAGCATTGGCAAAACAAGGTTTTAATATTATAATGCACTCATAATCTGTAGTCTCTTAATCTGTAGACTCTCCATCCTTACCTGTCCAGGTTGAAGGATTATAGTAGTAGTGCAACTGCCATTATACAAAGACAATTCTTCAATTGTTGCGGGTATGTTCTATAAGGCAACTAAGCAGAAAAAAGTATGGGTATCAATGAGCCTTCTTTGCCAATGTAGCTATAATATAGTTGCTTAAAAATAATTGGAAACGTGGATTAAGTATTGTTTGGAAAAAAACAAAAAGATTATGTGTTCACCCAGATAATCTACTATTTTCAGCTTTTCTAATTTTCCCATTAAAGAAATGCATTGTATCAGTGATTGATTATTCTTGCATACATATTTATCATAATGGTATCTGCTACGTGGTAAGAGATATGCACCACATACTGTGATTGGCATTTTTATTTCCTAGGAATTTAAAATTATTTATTATTGGGCATGTTGCCAAGCAGTATAGATTGAACTGCAGTGTTGATATCTGCCATTCTGCTTAGTTTTAAATGTTTTTGGGCGGACATTACAAAATATAAATTTGTCAAATGTGTCTGTTTAATATTGATGGGATGTTTTGAAAAGTAGAAGTAAAAATCTCTGGTGGAAAATTGTTCTTGAGTACCACTGCAGAAAGACATAGATAACTGTGCCAAGAAAGCTGTATGAACAGAAAATGACCGGGAGTTGAGTTGGACGTAAGGAGACTTAAATTTTTCAGAGTTTCGATCATATGAGAGGCCTTGTATTAGATCACAGCTAGAGAACCTGTGATCCATTGGGTCATCATTTCAGAGATAGATTAGACAGATATATCTAATATTTCGTATTATGTCCTAAATGTTTTATATGTTTTATGTCCTAAAATGTTTTGAAAACTTGCCAAATTTCAGTTCCACAGGAGTCACGGGTTCTGGATTTTGGATGTATTCTGTAAATTAGCCCATTTGAGGTACCTTGGTTCAAAAAATATTGCCCTAGGATATATCCTTTTGCCCAGTTAAAATCATTACAAAGAGTTTTAATAATTTCTAGATTGTGACAAAGCCTTAAATGCTACTTTATGGACTATGTTCAGGCTGATTATAGAAATTCAGTTTCAATTTAGAAAACCCAATAAAAGTAAGGTAATCTTTAATATTTTAATAACAACACATGAAATAAATTTCAGACTTTGTAAAAAAAAATTCTCCAGATGCTTCTTACAAAGACATAGGATACAAAAAATAAATGATTTATGGAACTGTAGGAATGTGACTTTTGCAGACTACCTTATGTCTAAGGAACATTAAACATAGGGTTTTTGTTTAGCAAATAAATAACCATTCACTTCAATGGTTGCATAGCCCGGACTTCTCTGCATATTTTTGCAAAGATAAGGAGAGGCCATTAGGGATTTAATATAAAATAAATCGCCAAGGGGTCTTCTTGTAGTCCCAGTCTTTCTGCCACATGGTGTGTTACTAATGTGCATAAATGGGCTTAAATGAATGTGTTATCTGTACTACATTTGCAGTGTGTATATAGATATTATTTTAATTGCATTCTTTGTAAAAGAACATATATCATATTTTTGGATCTTGAAAATACTCTACACATAAACAGATAAAACTTGTTTTCAAGTGTCAGATAATCTTTGCCTATAGGTGATGTTTTGATGTATCTGTTGTACAGCGGGAAGTATACTTTGATTTTGTCCTGTCATATGTATTCTTAGTTAAGTAATCACCTTCTAAGAATAAATGGGGCAGTCAGAGATCCATTATCAAATACTTTCTGTTCACAAGGCTATCATTTAAACTTGTGTACCACTATGGAGGAGGGTAGCTGTGATATGATGATGCTCTAGGTCAAATTAAAACTCACATCTGTAATAATAAACACCACACCTGCATAGGCTTAAAAATGTGATGCCTTCTGAGACTGTTTCCAATTAGATAATTACTAAAATTACTACATTAATTTGTCTGTACAATAAAGTGATATTTTCTTGTTTTGCCCATACATAAATGTGACAGATAACCCGGTTAGCTAGCTTAGAAGGTTACTAAGTGAAAATAATGCAGTTCTTGAACCTAGTCGTTGTACTACAATTTTAAACCATGTTTTATAGCTTAACATATGTCTACCTAACTATATCATGGTTTATATAATAAAGCATGCTTAAACAAACTATGATTCTACATAATGCATGTTGTTAGAGTCTGGGGATTCTTTGGAAATCCATACTGTATAAAAAGATAAATCAGTACAGAAATTATGGGCATCATTGGGAGGCCAAAAGGCAAAATCTGAGTGGTGGCATGGCAATTCAGTGGCTATCCCTTTTATATTTCCATCGTTTTGACAAAAAACCAGCTTGCTGTGAATGCCCTGACAAAAATATCCACTATACATATAGAAATCTGTCATTAAATTATGTTATTTGTCCTGAGGCTGGATATTCTCACTTATCACTATTGATTTTTCCTAGATTATGTAATGGCTGTATGATTTGTACAAGTTTACCAGTTGCACAGACTCAATTCATCCCAAAGTCTGTAGGAAGTCAAATGACATTTTGGGAGGGGGGATTTTATTATTGTGCTGTTATGTATAAGCACATACATACTTCTTGTAGTTTTATTCCATGCAAGGGTTTCACAGCGTCATGTATTGTTTTCTCCATTTTTCTCCATCAGTAACCTGTTTGTTCTAAAGGTGCTTTTTTTCCCTTCAAAAAGCAACTGGAGTTTCTTGGTTTTTTTTCCTTTGAAATTGTTTTAGGTCTTGTCCAAGATACTTCTTCAGTTCTAACAGGTAGGGAATGTAAGAAGCTTCTTACATGAGAAGCAAAATGTTTTCAAAGGAAAAAAATCAAGAAAACCCAGTTGCACTTTGGAGGGGGGGGCGGGGGCTGAGCACAACCAGGACATGAATCATTGAGATTCTCCACAAACAATAGTCTCTTAGGTACACTAGATACAGACATCACTGTGGTTCAAGGCAATGAACTTCATAACAAGCAGGATTTGAATGCCAATGTTTACTGCTTGACTCCATGAATATATTTTATGTCCATAATGATTTCATGCAATTTGAAGCTAAGACAACCAAACTGCATCCCTCCAATATTTCCAATAAAATAAGGATTAAACTATTGACTTTTTTGGTCTATCATACCTTGGAAAAGAAAGTAAAAATTAGGCTCAGTAAAGTTAGCACTTCTGTTCTGGGGATCGGACTTGCTGGAAGCAGGCTGCAGAAAATGAGCAGGGCAGAAAAATTCTGAATTGAAGGATTAAAGGTTTCTATTCTTTTTTTTCTTATTGTTGCTACCATGCAGGGTGAAATCCAGCAGGATCTGACAGATTCTGGAGAACCGGTAGCGGAAATTTTGAGCAGTTCGGAGAACCGGTAGTGGAAATTTTGAGTAGTTTGGAGAACTGGCAAATACCACCTCTGGCTGGCCCCAGAGTGGGGTGGGCATGGAGGTTTTGCAGGATCCTTCCCCCAGGAGTGATGAGGGAATGGGGATTTTGCAGTATCCTTCCCCTGCCATGCCCACCAAGCCACACCACGCCCACCAAGCCATGCCCACAGAACCAGTAGTAAAAAAAATTTGGATTTCACCACTGCTACCATGTTATAGTAAACAGATCTATATAGCATCTGTTTCTTCCTTTGGTATGGATCCTTGCTGACTCTTTCGTTCTTTGGCTGCTGTATCTCCTCAGCAAATGTTCTACCGTAACTTTGTTCCTTATGTACATATCATAACAACTAGCTTTGTATATTAGGGTCATACATAACGAGGGATCATAACAAGGAGAGGCAGGATCTGATTTGCACATTTTACTGCCTTTTAGGGGTTTATAAAAGAGTTAATCTTCAGTACCACATCTTTCTTCGGAATTAATGTGGTTTCAGGTGGCTGCAAACAGGCCTTTGTGCTGTTTAGCTTCCCCCGATTGCCTAGTCAAAACACTGAGGCCTTTTCATCAGTAAATGCACTATTAGTCCTTATGTATACTTGTAACCAAATTCAAGGAAGCTATTGACAATAAAAGTTTGCCTTTTCTAAATCCCAGTTCTGGGATATTTCTCTCCCACCAGTGGTGGGTTGCTCCTGCATCTGTCCGGTTCTTGAGACCCGGTAGTAAAAGCGGCAGGAGGTTCTGACCACCGACCTGGACATCATAAGGTACGATCTCTGCATGTGCAGAAGCGTGCGCCAGCGAAGGGAGCGCACATGTGTGCTCCTGTTGTGAACTGGCAGTAAAAGTAAATAGAACCCACCCTTGTCTCCCATAATGCTTTCATCCTTAGGCACATACAGTCCTGCCTAATTATTGGATCTTCTATAATGCCTGTGAATGTCAAATGCTGCCATTTATTAGTGTGCACAGAACTGGGCCTTGCAGTTAAATTTTTAATATATGGAGCTGTAGAAGTGTTGTCAACACGAAGGTCTTTTCCAGGGAACTGAAATTCTATTCTATTCTATTCTATTCTATTCTATTCTATTCTATTCTATTCTATTCTATTCTATTCTATTCTATTCTATTCTATTCTATTCTATTCTTCCAGACCTGATCTAATCACTTAATATTTCTGGTCCAATATGCATGTTTGCTGAGCTGATTTCAAGTTTTATTCCTCAAGGGTTTTTTTGTTGTTGTTGTTGTTTAAGGGCTCAGTAGAAACTCACTAGAATTTTATATTTTTCATTTTATTTTAAAAATCACATTTGTCGCCCTTGTTGCTGTTTCAGAATATTATGTATAATGGAGTAATATCAAAACAAAACTTGGGCCAGTTTAGCTATTGAGAGGAGACTACTTTCTTAATCATTCTTCATGGCACAAGACATTTTGTATGGAACTTACAGTACAGTATATTCATTTATTGTGCTAAATCATTTTATATCAGGAAACATCAGCTTAATGCTAAAATTCGTGCATCTCTGGCCTACTATTAGAAATGCAAAGACTAAACATGTTTCAAATAGCGCTCTGTGCTGCCAATGATGTATCAACGCCCTATGCCATTACTCTTTTCTAAATGTGATAATAATGTGATCTGCTAACATAAAAAAAGTTTGATGCCACAAAGCAGCTGGAAATGGACAACTGAAATATGCATATATCTAACTCATATCATCAAATGCACAGTTTGATATATGTTGTTAAAAGCTTTTCATGTCTTTCTGTTCTTCTCAAGCAAAAATAGCAGCTTTTTAATGTAAATTGACAGGTTTTGTAGCACCCATTCCTAACTGAGATATTTTACTAGTTCCAAACATTGTTGGGTGAATAGGGATAGCAAAGTTTAACCTAAGACATTTTTTGTGCTAGTAATGTCAGGATTTGTAGGACAGATGCTCATGAACAATTGCTACAGTATGTGGAGGCTAATTTCAGTAGCTCCCTATACACTTCTTGATTCCATAATAGTTTTGCTGCTATCTTTTCTTATTGGTCCTGAGTTTAAATGTGAAATTCTTCTTTTTGAGAAAATGGAAAGTCATGTAAGGCCCCTTTTTTATTATTATCACTTCCTTTGGCTTGCCTTAAAGATCTAGCTGTAAACATGCCCTCTGGTGTAACTCGAGTGCATTTTTTGTGAAGTGCAGTGTTAGACTGAGAAGCAGGAATGCAAATCCCCTGAATCAAGGATATGTGCTACAGAAGTACAATATTCACCCTTGATTTCCTGTGTTTAATACTGATCTTAAAAGCTTTCTACTCAGATTCAGTAGGTTTTACTCAGGTTTCCTGTCATTGGATATTTCTTTTCAATAGTGCAAATGTATCTGTATCAGCAGCTGGATTTAGGATAGACTCAGTACTTAGAATTGATTCAATATAGAGATCCCCTTTTATGCCTGCTGAATGTAATTTGTAATGAAAGATAACAAATCACAAACATAAATAAAATACATTACAAATATATTAGCTGCATGGATATCCACCCCAAACCAGCCCAGTGATGCCCTCAACGTGATATCCTGCTGCCCTCAACATGATGTCCCGCTGCCTGGAAGCGGTACGGACCTGGATGGGGAGGAACAGGCTTCGACTCAACCCTGCCAAGACTGAGTGGCTGGGGGTACCAGTATCTGGGTCCGATCGAGATATTCCATCGTTGACCATCGGGGGTGAGGTGTTACCTCCTGTGGATAGGGCTTGCAACTTGGATGTCCTCCTGGATTCACGGTTGTCTCTGGAAGATCATGTGATGACAGCGACTAGGGGGGCATTGGCCCAGGTTCGCCTGGTACGCCAGTTGCGGCCTTACTTGGACCAAGATGCGCACTGTTACTCATGTGCTGGTCACCTCCTGTCTTAACTACTGCAACACTCTCTACCTAGGGCTGCCCTTGAAAACCACTCGAAGGCTTCAGCTGGTGCAAAATGTGGCCATGCGGGTTGTGATGGGAGCATCCCAACGCTCCCATGTTATACACCTCCTGCGCGACCTGCATTGGTTACTGGTTGCCCTTAGGGTGAGATTCAGGATGCTGGTTATCACCTACAAAGCCCTTCACGGCCTACGCCTGGGATATTTGTTGGATCCCCTGCAGTCAGTGACAATCCCCAATCGCCTGGTGCATTCCCACAGACAAGGCCTTCTCGGTGCCGTCGGCCAGACAGTGTCGGCTGGCGAACCTCAGGGGGAGAGCTTTCTCTGTGGGTGCACCCACCCTCTGGAACCAACTTTCTTTGGAGCGCCAGATGGCTCCTGACCTTCTCTTGTTCCACCATGATTTGAAGACCTGGTTGTTTCTCACTTTGGACTGATGGGGATTTCTTAATTAATTTTAATTATTTTAAATTCAAATTTTTAAATTTCACTGTTTTAATGAGGGATTATGCATTTTTATTGTTGTGAGCCACCCTGAATCCTCAGAGATAGGGCGGCATATAAATTGCATAAATAAATAAATAAATGTATTAGCCAGAATTATTCTCTCCCCCACTTCCTGTCCAATTGTTCTATTACATCAGCAAATATTAAGGAGAAAATGTTATGGACTATACTCATAAAGTAGGTATGATAGGGAGCTTGGATATACAGAAACTAGCTAACATGGTAGCTATGGTCAATCACAAAGTATTCAATGTATCAACACACAAACTAGGGAAGAAACTACAAGTTTCTCTTTGTCAACTCCTCTCACTTTGCTACTTCCTCTTCTGCTATCATGAATCTCAGACGTTGGTCATGGTAACACTGAATATAGACCCATGTTGACAAACCTGATAATATCAAGAGTATATACTCAACTTTGGATGTTCAGGCCTCTAAAACTGTCACTAAGGTTGCATCAGTATTATCACCAGAGACACATATTTTAAATTCTGAACAACTTTACCTATACGCATAGACTTTCATCTTTTACCTTAAATCTGCCCCTTTTCATCTTCTTTGAAACACATTCTTTCTTTGAAAATTGAAGTAACACTTCTATTTCAGTTAAAGTTTTATCATAATATTCTAATGTAGGATTTAACTTTCTATATTTGCTAAAGAAGAATGTGAGCCATTTTTTAAAAAAAAATAGCTAAATATTAATGTTGACCTTTCATGAATTCATGTCTACACTTAGTATTATTTTTTTTACATTAATAAGTTCCTTTGCAAGCTTTCCTTTTTGTTTAAATTTGGAAAGTGCAATTATATTGACATATGGTGATAATGTAATAAATCTTAAGGGTTAGAGGTTGAAGGAACCATGGCTTGTCAATTAGCAATGTAAATGAAACATTCATTATCCAACATGCTGAGAAGTTGATGAAGTGTACAATAATCTGATCCCAAGTTTTTTCTGAAATAAGTCATTTTAGATAATAGGGTATTTATGAGGATCAAGGACAATGGTTTGGATTTCTTGTTATTTTTATTTTGTTTCAATATTTAGTAGAATATAGAAAATAAATTTTGAAATCCTATTAAATTTCAATGTACCAGAGCAGAAAAATATTTAAGCATTTAGAAAATTATTCTATGCAATCACGCCCTTGTCTCCTCTCAACTGGACTACTGTAATGCTTTCTACATGGGGCCCCCCTTGAAAAGCACCCGGAGGCTCCAGCTGGTCCAGAATGCAGCCACGTGGGTGGTCATGGGCACAACCCATTGTGCCCATGTGACACCCCTCCTGTGCGAGCTGCATTGGCTCCCAGTGGTCTTCCGGGTGTGATTCAAGGTGTTGGTTACCACCTTTAAAGCGCTCCATGGCATTGGACCTGGGTACTTTCAAGACCGTCTTCTGCCACCAGTAGCCTCCCACCGGCCAGTTCGCTCCCACAGAGAGGGTCTCCTCAGGGTGCCATCAGCCAAGTTATGTCAGCTGGCTACACCTAGGGGGAGGGCCTTCTCTGTGGGAGCCCCTGCCCTTTGGAATGAATTACCCCCAGAAATGCGTAAGATCTGACCTCCAGGTATTTCGCTGTGCTCTCAAAACCTTGTTGTTCCACTAGGCTGGGCTAGCAATGTAAAGATTTTAAATTGGTTTTAAATGCGGGATTTTAAATTGGGATTTTATAATTGAGCCAAACTATTTAATATTTTTAATTATTTTTAAATTCTGTCTGTCTTTGTGTTTTTAATCAGGCTGTACAGCGCCCCGAGTCCTTCGGGAGAGGGGCGGTATAGAAATAAAATAATAATAATAATAATAATAATAATAATAATAATAATAATAATAAACTGTGTCTTTCCAGTATCACCTGACATAATTTAGCTGAATTATCAGTATTAAAAACTTAAGGTTACGTATTAAAAAGTTCAACAACACATGAAGAACTATTCCTAATTTTGGGATCCACTTTGGAAAAAGTTGAAAATAATCCCAGGATATGAAGTTAACTGTGCTTGTGTTACTGTGGTCATCACTATAACGGAGTCAATTTTTTAAATTTTCTATGATGGCAGTTGAAATCAGCCTTTCAGGTTAATATTTTGATTCATTAAGTTGACATTGGTGTTGAGACTGTTGGCATAATGGGTAGTTACTTCCATCAGTATGAATACAGTTAGCATCACCATTCTTGGGCACATGGAATAATGATATATAATAAAAACATGGAGCTTTACAATCTCTGCAAAAACAGATTTATTTTTAACAATGTATTTAAATGTATTAAACAGTGAATATTTATTATCATTCATTCATACCACTCATTCATAAATTATTTTTCCAAGAAGTTCATGCAGAAGTTCATGGAAGTGTATGCATTCTTCCCTATCAATGCAAGAATGCTGTTAGGTAAAACACACTGAAAAGGAATATCTTGTCTAGGATTCCTATGGACCCTACTGTGAAATTCAAACCATGGCATCACAGTGGCTTTGTATTCATAAACAAAGTAACAACAACAACAAAAGAATACTGCAATTTCCCAACTTATTATGACCAGACATTGCATTGATGCAATGCAACTTATATCTAATACTTTCAAGTCTGCTACTGTGTCAGCAGAACTCAATGTATCTAAACCCCCAAACACCAACTCACTTGTTAGAAAAACCTTGAGAAACATACTGTATAAAATGATGTTTCTCTGGAAAGTTGCAGCCACCCAGTGGCCGGGAAACATAATTTCAAAGCAAATGTTCATACCCAGAGATAGTCAAACAATAACCAAAATGCACAAAGGCATTTCAAACTGTTTTCATATGAAACCTAGCAACTCATTCCCACACTGGATTAATGTCAATAGTTCATTAACTAAACATTTAAATATACAGAATCTAATTATTGAACTATTGACATTAATCCAGTGTTTCCTGTCTGATGCAATTCAACATTTTATATTTTTAAAATTAAAGAGAATTCTTTTTATTGTATGACAATCTGAAAAAACCCATTATGTCGTTTACGTTTCATTGCTTAAAATATTTTGCCAAACTCTTTGTATGAGTTTGAACAGCTTCTGTTGTTTACAGAAACTGTCAATGATTAAGAAAGCAAACATGAACTTTTGTTGAGATAATTAAAAACCCATCTCACATGGATGCATATGAGTAGATGAATGTCATGCTAAAGAGCCATTGTAATGAATTCAGATTGCATGAAATATTTAGAGATATTAGAGTCTAATGTTTATAAATAATAGAGTTTTAGAGTATTAGCCTCAATTTTTATTTTGAGTGACTATTACTTGAGGGGGATTTGTTTAGTTGTTTATCCCATGACATAAATTATGGGGAACCGTTTAGGTATTTTGGCACAAAGGAAAATATGGCATTTATAATGAAGAGACTCATGGAACTGCACCTTTTAAAGAGTTACTACATGAATGTTTATAAGCCTGCAATCTTTGTTGTTGTTGTTAGTTGCGAAGTTGTGTCCGACCCATCGTGACCGCATGGACAACTGTCCTCCAGGCCTTCCTGTCCTCTACCATCCCCCTGGAGACCATTTAAGCTCAACTGCTTCAGTGACTCCATCCAGCCACATCATTCTCTGCCGTCCCCTTCTTCTTTTGCCCTCAGTCATTTCCAGCATTAGGCTCTTCTCCAGTGAGTCCTTTTAAGTTTTTGAATAGCTCAGCTGGAATACTGTCACCTCCACTAGTTTTGTTGTTGTGCAGACTTCCTAAGGCCCATTTGACTTTCCAGGATGTCTGGCCACTCCATCGTGGTTATCAGGGACGTTAAGGTCCTTCTTGTACAGTCTTTCTGGAATCTTTACCACGGCATATAAATACCAGTGTCAAAGAAGCAACTGTAAGCAGCTCTCCACAGTTCTTATCCGTCTGTTCCTTTGCTGCACATACAACTCATTGATGATTGCTGGTGTGTTTTCCCAGCGCTCCTTATCTGTTTCCAGCAGCGGAGTCCATGCTCTCATCCTATTCCTCCAGTGGCGCAGTGGACTAAGTGCTGTTAAAGTAGCACTTAGTTGGCAGCTGCCTGCAATTACTGCAAGTTCAAATCTCACCAGGCTTAAGGTTGACTCAGCCTTCCATCCTTTCGAGGTAGGTAAAATGAGGACCCGGATTGTGGGGGCAATAAACTGACTTTGTATAAAAAAGAACACCGCTTGGGGGGGGGAGGCGAAAGCCCTACTAAGCAGGTATATACAAAAGTATGAAGGCTATTGCTTAATGCATTGTAAGCCGCCCTGAGTCTCTGGAGAAGGGCGGCATATAAATCGAACTAATAAATACATACATACATACATACATTTATACATACATACATACATAAATTGTGCATAACTTTTTGGGTTGCCAATCTGGCTAGAAAATGTAGTGAATGTAGTGTGGCATTTATTTGTAGTTTCAACCAAATGATTATAAATAAATGAAAGATGTCTGCTGGGCTTAGACATAGAGGTCTTGTAAACTAAATAAAAAAAAAATTAAAAATCCACAAATAGCTATTGGAAAAGTAGCATTATGCTGCAATAGCTGCTATTAACATCCATTAGCAACCTCGATGGCCTGTTTGAGTTTGATGCATCATTTGCTGTGAAAGGTTTTTCCTTTCAAGGTTTTAGGAAAACATTACTTCGTTTTCAGAATATGTTAGTAATAGAGTACTACTCATTCTGTATCCTGAGATTAAAACTCATGTATTTCTCATAGGTGAACTGGTGACTTCTTATTTGTATATTATATACTTGAATGCCTGGTTTTGGTATTTTCTGCTGTGATTACACTTGGCTGTCTCTTTAACTCATAGCTCTTCAAACGTGGCATCTTTAAGACTTGTGGACTTCAACCCCCAGAATTCTCCAGCCAGCATAGTTGAAGTCCACAAGTCTTAAAGATGTCACGTTTGAAGACTTATGATTTACACCTTCCATCTTCATTACATTTAGCAAATGTATTCCTTCTCTAACAAACTGCATAGTCCATTCTCTTAAAATGGAAGTAGTAGAAAGGAAAAAAGATGTGTAAAATTGAGAAAAGGAACTTAATTTCAGGGTTGACTCAGCCTTCCATCCTTCCGAGGTAGATAAAATGAGGACCCATATTGTGGAGGCAATAAGGTGACTTTGTATAAAAAAAGAACACTGCTTGGGGTGGGGGGCGAAAGCCCTACTAAGCAGGTATATACAAAAGTATGAAGGCTATTGCTTAACGCATTGTAAGCCGCCCTGAGTCTCCAGAGAAGGGCGGCATATAAATTGAACTAATAAATAAATAAATAAACTAATAATTATACAGTATTAAAGGGAACTATGTTTTATATAAAGCTTCAGTTAAGCCACTTAATTTGATATTGCTGCTTCTGTCTTACCTCCTTCCTTCACAGTGGCTCTCGGTTCCTTAAAGAAGAAATGAAAGGGAGAGACCTAGAACAATCCGACTACAATAGTTAATGCTAGAAGAAAAACAAGAGTGCTTTAATAGAGTACAGATAGTTCAACACCGCCATCTGGTGGCTGTAATTGTTGGGAAATACAGATGTTTCTTCAATTGTACACATAAAGGTAGTCCTCGACTTACGATCATAATTATTGAAACCATTATTTCAGAGGTGGGCTGCTGGGGGTTCATAGAGTTTGATTTAAGTATCTTTCCAGACTAAAGGAGGCCATAGCTACTCATAGTTATTCCTGGATAGGGAGGATGGATTCATTTCTGCTTCTAGTTTTCTAGCCGTTGCATAAATTCAATAACTGCTCAACTGTAGCCCATTATTAGAATAACTTCTTTTTAAAGTCCTTCTTTATGCTAAATCTGAGTTGGGCCCCTTTATGACCTGTGGAGTTTAACTCCCAGAAATCCTGAGCCAGGCTGGCTGAAGAACTCTGGGAGTTGAAGTCCACAAGTCATGACTGAGTCATAGTTGCTCATCCCTGTGCTAAGTCAAAAACAACACAAAACAACACAGTTTAGCACCACAGCAACACTCTAGATCAGGGCTGCCAAACTCCCAGCCTGTGGGTTGGATGCATCATGCTCTGGCCACACCCGGTTTAGTGAAGAGAGAAAAAGTCCTGTCATCACCGTGACGATGTGAGTTTGATACCCCTGCTTTAGATTTATGTTATAGTATTAATATATGTAGCTGCACTGGCTTCCATGCTGAAGTACCTAATTATTCCTTCTGCTAGAAAAGGGTAGGGCTGATATGAAAAGCAATTATGAAATAGAGTCAGTGGGAGCTCAGGCATCCTTAACTTTAGTTGGTACATAAATCCTTGTGAATGTGTCAGTGCAAAATATATAATGATATTAAACCCAAGAACTTTAATCCAGTTTAGTTTTGGTAAATATATTAATATTTTGTGTTCTGGGTCTTGATTGCTATTCCATTGGTAAAAGGACTAGGATTAGGAAGCAACATGTAAATTGTCGAGTTCATAAAGTATAATCTCTCTTGTAATCTGACCACTTTGATTATTAGCTGTCCTCAAGAAATGCATTCTTTTCCCTTCTCCAAGTTTCATGTTTTATTTCTAATTAACATTCAGCATTCCATAGCTTTTGTGAATCTTAGTGCCCCTAAAATATTCAGTCCTCCTCAAGCTCTTAGATCTTTTTAACCAAAGCATATTTCTTTCTGACTTCTGCAAATCTCAAAATTCAGCAGACTGAATAGCCCCCCTCCTCTAGCTTCATATTTCCCATTGGTTCTCTCTGCATGTGTTAGGTTTCTATACTTGGACTCTATGTTTAAAATTAAAATATTGTCTGATTAAGTAGTTAGAGATATCTGTCCTACTTGCTCTATTCCAGGAAAAATATGTGTTTACAGCTGGTGAATGTCCCAGAACAGCTACTGGAACATTTTGTATAGGATGGACATCTGGATTTTTTTTTTCATTGTTGATAGGATAATGACTCTTACCATTTTCTCTGAAGGAACTGACTGTTTAATAAATGAGTTGCTAAAGGCATCTTCTAATTCACATAACCATGAGTGTTTACTAGAGTCTTTAGCAAAGCAGCAGCAGAATTACAAAGAATGATTAAAATACTTGTTTTATATTTGTATTTTCACATTTTGGGTATAAAACAATTGTTTTGATTTTACTTTGTAATATATATATATCTATGTAAAAACATGTAAATGAGTAAAATAAATAATTAGATTCAGTTAATGACAAAATATTTCTGTGAAAATTGAATTGTTTTTCCAGAAAAGTGAAAACGGCTGTTTTTTCACTTTCAAGAGGATTTAATGGAGAACCTATATTTTTACTCTTCTTTTCAAACAGCATATTATTTTAAGGCAGGCATTTATGGCAATATTTTGGTTTTATGCTTATTCTGCATTATGCCTATGGTAATGACATTTTGACACCATCTGAATGAGAGTAATGGTTTGCAATGCTCAAAAAAGGAAGGAATTAGGAAAAAGGAAGGACTTAGTTTCTGTGAAATGAAATGAAAATTATTAATTTGGCTGGGAATAAACCTTCACAAAGGAAAACCTGAATTTGCAGAAAGAAGCCTTGAAAAATGGCTTGCCCAGGGAACCTAGGGGCTTGGGGCTTAAGAGGAGAGAACAAAATAAACACTAGAGTATAAAAAAAAAAGACTCTGAAAGAAGAATATTTCAGAAACGAAGTTGGAAAGGACAGATTTTAATTTAAGGCAGTTGAACAGGAAGACTTACAATCAGAGGTGGGTTTCAAAATTTTTTACTACCAGTTCTATGTGTGTGGCTTGGTGAACGTGACAGGGGAAGGATACTGTAAAATTTCCATTCCCTCCCAATCAGCTGGGACTTGAGAGGCAGAGAATTGATGGGGACAGGGCCAGTCAGAGTTTTTACTACCGGTTCTCTGGACTACTCAAAATTTCTGCTACCAGTTCTCCAAAACTGGTCAGAACCTGCTGAAACCCACCTCTGCTTACAATGGTTTTTAATGCTTTAGATACAGTAACCTTTGGTTTTCATATATTTTGGATTCCAATTATGTATGATTTGTGAAAAAAGTGGACAGAAAACTTTAGCCTGTCTAGGGACAAAAACTTGTACAAGCACTTTCCTTTCTGCAGATGCCATTTGGTAGTTAGCAACTTTATTCTGCTTGTGATGTCCATTCATATGAAAGACATTATAGACGTTTTTAAATCCTGGTGTACTAAAAATAAAATTTCAGTCATAACATTTGGAAAATAATTGGTTAGGATATAGAATATATTTTGTTGAAAATATCTGAATATTTCTTATTTTCATCTTTTTTTTTTTAGTTTGGGAGCTTTTTTAGCCAAAAAAGTATTATATATGCAATGCTTAATAAACAACTTGTTCTCTTAAGTAAATATGTGATGGAAGATATGCAACATGACTGCTTGTATAGAAAAAAAAGCTCATGATGGCAATCAGTAAAAGAAATAAAAAAATATTTTGGTGTGACAGGAGTGAGTTTTTAAACTATATTAATTGATACCTACAGTAAAGTTTTTAACAAATTAATCTTTGAACAAATAAATTTGCATTTAATAATTGCATTCAGAGCTGTAAAAAAATCTGGGATAAATGAATTCTAGGTACCAGTGTACAGATTCATACTTAGATAGGAATTAAAATATATAAGCAATATAAAATAAAGGATTTGCTAAGTAGGAAAAGTAAAATACCCCAATAAAATTTTCATCTATTTGTGACTAATAGTTTTTAGTTTAAAGCAACAAGAACTCTATAATTTTGAGCTAATGTCTCATCTTTTTCAGATCAGTAGTGGTTAAACCAATAGTTAATGATGTTCATCATGTAATTTGAGTGTCGAGTTTGTTTATGCTAGACCAACTTTATCCATACTCCAAACAAATTATCTCTTATAATCACCAGCCTGAAGATAAATCTGTAAATGTTTTTCTGATGATAGTGCTGTGGTTGGCAGGTGTTAAAAGTGCCTCCCAGGGACAAAGATTGAAGATGGGCTTGTTCCCACGAATCCTTTAGGCGATGATGTTTAGCTTTCTAGTCTGTCATCTGCGAAGGAACCTTGCATGGTGCCCTGCTAATGAAATCTAATGGGCAGAGGTCACATATCTTTATGAAAAAGAACCAAAGCTACTGAGTGATGAATGGACTCTGTGGGTTGTAGCACATTTATATATTGTTGCAGATTGATATTTTTGCCAGAAAAACTCTTTCTAAGAATGTGGATATTTGATTATTAGGCGATCATATGCATATCCACTTAGAAAGTTTCCCCTCTAACAGCTGCATTTATGTATATGGCAAAAGAAATACAAGATGGCAAATGGAAAATAGGGATACAAACTTCACACACCTTGAACGTGTGTGATGATAACTGATACACATATGAAAAGGGTAGGACTTGCATTGCAATGTTCTCTCTGCCATCCTGTTGGTTTTGACCAGTAGTGAAATCTAAAATTTGTTACTACTGGTTCTGTGGGCATGGCTTGGTGGGGTGGGTGGGTAATATGACTGGGTGGGAGTGGCCAATTTTTTTTTTTACTTTTAAAACCATTTTTTCTAAAACCATCTTTTCGGCGAAGAGGTTGTAAAAAAAATGCTTTCAAAAGGCTCTGATTCTCCCAGCTGAGTTGCCTGATCGGCAGAGACTTTTTTTCTTTTAAATGCGTCTGACAATCAGGCAACTCAGCTTGGATTGTCAGAGGCATTTAAAAGAAAAAAAGGGTTTTTTTCTTTTAAAAGCCTTTGATGATCCCAGCTGAGCCACGCAATCATCAGAGGCTTTTTTTTAACTTTTAAAAGCATTTTTTCGGCTGAAGAGGTTGTAGAAAAAATGCTTTTAAAAGTAAAAAAAAAAGCCTCTGATGATTGTGCGGCTCAGCTGGGCATGAGGGGGGAGAGCAGAAATTTTGGCTACAGGTTCTCCGAACCACCCGCCTCCATCGCTACCAGATTGAGCGATCTGGTCCCAACCGGTTTTGACTCTCCCCTGCAGACTAATGCCTATAGATTTAGGTGGAATATTGTATATATCCAATCTGAGCAAATAGGTCTATCTCCCAAGAAAGCAGTCGGCCTCATTGGCTAGAGTGCACCACAGTAGAGGCACCTGCTTTCTACTAGCTTTGCCACAGAGGATCTGCCTTATTTTTCGTCCAAAGGAAAAAAAGACAATGTTCTCATTCAAAATAATGAGAGAGATATGGTTCAATATCAAATATTCAAAGACTAGCAGAATAGCCCATCTTTGTCCCCTTGACATCGTATCTCCTTTCAAGAAGTCCAAATCTGACAGTCTATGGGAGATTTACAGCCACCCAGGTCATGGTTGTACAAAAGGTGCTTATTTCAAGAAGTAACTGGACTTTCTGGTTTTTTCTCTGAAGACATTTTGCTTCTCATCCAAGAAGTTTCTTCAGCTCTGACTGGATCCATCCAGTCAATCCTTCCATTCCCCACCATTGAATCAGAGCTGAAGAAGCTTCTTGGATGGGAAGCGAAACGTCTTCAAAGAAAAACCAGAAAGACCAGTTGCTTCTTGAAAAAGGACCTTTGGGTTCAAATCTGACAGTATCAGAAAAAGCTAGTTGCAGATATTTGTGGAGAGTAGGAAGGGGAACCTGATAATGGATATCGCTCCTTGAAATTGGAATTCTCCGTCCAAACTTGGAGTAGAAACTTATCTGGGATACTGTCTCAGAAGTTATATGAATACAACAATATATATTCAAGATACACAGAGAACTATCTTTATTCTACTGCTGAAACAATTTAGCCATCAGCACAACTGTGTAAATGCAAACTTGCAGAATGGCAAGATGTACTGGAATATAATTGCATCCATACTAAAATGTATTAATATATTTAACTGTATGCATGTGAAGTACATTAGCAGTGTCTTCAAATTGTTTTCCAAATATTCTAACTTTATCATTTTGGAATACTCAGTTGTTTACTGAGCCACGATTCACGACCTTTAATTTGTGGGAAGGAACTTAATGCATCAGTAATGCTGAACATTACTGAGTCTTTTTTTAAAGTTGTTATCAGTTCATTTGCTGTAGTAGTACTGCTGTGCTTATAGACAGTTCAATAAATCAACTCAAGCTTGATGGATTCGATAGTCTATTGCAATGAGTGCACAGAACACGCAAAGAATCTCTTAGCTTTCCCTCTTTGAGAAAAGGGTATGCAAAGAGCCTGGATGGATGAATGGTTGATTAATTTTCCTATACATTTTCTTGACAGCAAGAAATGTGTTTCTTTTTTTTTTATTTTTATTGAAAAAGTTTTACATTACATTTTATTGTAAAGCCCCCTTCCCCCTCCCCCTCCCAACCCCCTACTTAACCCCCCCTACCCCCCCTACCCCTCCCTACCCCCCTTGACTTCCGCTATTTAACAAACATCAACCTTAACATATTTAACAATTTTTAAAGGTGAGATCCCTCTAAGAAAAGAAAAAAAAAACTCTATAACCTTATTTTAAGACATTTTTAACCTTAAATAAAAAAACACTTAACCCTAAACAATCTATTTAAGAAATCTAGTAAAATGTTTTGAGCATCGTACAGATACTAAAAATATATAACATTAACTATAATTCCCAACATTGAGCTTGTAAATTCCATTACATAAAATATAATTAAAAATCAAATTCAATACATTCCATTCTTTGAATATCAAAAAAAAAAAATACATTTCTCTTTAACATTTAGTCTAAATATCAAACTTATAAATTCAATTACATAAAGTATAATAATACATTTCTCTTTAAAAATAGAAATTTATCAAATTCAATAACTTTCTTTTAAATTACTTAAATATATAAAGTTTAAATTCAACTGAGCACTAATTGAAACTTCTTACTTTGATATTTATTCTTCATATATTCTACCCATTTCCTCCACTCCTTAACAAAAACTTCATGGGTCCTATCCTTCAGGTACGCAGAAATTTTGGCCATCTCTACCAAATTAGACATCTTCAATATCCATTCCTCTATAGTAGGCACATTATCTTTCTTCCAGTATTGACCTATCAATAATCTAGCTGCAGTAATCATGTGTAAAATTAATCTAGTATCAATTGCTGAACAGCCCTTAACTATTCCCAACAAAAAAAACTGAGGAGAAAACTCCAGCTTCTTCTTCAAGATGTTCTGCATTACCCACCAAAGTTTAATCCAAAATGATTTCAGTTTTCTGCATGTCCACCAAATATGGAAATATGTTGCATCCAAACAATCACACCTCCAACATTTAGGTTGAACATTTGGATACATACATGATAGCTTTTTGGGATCTAAATGCCATCTATAAAACATCTTATAAAAATTTTCCCTCAAGTTCTGTGCTTGTGTAAATTTAACATTCTGGACCCAAATCTTTTCCCATGTTTCCAACATTACTGGTTCTGCAAAATTCTGTGCCCATTTTATCATACAGTCTTTAACTAGTTCACCCTCTGAATCTCTTTCTAACAATAAATTATACACTCGTTTAATATGCATCGGCCCTTTACATTTTATCTGAGTCACCAAATCTTCTTCGTGTAGCATCAATCCAATTTTCTGATCTTCTCTCCATCTTGCTTGAAGTTGAAAATACTGCAACCAGGTTAGATTGACTCCTTCTTCCAACAGGGTGTTCAAAGATTTCAAATACCATCTGCCCCCATCATTAAAAAGTATCTCTTTGTACAACAACCCCCCGAGTGACTTTATATTTGGCATAATATGCCCAAGATCCAACCACAAAGGTATTTTGTAATCCAATTGAAGCTGGTGCTTCTTCCAAACTCTCAGCCAGGCGTGTCTTAAGATATGCCTATTAAATACACTGTCTCTCTTATCTTCATAAAGTAAGTATGCATGCCATCCAAATTGCAAATCATGGCCTTCTATATTCAAAATTTCTCTTTTAGTTGTTCCAATCCAATCTCCAACTTGTGTCAACACTGCAGCTTCATAATATAAACGTAGATTTGGAACTTTGAGGCCACCTCTTTCTCGAACATCTTGCATAATCTTAAGTTTAACTCTTGGTTTTTTCCCATTCCAAATAAATTTATTTAAACCTGCTTGCCATTCCATCAAGAACTTATCATTTTTAAGCACCGGAATCATTTGAAACAAAAACAGAAATCTAGGTAGAACGTTCATCTTAACCGCTGCTATTCTACCAAGCAAAGATAGTTGCAGCTTCTTCCATATATCAAAATCCTTTTGAATCTTATGCCAAAGTTCCTCATAATTATTTTGAAAAAGTTTTATATTAGCTGCTGCAACTTGTACCCCTAGATATTTCACCTTTGTAGCTATTTCAAAGCCTGCCACCCTTTCAAGTTCATTCCTTTGTGGTTCCAACATATTTTTAACTATCATCTTAGTCTTTTTCTGGTTCAGGCTAAAACCTGAAACCAGACCATATTCCTCTATAATGGTTTTCATCTGGATGATTGATTCCAAAGGTCGTGTTAGGGTAACAATCAGATCATCTGCGAATGCCTTTGTTCTGTAGTCTCTTTGCCTTATAACTATTCCCTTCAGTTTGTCCGAGTCCCGTAGAGCATTCAACAGCACTTCCAAAGTCAAAATAAACAGTAATGGAGATAATGGACAGCCTTGTCTTGTTCCTTTCTGTATGTTGAAATTGGTAGTCAAGCTGCCATTAATAATAATTTGTGCTGTCTGTTCTTGATAAATTGCTGAAATCGCTTGTATAAACTGTACCCCAAAGTCCATTTTATGCAATATCTTTTTTAGAAAGTCCCAGTTGACTCGATCAAAGGCTTTCTCCGCATCCAAAAAAACCAGCACCGCAGAGATCTGTTTCTTTTCGTCAAGATATTCCAACAAATCTATAAGTTGCCTGACGTTGTCCTTCATATGTCTACCTTCTATAAAACCTGCTTGGTCTTCATGAATCACATCTTGTATAACTGGTATCAGTCTGTTGGCTAATACTTTAGCGTAAATTTTATAATCCGTATTCAGGAGAGATATTGGTCTAAAATTTTCAGGTTTAACAGATTCTTCTTCTTTAGGTATCAGTGAAATAAAGGCCGTCTTCCACGAGGGGGGTATTTTACCCCCCTGCTGAATGTTACAAAACAAGTCCTTAAGATGCTCAACCAATTCCTCTTGCAAAGTCTTATAATATACTGCCATCAAGCCATCTGTGCCAGGAGCTTTAGATAATTTCAATTGTTTTATTGCATATAAGATCTCTTCTATCACTTTGTGTACTAGAAATTTTTGTGACTCTCTTATTCTGCAAATATTCATCGATAAGGTCCTCTTTGATTTTATCAGCTTGGTACAATTTAGAATAATAAGTTAAAAAAGCTTGATGTACTAAGTTTTGCTGATGCACTCGTTTCCCTTTGTACTCAATAGTATTTATCATACGAGAATTTTGTTGTTTCCTCAAAGTATAAGCCAACCATCTGCCAGGTTTATTGGCGTTACAAAAAGTATTATGTTTCGCAAATTGCAGATTAGTTGCTGTTTGATCCGCCATCAATATTTGAAATTGATCTTTCAGGAGTTTTATCGTTAATTGTACCTTTTCATCAATCGGGTTCTTAATAAGCAATTGCTCTTTCTCCTTTATCTCTGTCTCCAAATCTATTCTTTTCTTCTGACGTGTTGATCTGTATCTAGAATTTATATAAATCAGTACACCCCTCATATAAGCCTTGGATGCATCCCATACTATTTCAATAGGGGTACCTTTGTTCAAGTTAGTGTCAAAAGATTCTTTAACATTTTTCTTAAGGTCCATAATGTACTTTTCATATCTAAATAAATTTTCATTCATACGCCAAGATCTCCTTTCTCTCTTGCCTAAATTTATCTCCATCCACACTGGACTATGGTCCGTTAAAGTTCTAGGAAATATTTTTGTCTTAGTCACAATAGTAAGTAAATCAGTAGTAACCAACATAAAATCAATTCTCGAAAAAGATTTGTGTCTATCAGAAAAAAAAGTAAAGTCCAATTCCTTAGGATGATGAATTCTCCAAACATCCTTCAACTCTAATTCTTCTTTCAATGAGAAAAAAGTCGGTGGTAGCTTATTCCCTTTCTTAGCAGACGTCTTTTTATCAAGCGTTGCATCAATCACCCCGTTCCAGTCACCCATAATCAAAAAAGACTTATAATTCCACTGCAATATTTTATCATTCAGCATTTTATAAAAACTTTCCTGCTGCTGGTTCGGGGCGTAAATGCCAATTAAAAGCGTCATAGCATTCTGTACAGTTATTGCAACTGCAACGTATCTCCCCTCATCATCCGCTTCTATAAGTTTAGCTGGTATTCTTTTAGAAATATAAAAAACAAGTCCATTCCTTTTAGCCACACTAGAAGATATAAAATGTGATCCAATTTTTGAAATTAAGAATTTCTGGTCCTGGGTTCTAATATGGGTTTCCTGCAAGCAAACAACATTATTATTATATTGCTTCAAATAGTGAAATATTTTTCTTCTTTTCTGTGGTGAGTTCAAGCCATTCACATTCCATGATAAAATTCTGAGCGTCATTCTGAAAGTGGTCGAAGCCCTTTGAGCATTTCACGAAGACTCTCGCCAACCGCCGACGTCTTCGGTCTTGCCCCTCCCACGGCTTCAGAGTATGATTTTTTCCCCTTTATTCCATTCTCATCCTGTGGTATCTTCCCCTGATACGTCTCCAATCTTTGCTTCCCTGCGGCTCGAGTTATACGTTGATCCTTAGGTTCTTGCAACAATAAATCCAGATCGGGCTCTACCTCTCTTGTAGCTCTAGATTGCTTTGGTTTCACCTCAAAAAGTTCTATTAATGAATCCTCTGAAAAACCTCCTACCGCACCTAGAATTTCCTCCCTTGGAACTTCTTGATTAGCCTGTCCTTCTTTTGGCAAGGCCTCTCCTTGAATCCCCTCTTGAGGAGCCTTCTCAACTGAAATGTCTTCAATAGGTAAAAGTGTAGAAGAGCGGGGTGATATTGAAATTTTTTTCAGGACATTATTATAGAACTGTTCCGCCTTCTCCACAGAGTTAATGCGATATCTTATCTTAATCTTATCTAATAAAGAAATGTGTTTCTTTATTACCATGTTTGCATGACAGTGATACTGCATGGGTGATAGTACAAATTACTGAATATAAATTTACACTTGGGACAGTCTCACTAATAGACAGCTCCTGGACAGTAACTATGCTGGTCATTTTTCTGCACAGTTTAGTACTTTATTATTTGCAGCGTGACCATGGTACTTTTGCCAAATAGCACATTTCTCTTAGTGTCTTAAGTGTAAAAACAGATTGTGGAAGGGCAAACTATGGATATGTTTCAGCAGCTTTTCAAGAAAAAGGCTTTAAGTGTAAAACAACAAAGTTTTGTAGAAGTTCCATGATTCAAGTGCTTTTGTACTTTAGATTCCAAAATAAACAAGACAGTAGATAGCAAAAGATCATTAGAGAAAACTGTTCTTTTGTTTGTTCATAAATTATCTGGGATTGAGATAAGCATTGAATTGACTTTTGGCCTCAAGTTACTTAAAATACTTAATAAGGGGCTGTGAAGAATTTTCCAGTCTGAAGACAGTAAAGTTAAAAGGGGAAATGTGTAAAATGATGAATGTTGTGTCATGTTGTGTCAATATGCACCTTAATATGCATATGGTTCGAGCTGGTACAATTGACCAGGAAATAATTCTAAACTTAGTAGTTAATAGCTTGATGAAAACAAACTTCTGCTATTAAGAAACAGACATATAATAAATATTTTTTTTAAAAAATAGAAGTATTTATGTATTTACTTAATTTATTGGAAATTTTTATATGATTGCTCATCTATGTACTACTGAAATTCTCATTGTGTATATCTATTTCTTTGTTTGTACCCCCAAGTTGCAACAATTTTTGAATCGAGGTACCTAAACTCTGCTAACATAAATAATGTGTAAAAAATCTGAGTTCCATTAATCCTTTGCAACTGAAATTTCTATGATGGTCAGACCAGTTTTAACTGCAAAATTATGGCCACTGCACCATCTCCATGATCATGATCTCCAATGCTGCCTATAGACTTCCCACAAGTAAAGTCAATAGGGAAGCTAACAAAGTGGGAAGCTGTTTCTTCCCACTACTTTTTTTTTTTTGCTTATCCTTGGTCATTCTGTGTATTTTTTTAGGTAAATAAATATTCATAATATTGAACTTCATTTGCCACTACAATCATTTTTTTATTTATAATATATACTCTTCATAGATGATCATGGGACTTTGTAGCATTGGATTAAAAAAATATGGTCATCCTAAAAGTTCATTCTGGTTACATCAGGCTGCATTACCTTTCTCTCAAAGGATGACCCAACTGGTCACAGGGTTGTCTAGTACATTAATATTGTTGTCTAGTTGAGTAGTCAATAACAATAAAGTTCCAAAAACATGTAAAAAATAAAGCAAAGACTCTACCGAATTAAAGCAACAAACTAACCAAGGTGCCACAGCACTTCCACACCAAATATACCTTTGTAAGGCTCAGTGCCTGGGAGAACAACTAAAACTACACAGCCTTCTAATGGGGTCCTCCAGATTATAGGATGGAACCCGTTCCACAAAGCAGGCACTGCTATGAAGAAGACCCACCTCCTGAATATCCCATCCAATGCTATTGTTTGATGGGAGTGCTGGTATGTGCCTCTCTTATTTGATATGCTGGGACAGGCAAATAGCTTCAGAGAGAACTGGGTCTCAAACCATTCAGGGCTTTAAAGGTGAAAATCAGCACTCTGAATTTTGTCCTGAAATAACCAGGGAGCCATTGCAGGTCACACAATTCTGTAATTAGGCTATGAGGCACCCAGAACTGCCTGCGTCACTGCATTCTGGACCAATTGAAATTTATGGGTGGTTTTCAGGGACATCCCCATATAGAATTCTGTATCCCCATGTTAATATGTTTTATACATATCTATGGGTTGAGGAATATTAGATGTAATTCTGACCTCTGCTGTCAAAAAAGAATAAAAAAGGCAACCAAAATGAACAAGAGGTTGAAACAATATTGATATAAGGAAAACGTATGTTTGAGGGCTTTTTAGATTAGGAAAAATCAATCAATAAATATGATGGGGTATGGAGAAAGTAGACTAGGTAACATCATCAGTGCTGATGAGCGCTGATGATCTTACCTAGTTCAGGTAATAAAACAACCAACCTCAGAGAATACCAAGGACCCCTCAGTTTATAAATATCCTGGAAGAAAAAAATGGCTAATGATTTTGTACTGTTACCAAGAAAATTACATGAATGTATCCATGTAATCATCAGGAATCCACCTTAAATTGAAGGTAATTTTGTCTTCACCTTACTGTTAACAAATTACTTCACTTTAATTAGTTGCAAAAAAAAAAAGAAGAAAAAAAAAGAAAGACCATGGTTTCAGCAACTGTAGGAAACTAGATGTAGAAACATAAATAGGCATCCAGAATACACAGACAGAACATTCTAGAAAGAAAACCATAATAAGAAGAATGGAGTCTGGGAGGATCAGTATCAGCTTCCTTTTGTTTTCACAACAAAGCAAATCAGTATTATTACCTGAAAACTTTTATTAAAAAGTCTGGGTTCAGGAGGGGGTTTGCAGTAATTAGCATACATTTTTCAACAAACAGCACACAGGCTGTTGGCACGGCATGTGTGCGAAAACACTGATGTTTATCCTATTATATTGCAATTTAAAGATGTCATAAAGTTTGCCCATGAGTTCATAAAACAGAAAAGAGCAAACTGAAGCATTGGCCATGAAGAGGCTGTTCACCTTTCTGTTACTGAGCAGAGTTGAGTTTATCCCAGCTTGAAGATCATTGGGTTCATGACATAATTGTCAATGTGAGAGAAACGCAGAGTAATGAGGAAAGAAATATTTTCCTCATTTATACTTAGCGATAGTTGGATATTTTTAGCAAATGAGTTGTCAGCAGAAAGGCTTCATTAGACCCATCAGGATATCTGGCCATGAATAACAAATCCCACACTGTAGTGACAGTTTCTTTGAGCCAAAATGATGGAGCGCTTCTGACAAAAGCCATATTGTGCTCCCCATGCAAGAAGAACAAAAAAAGACATCTTATTTTTAATTTGGGCAGGTTAATATTGACACAGTTAGTTTCTCCAGAGAGTCTGATGTATGAACAATGAACATTTACACAGGGCTCACTTGAGTAATCAACTGTCATATGCCATCAATCAGAAAGTATTCTAACTATTGAGAAGAACAAAAACAAAATAAATTTCCTTTTAGTCCTGTGCTTAAAATGGTGTTATTTTTAATTATGCAGGTTTACCGCAGCTTTCTCTCAGAAAAAGAAATGTAGCAATATATTTGACTGTATATTTTCTTCCTGCACCTCTATATCCCTCTGTGTTGCACTTGAATTGAAGTTAGCAGGATTTTTTTTCCTGTCCTTCAAGTACTTTAAACATATTCAGGTTCTTACAGGATAAAATAACAAAAAATGCAAATTACCATATTGCTTCTGAGCATAATCTAAGGAACTTATTCTTATGAAAATAATGGCAGCACAAGATTGAGTTTTACACACATAAGAATGAAAACAGCCAGTATTTTTAAAAGTAAGATTAGTTCCATATTTTTTGTCTAAATAGTTTAGGAGTAGCAAAGCAAATTGAAATTATTTACGGTTCAAGGAATTGAAGTGGATTTCTCTTTTAAACTATCTAGAAATAAAATGTGACTGTAACTTATTACAGATTTAGGTTCCAGTATGTGGGTGAATGATTCAAAATTTAGTCTACAGTTTTATCGAAACTCAGTTTTAAAACATTATCTAATTGGTATTTGACTTCTAAATTTGAAAGAAGTTAAATTAGAATATGGAAATTATTGGAAATATGAAGCATGAAATGTGAATGGTTATGTTTAGCATATTGTATCTACTAGTCAAAATAGTATATTGAACAACCTTCAATCCTAAGAGCCCTTGCATATTAGATTGTTTGAATATATGTATTTATTTATTGGTTTATCCCTGCCACACCTTTTGGGGGTATACAACTAATACAGGTATTCCTTGACTTATGACTACAATTGAACCCAAAATTTATGTTGCTAAGACATTTGTTAAGTGAGTTTTGCCCCATTTTATGACCTTTCTTGCCACAGTTGCTATGAGAGTCACTGCAGCTGTTAAGTTAGTAACAATTATTATTAACAATTATTAACAGTAATTTATATTATGTATTTGATTAATCCATTACCTATATTATTTATGATGAAATACATTTGACAGCATTTCTTATTTATTGTAAGATCAATAAACCCAAAGCAGATTTTAAAAATGGCTGAAGAATTAAAATAAAAACTGAGAATTTCTGTAAAGAGAAACAGATTTTTTTAAAAGAGAAACTCTACGTGCCTGAATAAATGACCTGGGAGAATAGTTTGACAGGGCAGTACAGAAGAGAGATTGTCAGAATAATGCAGCTAAATTCATGTTATACCTCAGATTATTAATTGAAAGCTCTAGCTCTATCATCATCATATCACACTTCCCAATTAAGACTTTGTATTGCCTAAGATGCTTTTATTTTTGCTGAAAATTTCACCCTAATAAAAACTTGAGAGACCTATAATTACTCCAGGTTTCAAATGACGTCAACTATCACTTTGTATGTACGGATTTGACAGTTTCAGTTGTTAATTCAATTATTTTCTTCAATAAATAGTTGATTTGTCATATTACAGGATTATCTGTTTCACAGAAATATCAATGAAGACCTGAAAGCCTTTGTAGATAAATATGGTTTTGATGTCCTTGTCATTTCGGCCAGCTACTTATCAGAAGGACAAGAAAAAAAGCAAATAGCAGTTTATTCAGAAAACATGGAGCTAGGAAATCAGGTATGTATTCTGGAAAAGAGAATGAAATAATATGAAAACTGGCATTGTCATAGAGGATGCAATATTACATCATATTTTGCAATTATTTTTAATAATACAGGATGTTAAATTCTTAGAACAACAAAACATCATTAGATGGTTAAATGATAGAAAAATTAGGGAAGAAAAGCAATTCTAAATTTTTAAAACTGAACTCTCTTTTAATAGTTTTATGTCATTATTTTGTTTTCATTTAACACCTAAATCATGAATGTGCGTGGATTTCTCAGTATAGTTTTTAAATCTGCATCTTTAGATAGAATAGTCATAAATACTATATATTAGAAATAACCCAGTTTCTGTATTTTTTGCTGTCTAAAGTTCACACCACAATAATTACTTTTTTTAATTAAAGTATATTTCTATTTATTGTTTTGGTTGAAGAAAAGATATGCTTCTTCTCCATGTCCTAGAATGTTCCCTACTCTAGCGGTCTTTACAGTACATTATACTATTTACTGTTCCTTGTTTGCTATTTTTGATATATTTAATTTTAAAATATCTTTTCTTACAGTTATATCTAATCTTAAACCCAGAACTTTGGGGTGTAATCCATCTGGTTCTGGTGATTTGAACTCGTCCAGGGTGGACAGGTTCTCACCATTTTTCTCTATTTTAACTTGTGTTCTTAAACTATTTTTTACCATACTGTTTTTGATAGGTTGGACTGATTTTTCCTTTTGTGTAAGATGGATGCAAAAAATGAGTTAAACATTTCTGCTTTCTCCCTGTTGCTTGCCACTTTCTTGTTACTTTCTCCCATTAATGGACCAATAATTTTCTTGACTTTTTGCTTGTTTTTTACATGTTGAAAGAAGCCTTTTTTGTTATTGTTATTTTTGACTTTTGTCACAAGCTTTAGTTCATTTTGACGCTTAGCTTTCCTCACTTCATCTTTGCAGGCTCGAGTTATTTGCTGATATTCTGCCTTAGTTATGTGTCCCTCTTTCTACTTTTTATACTTGTCCTTTTTATCTTTCAATTTATCAGATAATTCTTTATGCACCCATGCTGGTTTCTTTTGAGAGCTGTTATTTTTCTTCTTCATTGGTATTGTGTTAGACTGGGCTTTTATAATCCTACTTTTCAAAGTTTCGCAAGCTTCTTGGGTTGTTTTCCCCTTGAGGATTCTCACCCATGGAATTCTTCCTAGGCTTTCTCTAGTTTATTGAAATTAGTCCTTTTAAAGATTCTAGTTTGGCTTTGTTCTTACGTTAATATATTGTTAATATGAATTAACTTGTTAATATGAATTAATGTGACACTGTATCATAGAAAGGCCAGACAATTTGGATATATTCATATATGTGAGAATGGTGGAGTGCAATTGTCTTTCTCACTTTGAGATTGTCCATTATTTTTTGCTTTATAGCAGTGGTGTCAAACCTGATCGCATCACACGCCATATTGTGATGTATCACAATGTTTTTTTGTCATTGTGGGCATGGCCTGCCCAGGCCGTATCCAACCCATGGACTTCCAGTTTGACAGGCCTGCTCTAGAGGTAGTTCTCACTCATTGACCACTAAGCAACACAGTTGTAATGTGAAGTCCTATTAAGAGTAATCTCACATGGCCTTGACTTGCCACTTCCTGCCAGCTTCCCCATTAACTTTGCTTGTTAGAAGTCAGCTCTTAAGGTTTCAAATCATGATCATGCGACTGTCAGATGCTACAACTGTTGTAAAAACATACTGGTTGCCAAGCACCCAAATCATAACCATGTGATTATGGGAAAGCTGCAATAACTGCTCCTTTGAGGACCAGTCATAAATCTCCTTTTTCAGCACCATTGTAACTTTGAATGGCTATTGAACGAGTAGTCGGGAAGGGAGGACTACAGTGCTTATATACCTTTTTTTGCAATTCAGTCTTTGAAATAAAAGAAACATACAAAACATTGGTTCCAATTCTAAAGAATAAATTAACATACTTCAAATATTATTATTAACATTTTTAAATGTTACAGACTGCTGTGGTTAAATGTTTATTCCCACTAGGGAAAGAATATGATGAGCCTATCTAAAATTGGCCATGCTCTTAGGTCCATTAATTAGAGGATTACTGTATTTTTTGGAGTATAAGATGCACCTTTTTCCCCCTAAAAGGGGGTAAAAATTTAGGTGCATCTTATTCACTGAATGTGCCCTGCCCACCCACCCTTTGGCCTCTGCCTCGCAGCAGTTACCTCCTTGCAAGCAAACAGCAAGAAAAAACAGCTCCTTTCAGCTTCAGCCCTTCCTAATTAGCACAAGTTGATTGGATCGGCCTCCCGACTCTCAGCTGATTTGCTCTCAGCTGTTTTGAGCAGGCCTATGCTGCTTGCTGCAAAGTGGTAAATTGCTGGAACAGATTTTTTTTCCCCTTGTGCTAATCAAGCTACGCTGAAAACGAAAATGAAAATAAAGCAGGCTGTTTGCTGTTTGCTGCAAGGAGACAAAATTTCTCAGAGGCAGAGGCAGATTTCTTTTTCTTCTTTTCCTCACCAAAAAAGATAGGTGAGTCTTATACTCTGGTGAGTCCATACCTCCAGTCCCACATACGTTTATTAGGCAGTGATTAGCAATAACTGAATTGAGCCCTCATCAAACCATATACATATATTAGTGCAATGCTTCTTTCCCCAGAATTTGCCCCCATTCTAATATGGTAAGGTTCTGGTGAATTCTGAGAATGGTGGATGGCTATTGTTGTTATATCTGGTGCTTCTAAATAATGCTGGACTGAGAATACTGTTTAACAATATTTGCTTTTATTCTTCTAAGGGGAGGGGAATATTAGGGACCAAGATCAGTAATATTAGACTCTCTGACACCAATAGGCTAAAGTTTTATTTCATTTAAGTTCCCTGTTGCTTAAGCACTTGCTCAGAATATATCAGAACATGAAAAGTATTACAAAGGAAAAAGAAGTAGACTTATTAAATCAGTATTAATTTTTATTAAACTTATTTTCATTATGTACAGTTGATCAAACAAAACTCTGGTGTTCAATGTTTTTTTTTCCTTAATAGATTTGCTGCGAATTAGAAGAATGTCAGAATCCATGCCTGGAACTGGATCCTATGGAATATGGATGTGACCAACTTCTTATTTACCAGCAAGAGAATTACGTAGCAAATGGTGATGAAATTTTTTTGATAATGAAAGATGTTATTAGCAGAAGACATCCTGAAATGGCACCAAATAGTAGGACATCTTCCACTGAAGCTGTGGCTGGAAGCGCTCCGCTTTCTCAAGGATCTTCTGGTATTATGGAACTATACGGTTCAGACATTGAACCACAACCAAATGTTGTGAACTTTATAGAAAATCCTCAAGATCATAATGGGTCAGGACAAGCCCATGCTGATGTTAACATAGACCTTGTGAGTCCTGACAGTGGTCTTGCTACTATTAGAAGCAGCAGATCATCTAAGGAGAGCTCAGTTTTTCTTAGTGATGATAGTCCAGTAGCAGAAGGGGGGGCATCTCATCACAGTTTTCTTTCTGGATTTGACTCTTATAGTCCCATTCCTGAAGGAGCAGTTGCTGAAGAAGAAAAGCCTCCATCTAGAAATAGCAGTGACAATTATGATCTTTTCCATTTTGATTTAGCACCTATGCCATCAGTTGAGACATTGTCTTCACATTTGGTGGACTGTTCTGTGGACGATTTCTCCCATGACAGTGGTTCATCAGAAGAACAGTTGTCAGCTAGTTCAAAAGCAGATGACAAGACAAATCTATCGGAATGTGATATTGCAAGTTATTCAATAGACTTTCGAAGAAGAAATGAGGATGATGATGATATAGTAACATTGAATGAATCTGGCCACCAAGAAGAAAATCACAGAAGTTTCTCTGAAAATAAATCAAATTTGGTTGACTTGGATGAATTTTCCTCTTGTCCAGAAATCTTGAAAAGTGGTGAGAGAAGAACTCCCCCAACCCCAATGAATAGCCTTGTAGAAACATCGCCTTTAGACAGTGGGCCACCTTTATTTTATCCACAAGATGTAATTGAAAGAATTAATGAAACCAATCATGTTAAAAATCCTCATTCTCGCATTAGATATGGGAGCTGGTGGGATGGTTTTGAATTAGATTCCAAAAATGTTGATACATGGAATTCAACTGAGCCAGAATCTGTATTTCAGAGTCCTGATTCATGGAAAGATTATAAAGTAAATATGTTACTGAGACAGCAAACTGACAGAAGAGCATCAGATTCGGCATGTATACAAAAGCAACCAAAGCATATGGAATTTTCAAAAACAGATACTTGGAAAAAAACATTTAGTCCTTCCCAAAATACTTCAGAGTATCAACAGAAAGATGATGAACAGCAAACAGAAGAATTTTCTAATGTGTGGAACTCCAGTCAACCTGCTTGTGGACAGTGGAATAGTAATGGACATATAAAGACAAACTTGCCTAATGTTTGGGCAGAGTTTGAACATGATATCTCAAGGCCCACAGAACATCCATGGAATGTTCCTCAAGCGGAATTTGATCACTTTTCGCAAAATTTTGATAAATACTCTATGTCTAAATCTTTGCTGGAATTCTCTGTAGATAATTTAAGTGAAAATCCAAAAAATCAAATTGATTTCAGTTCTCAAAACAACAGGGAAGATAGCTCATTAGACAATCATACAGCATATAAAAATGCAAAATCTAGTTTTGGCATTGTGCAGAAAGATGTTAAAATGATTACAGAAAACCATAGTAACACTAAGTCTGACAATACCACTGTATGGGATCCCTGTGATTCAAACATCAGGAAAGATATGCTTGGAAATCTTGGCTCTTGGGAAGATCCCTTTCTGTCATACAAAGATCCAGAATTTGTTACATCAAATACAGGTGAAGATCTGATTGTTTCTCCACCAGATACAAACTATTCAACATCAGATTCATATGTGTCACCCACAGGTGTTGGAGATGAAAAAGAAAGAATATTTGAAGACAAATATTCTGATAGAAAGCCAATCTTTGACCAAATAACAAACTCAAATTCAGATGAAACTGGAACAGAAACATATGATTTATCAGATAATAAATCATTGCCACAAACATTTCCTGTATGTTCATCTGATTACAGTGAAGTAAGTTGGGAACTAACCCTTAATAATGAAAAACAAGTAGAAGCTGAACATTCTGACCTTAATATAAAAGATGCTGTTATATATAATTCAGAACAAAAAGTTGCAGAGCTTTTTTCAGGTGACTATGTTGTTGATGACAGTAGTCCTTCTGAAAATAGTGGAGTGATGTTGATCCCTGCACAAAAAGATAACAATTCCCCTCTAAGTAGTATTGTGTGCACAAAAGAAGAAAATGGTGAGAGGAATAATGAAATAATTTTTGAAGACATAGGATCTCCTTGTTTTGAAGCAAATGATACAGAAAATGACATTTTAGTTAATTATCCACCTAGACAAAACAATCAATCAGATCAAGAAAGTAAGCTTCTGAACAAGCAATTTGACCAAAAGGGTGAACATCTTCAGCACGATCAAGAAGTTACACTGGAGGATAACAGCTTAATTTATTCCTCATCACTAGAAGTCATTGAAAATAAAACTATTGTAGGGTCACTCCCTCTTAATAATATTACAAATGAAACAATGCAAAATGACATGCCATTGTCACTTTTATTACCTCTTTCATATGTTAATAGTTCAGAAGAAAGCAGAACAATTTCTGATTATCCCAGTTCTCCAGAAAAAACTATAACTAGTGGAAGTCTGGAAGAAGTAGCAGCAGAACCACCAGAAGTAAATATATCATTTTCCAATTGGACTCATCTTATCACAGAGGAAAATAATGAGGTATCCCAAGACAATAATGTGAAACATGTTGTTATGTCTCCCAAAGAAGATAATGATAATTTGGAACATTTTAACACGATTGAATATCAAAACTACCATTCAGAGGGGGTGTCTAAACCTTTTGATAAAGATCTATCTGAACAAAATATTCCTGACATGGAAAGTCCCTCTTCAATTTCCCCCAGAGAAGAATGTAATCAAAGTAACCATTATCCAATGATGGTTGAAAATCAAACCATGATTAATAGATCAGAAATGAACGCTTCAGAGTCAGAACAATCAAATCTTTTTTTGCATGCTGAAGAACCACCATCAACAGGAGACGAATCAAGCCCTAAATTGAACACTGATAAATTTGAATTGGAAAGTTGTGAAGACATTTCAGAAATGCTCGACACTGAAGACACAACTTCAAATGATGAAAATCAAGGAATTTCACAGAATCTATATGCAGAAGATATTGAACCCCTGGATACAACAGATAAGCCACCACCAAGTAATTTATTACCATATAAAGCTGATTCTTCTGAATTAAGTGAAACTCCTGAAAGTGTGGAGAGTGAGAATGAGTTCACTCATGAAAAATGTATTGATATTATACTGCATCATGAATTGTCCCAAATCCTTGATGCTTGGAATACATCAGTGAGTGAAGAAATGCAGTTTGCTGGATTAAGCCCCATGAAGAATGAAATGTCAGAAGGATCAAGTAACTCCCCTGCAAATACTTCCCTCAAAATTACTGGTGAAGAAGATAATAGCAGTGGCAGGTCTGTTAATAATGATATATACTCAGGTCCAACAAGTCCAGATATAAGTGATTCTTCAACTAATATATATACCAGGGAGAATTTTCAAGGAAGTAATACCCAGAGTGAAGTTATATGGGATATTACAAATGATATCAAAATAGATGAATCTGGAAAGGAATCCCTTGAAAATAAAAGCCAAGAAGATTCTGAAACAAACACTGATCACAAAGTTCCTAAAAACTTAGTTCTTTGGAATGCTCATGTGGATGATGATACATCTTCGTTATCAAGTCCTGGAACAGATGACGTTTCAGAATGTTCAAATGTACATCAGGGAGGAATAGTGTCAGATTTAGACTCTGACAAATTGGAGGATGCTGTGATAGAAAATGAATCTTTGCATTTCCACAAAAACAATCTTATTGTTGGTTCAAAAAATTCAAATGGTCAACCTAAGTTGAAGGAAAATGTTCACATGGATGCATTAAATAAAACCTCTGAAGATGTTAATATTATAACAGAAGACTATGCCCATGAAACATCTGAACATTTTATAGAAAGGGAAATAGATCAGGAAAATGTACATAATCACCTTGAACAAACATCTGCTGAAAATAATGAAATTTATAATCCAAATAATTTAGATGCTTGGGATATTCTGTTGCAAGATAATGCAAAAAGTGCATTAGATGAAAATAAAAAATCCATAGAAGAATATTTTGGATTTTCAGATGATACATTTGAATGGTGGAATTTGGAAAAACAAAATGAGAGTTCACTTGGATTGAATTCAAGGAATGATTTAGAAAGAAACTATGCAGGAATTATCCCTGATAATACATGGGCAGTAAATCCAAAAATAAATGAAAATGTTGAAGAACCAAATCTTACAGCTACTTCCACATATGAAAAAGAATCTACACAATGTAACAATATACATGAATATAAAAATGAAGAACCCGTATTGACTCATTGGTATGAAGGGTCAGATCAAGCTTGTGCAAACATTGGAGAATATGATGGACTACCGTGGCCACGTATTGATGAAACAGAGAGAAGGCAAGAACCATCTTCTAATACTGTTAAGCAAACTGTTCCAGAAGACTGGCAGACAAACCTGTTAAATACTATTGCTCAGGAAGATCTAAAACTTGATCCAAATATGATAACTAGAAGTAGATTTGTCCCCAAAATAATAAATCAGTACAGTGAAATGAAACCAGAGACTATTAACAAATCTCCATCTGATCCTTCACTATCTTTAACAGAACCTTTGAGCTCAACACCTACTGAAGAAAGGATTAACCAAGGAAATTCATTTGTTCCTGACATATTACAGAACAGTACCTCAGAAAACTGCCAGATATTTAGTATTGATCCAGATTTGTGGACTGATGTAGACCAGCCCTTCATTTTGAAAACAAGCAGAGAAAACCCGGATATATTAAATCACTTTGATCAAGACAGCAGTTCACAGGCCTCAAGCAGTCCTGATGTTTGCCAGTATGAAAGCAAGGAAACATATGCACAAACGTCTGTCCTAGCTGAGCATGAGGAGCTTGGTGTGATGTCCCCCATCTTGTTAAAAGACGCTGATTTTCATTTTAATCAGCAACTGGCAATTGACAGAGTGGAATTATGTCCTGAAGAAAAGGACTCATGTCTTTCAAATAAGTATGAGAAAATCTACCAAGGAACATCTCCAAATGACAAACTATCTGAAGTTGAAAAAGAAAATATTAATCAGCAATCTGTTTTGGCCGCAGATAATTTTATGTGTGATAATTTTCCTGTAAATGATCAGCTTTCAGCTTTTGGCCATGTAACAGGACTAACTGAACAGCTGAAAACAGTGCACACTGCACATGATGACACTGGAGAAGAGTACAGTATGAATAAGGTACCAATTACGAATAACCAATGTATGATGCTGAATGAAACTAATCTTTTAACAGTCACTGACGAATCAGAGAAAACAGAAATTCATCCAACACTTACAAAGAAACAATCACCCCAAGCCTCATTAGAAGAAAAGGAAGGGGTCCTATATAATTCAGAAATACAATATTCTGCGGATAGTTTACAAAATCTTCAAATTACACAGGAAAATTATAGTCCAGAGTTGATAGAATCACCCCATAAACAATTAACACTAGCATGTGTTTCTCCTTTTGGTTTGGACACTCTTCAAAAAGACGATATGAACATTTCAGGATCTAACACTACTGTCATAAAAGATGATGTTGCTGAATATTCTCAACAGGGTTGGGGATCCCTGTTATTAGAATCTGATGAGACTCCTGGATCTTCATGTACTTTAAAAGCATTTGAGTTTGAAACTGATTCAAGTAATATTGAATCTCCAGTTGCTGGTAATGAAATTGACATTTTGGAATCTAAAACTACTAGTTTAAAAAACGAGGTTACCGAAGATCAAGAAAATCAAGGCTGGGAGTCATTTTTATTAGAATCTGATGAGAAATTGCAGCCCTCATGTGTTTTTAAAAAACCTGTGCATGAAATATATTCAAATAGTATTGATTCACCAACTAGTGAATATGAAAATAATCTTTTGGAAAAGAAATCTGATGATCTAAATAGCAAGGCTAGAGAAAGTTCTGAAAACTGGAATTCTTTATTGTTGGACTCTGAAGTAATTCCCGAGTTAACAGATGATTTGAACAAATGTGAATCCAAAGCAAAATCAACTCATATTGATTCACCAGCAGATGGAGTCATAAGCGTAGACAACGGTGAGTAAAATTAACACATTTATTAATATAATTTTTTTTCTAGGCAGATAAAATCTTTTTTGCATATATTATAATCATGAAATGGTTTAGAAATAAATTATGAAAACTTTTCCAAATAAAATGTAAAAATGGAGATACTTTTTTTAAAAAAGTATATTTATTTTTAAAAGAATATTTGTTCTTAAGAAATAAATATTCAAAATCAATGCATACATCTTAAATGTATTTTTAGAGACATTCACTCGCACGCATTATAAATGCAATATTCTTTTCCAGCTGTGAGTTGTCTAGCATGTCTTATTTTAAGTGACAAACTATTCTAAGTAAAACATATAATGAAATAATAAGTGGCTATACAAAACAAATCGATAACTGTTTTCATGTTTAAAATTAGCAGGAAGAATGGACTGCTTTAACTAAAACTTTTTTTGTTTAATTTCAGAAGCTGTCTGTGATGTGTTTAATTTTGATAGTAAAGAGACCAAGTTCCCAGAAAGGACAAGAAAGGACAATAAGGAAGATAAACAATTACAGGAAGGAGAAGAACAGTCTTCTTTAGAAATGGACTATGTCCTCATTAGCGGTGAAGAACATGTATCTTTGACAAAGGACTTATTGGTAACACAAGAAAGCAATTTCCCTTCAGCAGTTGCTGAACAAATGGATTCTCTTGAAATATTTTCAGCAGACTCCTCGGATACATTACAGTCAATCTCCATAATAAATGAAAGTGAAGGACAGTCTACTCTGGAGAATGAATGGGACTCTTTCTACTTAGAAGAGAAAAGTTCTGCTCCTGTGCCCCCAAAATGGGAAGGTGAAAAGAAATCACCCAGCATCCTTGTACAAGACCAGGAATGGACTATAGTGGGCCAAAATAGAGAGCATGAGGTATCATCTGAAGATAATTGTAATAAGCCAGTCACAATAGAGTCTTTGTGCAGACAATCCATTAAAGAATTAGACAATGTTTTAAGCCAGGAACTGATTTCTGAGACCCAAACTGATATCCCACTAGATAAAAGCTCTTACCAAGCCTGGGAAGAACAGGACAAGATTTCATGCAATACCAAAGCAGATGCTCCTTTTGTGCAAGTGGTTGCTAATGATGTTGAATTGGATGATCATCCACAACAACCTCCTGGAGAGAGCATGGTTAAAGAACATGAAATAGAAGGCGAGATTCCATATGTGGACAATGAAAAATATCTCCATCAAACAGTAGGGTAAGAACACACCTATAAATGTTAAGGCCTATAAATGTTATTGCTGAATTTATTATTGATGAATGTATTGCTACATTTCAGAAGGTTTCTCACACCAAAGCAAAAGGTGGATAAACTTTATACTAGTATCAGAGCTTCCATTTATGCAAGGCAGGTATCTAACTTTTACTAACCTTTCCTATATTCTGCAACAATCCAGTATAGAGCAATCCAGCAACTGATAATGTGCAATGAAGATATGCATTGATGAATAGTACTGTGTCTATTGAAAGGATATTTGACTTTTGAAATACATTTAGAGATGTATATTTTCAGTGTAGATGCTGTAGGAGGAAAATAATAGTCAAAGGTATAAAGATCAGTGGAGCTTGTTATAATAATATTATTAAAAGACATAAGGTGTCATGAACTTCATCAGATACATAAAGAGGCTATGTGTCAGCCCACATGCCTGAAAACATCTACAGTTTTGGATACTTTGATATATTATCAACAAGAATGTATTTGTCTTTAACTTACTGTATTTGATTCAGTGATATTCAAAATTCTGTTAATATCAGTCTAAACCTACACTTCGATACAGTGATATAGTGTTGTTAATCAAGCAGCTAACCTGCATATTGAGAATTCTGATTTAAAGTGAGTCTTAGGCACTCTCTGTTAGAAAAGCTGAATGTAAATAAAATAAAATAATAAATACAGTTTAAATATAATTTGTCATTCAAAATAGCACAAAATAACTTTGATCTAACTTTTAAGATATCAAATGTCAAAGTTTGTAGTGAACAAAATTATTCTAACCTCTATCATCCTATTATCCCATTTTCCACTCCTGTTCCTGGGGACCTGGGCCTTTGTTTAAAAAGACATTGTTCATTTCTCATATTGATTGAATCTTTTTCCTTTCAAATCACTGTTCTTTCACAGTTCTTACTTGTTTTTACTGTCACCGTATTTTTAATCTACCCTGTATACAGGTAGTCCTCTTTTGGCTACTGCTTCATTTAGCTACTATTTGCAGTTATGATGGAGATGGAAAAAACCACTATGACTAGTCTATGAGTTCGCAGGTCTATAAAGCAAAGGAAAGTTGAAGTAAGAACATAAACACAGTCTGTCAATTCACAGAGCATCCCTGGCCTGCTCACCAGTAGTGGGTTTCACTTACCTTCACTACTGGTTCGGAACTGTGAGCACGTACGTGTGCTTACTTTGCTTGTGTGCGGTGTTTCTGCGCATGTGCAGAACCTTCTGTGCATGCGGAGAGCGTCTGTGATGACGTCTGGGCAGGTGGGCGGAGCCTCCTGCTGCCGCTGCTACTGATTTGCCCGCCACTGCTGCTCACTTAGTAACTGCTTTGTTGAATGACCTAGTTGTTGTTCCAAATTGTGGTTCTTAAATGAGAACTACCTATAGATCTTTTCTCAGTTCGTGACCTCTCAACCTTCAGATTCTTTGGTAGAACTTGGGCAAGCTAGGGATCTGGCTTACCTCTGAAATACTGCAGAGAAAGAAATGAAGTGACACTATGTATCTACCCCCCCCCCCCCCCCCCCCGTTCAGTTCTGTATGTCCTGTGTGAGCAAAATAAACATGAAGTGATCTTAATTTCACTGGAGAATGAAAACTTGCTATAACAAGTTACTTGTTATTTAACTTTTTCCTCCAGTCCTATGCTTATGTGCATTACTTGTTGATGCTGTGTCTCAGAATGCCATGCAATTCTTGCAAAATATATTCCAAATGTTTAGTTTGTCTTCTTGAAGGTATCTCTTAGCTGCAAATCACATGACCATAATAATGGTGCATATAAACATTTCTGGTTTTTCTCATTCCGTTTATATTTTGCGTAAACTGCACCACCTCCCCCTGAGTCTATCACAGTGGGGTTTTCTTCTATGTAAAGACTTTTTTAACTTTATCAAATAATTTTCTCTCTCCTCTTGTTTTTATAGATCGAAGCATATTTCAGAACTTTATATTACTAATTTGAGATAAAACTTATCCATTTAATCATTTGTTTATATATAAATTCTAGAAAACAAAATTTACCCAATAATTTATTTGGATTTATGTCACTAGTCCTTTCTTAAAAGTGGCCCTGGAACCCAAATATAATTGTGTGTACAATCAGGATCCCAGAAATACAAAATTATTTTAATTTTGAAGGCTGAGAACTGAATGGGAACTAGCTTGCTCTATGGATCAACTTTACTCAACTGGCTGGAATTTTAGCAACAGCACATTAGGAAGTCTCTGAACTGGGGAAGGCTAATTTTCATAATACGATAGATATAATCCTGCATGGAAATGACTACATATCTCTTAATGCTATTTTCTACACACTGGCACATATTTAAAGATACTTTTCGAGGAAAATAAATAGCCTTTTAATTAACTGGATAATGCAGAAAAAAAAAGTGGCTTTTGCTTAGAGATCCCAGTAAAAATTCTCTATTCTGCCTGAAGATACTCACTGAATCTTTTGCGTTGTTGTTTTAAATGAAATTCTCCACCACATTAAATTCTTTAAGTGATGTAGATTACATAAAGCTATCCAACACACAGCTTCAAACTTGCTTCTTTATGAGATTTGTTTTATTTGGTTTCATGGTTATGTGTTTGCCACCAATAAAGAAAGAGTTCTTCTTAATAAGTCTGTTAGTATTTGGTGTTCTTTGAGTGCCTATTAGAATGGCTGATTGGATATGCACAGCGTGGTATCCAAAAGCAGGTGATCATCTTCCTTATTTAGAACTGGCATCGGTCATGTGATCAGAAAAATGGTGAAGATCTCCGTTTCTAGTAAGCTGCCATGGGAAGGAGATCCTGAAATAAAGTCCTAAAGCAGCTTTGCACTTTTCCTATTGCAAAACTGCTTTTTAAACCTGAGGAAGGTAAGCACGCGGCTTGTACCGAGCAATCGACAAAGATGGTTTTTTTTTTAAAAAAAAAACCAGCTCTATTGTTGCAGTTAATTCGGAGGGAGGCGAGGGAGAAGAGAATATGCATCAGCAGGATTGCAAAGCGTTTGCTGTCTCATAAGGAAATTAAGCAGCTGTGACTTTAAATTCAGTCACATCTGGTTACGAAGGAAACTGTATCTTCTTTTCAGAGATATGTCGAATTGTAAGATGACGTGCTTTTTGTAATTAACGAGCAGAACTTTACTGTGTATTTTAATTGCATAATCCTCATTAGTATGATTTTGTTCTTCGCATAGCTTTTTGATGGTGGTAATGAAGAAGAAAGAAAGGCACTTCCACTATCTAAAAAGCTTGCTTAACTAAGGGGAAGCAACTAAGTGCGCTTGAGATTGTTATCAATCTTACAGCAGTATAATAGGTGACTGTGCTGTTTTGGGTCTTTTCTGTCAGTGAGAAGCATATAAGGTTTCTTTCTTGAAGTATCCTCTGGCCGTTCAGGAAGAATTGGCTTTCTAATGAACAAAGTGTAGGGGAAAAAAAGCTTGAAAAATGAGCAAGCATTACATAGAATTGTGGCTTTTTGGTTATGTCTGCCAGTAAAAAAAATAAATAAAAATGAAATATTTCTGTGAGAAACTTGTTTTCAGAAAATGCTTTGTGCAGTGACAAGAAATAACCACATGCACAACAGCTTTCGGAAAAGAAAATACTTAAGAGGAGGATTTAATAGAAATACAGATAGGATGGAGGATCTGTGCTGTGTCTTCTTAAGCCACAAGAGGTTGATGTGATTGTTTGGAGCTGTGTTTGACTGTAAGTCTCACATCAGCCATGTACTCTGCACGGCTCATTTGTTCTCTTGAGTCTGTAAGGTGGAACTTGTTAATGCTTTGCCTCATGTATTGAAAAAGACGGAGCTTATAAAACTGTAAAGGACAATCTACCAATGAAACAGCGTGTGCTTTAACATTGCTTTTGCTAAAGCACTGCATATTTAAAAAATACTTGGGAGTTGACTATATTTTCATGGAATCCTCTTCCTCATCTCCTTTTATTACTTTGTGTTGCTTCTGAAAAAAAACTAAATGTCTTCTATGCTTGAAATAAATGGAGCCTTTGTAGTTATTTCCCATCCAAGCTACCAAGAATATACAGTATAGCTTCTTGCTCTATATTAAGTCAAGGGGTTAGAAAATTTATTTAGTTTTATAGTGAATAAGTCAGTTTGAAGCAGTTTTTCCATCAATAATTCTTTGTCTTTTGTAAATTCCATTCAAATAATTGTGTGTATAACCTATAGTGTATAACCTATAGTTCCCTTCTATTGATGCAGCTCCATCTCTTTGAAATTCCTGTCTCATAGCCACCATATTTTTAGATTTTGTAAATCCCAATTTGACCCACTTACAATCCATAAAAATTCTGTTGCTAAGGTCTGACTGGTTAATTGTTCATGTCCTCAGTTCTGATATTTCTTACTTTATGATCCTTCCTCCCTTTAGAAATAATGTACATTTTGTCACCTGAGGATTCTTAATGTCAACATCCTTGATTTAATTATTACATCTACTGTACTAGTTTACCGTATGCTCATAAGGCTGCATTAACCTGTTAAAATTATATTTGTCCAAATCAATATTTGTTTTCTTTGCTTCAGTTCATTGAGCCCTGTAATGGAGGATCGGTAAAATGGTGCCATGAGCTCTGCCATGGTGGCTCAGTTGCTGCCAATACTTTGAATATTATAGTTTCATGAATGAGTCACTGGCATAACTTTTATAACATTTAACATCAACTTCTAATAGTTGATTCTTGATGAGGGTCATAGTAAATTTAAGAATAAACATTCTTTTACAGAAGGAATCTTTCTATTAAAAGAAGCTTCAATCCAATACAATTGCCAGCTCAAAATATGGAAAAAGATTATTTTCTCTGCACAATTTTCTCTAGCTTCAGAGTTTTATTTATTTATTTATTTATTTATTTATTAGATTTGTATACCGCCCTTCTCCTTACGGACTCAGGGCGGTGAACAGCCAAAATAAAAATTCAATACATAAAAGTTAAAACTTAAAACACATATACATTAGGCTGAGAATTAAAACCAAATAAATATTAAAATGCGACGACGCTACAAACATTAAAAATTTTAAAATTTTAAAAATTCTAAAAATGCGGCAGGGATCAGGCTAAACCGGCAAGTTGAAAAAGATGCGTCTTCAGGGCCCGACGAAATGTCCGGAGGTCGGAGATAATTCTCAATTCTGGAGGAAGATCATTCCAGAGGGTGGGGGCTGCCACAGAGAAGGCTCTCCCCCTGGGGGTCGCCAGCCGGCATTGTCTGGCTGACGGCACCCTGAGGAGGCCCACTCTGTGGGAGCGAACCGGCCGGTGGGAGGCAATTGGCGGCAGAAGGCGGTCCCGTAAGTACCCGGGTCCTAAGCCATGGAGCGCTTTAAAGGTCATTACCAACACCTTGAAACGCACCCGGAACTCCACCGGCAACCAATGCAGCTCGCGCAGGAGAGGTGTAACGTGGGAGCGCCCCGATGCTCCCATAATTCCCCGCGCGGCCGCATTCTGTACCAGTTGGAGCCTCCGGGTGCACCCCAAGGGGAGCCCCATGTAGAGAGCATTGCAGTAATCCAGGCGAGAGGTGACGAGTGCCTGAGTGACTGTGCGCAGGGAGTCCCGATCTAGAAAGGGCCGCAGCTGGCGTATCAGGCGAACCTGATAGAAAGCCCCCCTGGCCACAGCTGTCGTATGATCCTCCAAGGACAGCCGTGGGTCCAGGAGGACGCCCAAGTTGCGCACCCTTTCCGTGGGGGCCAATGATTCGCCCCCAATAACCAGCGATGGTGTCAGCTGGCTATATCGGGACGCCGGCAGCCACAGCCACTCGGTCTTGGAGGGGTTGAGACGAAGCCTGTTTCTCCCCATCCAGACCCGCACGGCTTCAAGGCACTGGGACATCACTTCCACGGCATCGTTGGGGTGGTCTGGGGTGGAGATGTACAGCTGAGTATCATCAGCGTACTGATGGAACTCCACCCCAAAACCACGGATGATCTCACCCAGCGGCTTCACATAAATGTTGAACAGGAGGGGCGAGAGGACCGACCCTTGCGGCACCCCACACACTAGGCGCCTCGGGGTCGACCGCTGCCCCCCTGTCAACACTGATTGCGACCGGTCAGAGAGGTAGGAGGAGAACCACCGTAAAACGGTGCCCCCCACCCCCAGTCCCTCCAACCGGCGCAACATGATACCATGGTCGATGGTATCAAAAGCCGCTGAGAGGTCTAACAGCACCAGGATAGAGGAGTACCCCCTACCCCGGGCCCTCCAGAGATCATCCACCAACGCGACCAATGCCGTTTCGGTGCTGTATCCAGACCTGAAGCCGGACTGGAGCGGGTCTAAATAGACAGCTTCATCCAGGTACCGAGGGAGCTGCCACGCAACCACACTCTCAACAACCTTCGCCAAAAAGGGAAGGTTGGAGACTGGACGGTAATTAGCCAAAATAGCTGGGTCCAAGGAGGGCTTCTTGAGGAGGGGCCTCACCACCGCCTCCTTCAAGGCAGGCGGTAGGGCACCCTCACTCAAAGAAGCATTTATAATCTCCTGGAGCCAGCCTCGTGTAACCTCCCGGGAGGCCAGCACCAACCAGGAGGGACACGGGTCCAATAAACATGTGGTTGCGTTCAGTCTCCCCAGAGTCCTGTCCACGTCCTCGGGAGCCACAGGGTCGAACTCAGCCCAGATAACACTCTCAAGACCTGCCTCAGTCACCCCGCCTGAACCAACCCAGTCAGCGGCCAGATCATCCCGAATCTGAGTTATTTTATCATCCAGATATTGAACAAAGTCCTCAGCACGACCCTGTAAGGGATCCTCCCGCGCTCCCAGATGAAGGAGGGAGCGGGTCACCCTAAACAGGGCGGCTGGGCGATTATCTGATGACGCGATAAGAGTGGCAAAATAGTTGGATTTCGCCGCTTTTATCGCCACTAAGTAAGTCTTAATATGAGCTCTTACTAGTGTCAAGTCAGATTCAGAGCGACTGGCCCTCCAACCGCTCTCTAGGCGTCTTCTCCGGCGTTTCATCTCCCTCAGCTCCTCGGTAAACCAAGGAGATAAGTGAGTTCGACGCCGGGTCAGAGGCCGCAAAGGCACGATGCGGTCCAAGGCCCCACTGGCCGCCCTATCCCAGGCCGCCACCAGGTCCTCAGCCGAATCGCGTGTCCGTGTCTCAGGAAATGGCCCAAGCTCCGTCTGGAACCTATCAGGATCCATCAGGCGCCTGGGGCGGAACCACCTGGTCGGTTCCGCCTCCCTGCGGTGAGGTGCAGCGGTCAGAAAGTCGAGTCGAAGGAGCGAGTGGTCAGTCCATGACAAGGGTTCCATACCTATATCCCCAATATCAAGACCACTCAACCACTGACCAGAGACAAAAACAAGATCCAGGGTGTGTCCACCGATATGAGTCGGGCCCTGAATTACCTGGGTCAGGTCCATGGCCGTCATGGAAGCCATGAACTCCCGGGCTATCTCAGATGTTTCACCGATAGATGGCAGGTTGAAATCCCCCATGACCATAAGCCTGGGGGTATCAACCGCCACCTCGGCTACAACATTGAGAAGCTCGGGCAGGGTCGTTGCCACGTGGCAGGGAGCCAGGTACGTGACTAACAAACCCATCTGCCCACCACGACCCCACCTCACAAAGATGGACTCACACCCGGCTATCTGAGGTACAGTGGTCTCCCTCGGATCCAGACCTTCCTTGATAATGACCGCTACTCCCCCACCCCTGCCCTGAGCTCTCGGCTGATGGAATGCAAGGAAACCTGGTGGGCACATCTCCACGAGGGGAACCCCCCCCTCGTGGCCCAACCAGGTCTCGGTAATCCCGGCAAGGTCCGCACCCCCCTCTTGAAGGAGCTCACATATGAGGGGGGCCTTATTGACAACGGACCTTGCGTTGCATAACAACAGCCGGAGCTTCGGGTCCTGAGACTCTAGACAACCAGGGGAACGGGAATGGCTCGGGGGACCGGGGCACGCAATCGCTCGAAGACAGCGAGTGCGAGCCCCCGCCACATGATATGGTCCCCTACCCACGCCATATCTGCCCCTCCCACACAGTATCTTAATCGCACAACCCTCGACAGAGGGCTTAGCAGAAGCCCTCTTGCCTCCAGAATCTTGACCCCCCGCGGCCCCATGAACAGCTGGGTCTAACCTTCCCCCCTGTGAGTTCTCCCCCAAACCCACTCCCACCCCCACCCCTGAACCCCTTAAAAATTTAGTAAAACACAAGTTTAAGAAACCCCTCAGTCCCCGTTTTTTGGCATGCCACCTCTCGGGGTCCCAAAACCCGTCATTAAGGTGGGCCCTCGATAATGTAGAGGGCCAAACCTGCGAGAGGGGGGAATCTCGCAAGGCAAGAAGGCTGGACCTCGAAAACATCCGAAACACACAACGAAGATGGACAGAAGAAAGGCATGGCTAGAGTCTGTGCTGGTACATAAAAAGTATCGAAGAACAGACAGGAGAAATCACCGCTACCCTCTCACGGTAGCGGGAGGAGTCTATAAGTTCAAAGTCACTGCGGGGGTATCCGGACCGCCCTCTCACGGAGGTCCGCCATACAGACAGGAAGTTGGAAAGTCCAGGCCACTCTCTCACAGGGGCCTGGCATATTTGTCCTGTGAGGATAAGACTCCCCCATCAGGGATGAACAAAGGTGGAGCCAGCTCCATCAGTCCTCCCGTAGGCAGGCCTGTTCTGCGATAACGCCAGCGTGCGCGATGGTACTAGGGCCAAGTTCCAAGCTACTCCAGGAAGAAAGCGGATCGATGGTGCTACAGGCGAGAGAGCCAGATAGTCCCCGGCAAGGGGGGCCAGATATTCCCCGACGGGAGGGCCAGATATTCCACGGGCCAGGTGGGGGGGGGGAGGTTGCTGCCCCCACATAACATTTTAAAATGTTATGTGGATTTTTTAAATTGACTTTGTTGGAAGAAATATCCAGGTCCAGTTCCAAGCCGGAAGAAAGGCCCTGGAGACAAAATGGAAGCTAGAGGCTGATTGGAAAGATGGTTTAATGATGAAGCAGAACCACATGGGTAACTCTGGGCAGCTGACCACATGGGGTTGAGAGTGACGGGTTTTTATACCTTCTCTTGGGCTTTGCACTTGAGCTTCCTGTCCCTGTGCAAGAACATGTATTCTGTTGACGGTTGTCAGACTCCCATGGGGCCATGTAGGGGTTATGTAGGGGTCATAGCTGTCTCTATAGGCAAAGTACAAATCCTAGGTGTTTGTTTGAGCTAAGTTTGGTTGAAGTTTCTGAAGGTGATGTAATAATTCCTATTTTGGTTTATTGGCTTTGCCCTGTTTTGGCTCTTGGATGGCAGCTAATCTGCCTTTGTTCAGATTTTGCTGCAGGAAGTAATGGATTACCAAATCTGCATTTCTAAAGCTGCCCCAGCTCAGTATCTGCTTGGGGGCAGGGAGCTGGGGCTCTGAGTTTCTGTCTCCCTTAAGATTTTTTATTTCTCTTTTAGGGGAAATACTTTATTCTGCCTTTTTAAAAATATTCCTCAAACTATTTCATTCTTCTAAAGGGCAGGGGGTGGCTTCCCACAACTTACTATGTGCAATCAAGTCGTTTTTTGGCTTGGTGGTAGATAGATTTTCATCATTATGATCTATTTCTAACTTGGTCTTTTAAGTCTTCCAATATTGCATTCATCACCACTTAATTGTGATGGCATTGAAACCTTTTAAAGGTATACTTTATGTATTTTACTTTTTGGTTCTTAACTATCTTGGTACTTAACAATTTTAGATTTGCATAAAAGCATTTGTCAATGATTCAAATGGATAATAAACCATTTGAAAATGATTTGGAAAAAATTTGGCTCTGGCATAATTGCAGTGCTTCTCTGATGTTCATTAAAACAACCCATCTTTTTTCAAACTTCTGTGCATGCCTGAAAATAGATGCCAGTGATTTAAGTAATCCACTCATTAAGGTTAATGTGACTCTTTAAAACATCATTTTCCCCCTCAGACCTTGTGAAAGCCTGAATAAAGCCATTCTGCTTTTATGATTAGCCCAGAGGTACTAAGGTCTAAAGCGCTCTGAATAATTTTAGAAATATATACAACAATAATTACCTGTACTGATTAAACAGTTTAATCAACTAAAATTGCCTAAAATTAATCTGTTAGCAAATTATGAATTGTTTGCTTTTTTTAAGCACCAATCTTTGTGATACAGGTAGCTTGAAATTCCCTTATGCAAAGAAGCATTTGGTCTTTCATGAGATAGAACAGATTATGGATTTTTTTTTCTGAGGTGAGGAAACATGGTCTATATCTCAACTGAAAACTAATGAAAATGTTTCTTCTTGTCAGTGATTGCTTTTTCCAAATTACAGTAATACTTAATGAGAAATTAAACCCATTGTAACCAATTAACTATGTGACTTTTAAATCAATCAGTGGAGTTTTACCTAAAGCTAATATAGTTAATTGAGTAAGATTTCATTCATGCCTTATTAATGTTGCCTTATTGATCATCTATCTATCTGTCTAGCTATCTATTCATCCCAGTGTTAATCTCCCCCCTCCCCCCCACACAAAGCAATTATGGCAGAACTGTATGCTTCCAGGTCCAATTCAAGGTTTTGGTTCTTACTTTTAAATCCCTTCATGGTACGGGTCCTGTCTATCAAAAGAACTGTCTCACCCCAAAGAAATTGCCCATCGCACTCATGCCGGGAGAAAAGGCATGCTATGGGCTCCATTGGTCAGGGAATCGCAGCTGAAAGGGTCCTGGAGAAGAGCCTTTTCTACATGGCTCCTGCCCTCTCTCCGAGGTGAGAGCCACATACCCCTTTTGGCTTTCCGAAAGGACCTGAAGACCTGGCTTTGCCAGCTGGCCTGGGGCCCCAGTGGGGATGCATCATTCTGCAGCTGGTTAACAGACTAACATAAGATCCTACTTTCCCTACCTTTTGCTACTTTCCCCCATCTTTATTAATTTTAAGCTATTTATTCCTTTGATGTTTTAATGTTTTTATCAGCTTTTTAATGATTGGAAGCCATAGGCTAGACGGACACTATATAAATTGAATAAATAATTAAACATAATAAACCTATGATCTTCCTTTCTTCCTTCCTTCCTCCTTCCCTCCCTTCCATCCAAAACTCAGAAATCTTCCAGTCAAGGTTAGTAATAAAATAAACCCTGTCCAGACAAAACATCAAGCCATCATTGTGGCCAAGATAAAGGAAGCCAGGAAAAGGATTTCTTAAGGGAGCTTAACAGAAGCAGAAGATTCGCCTTCTGTTATACTACAGCTCCCATGGTTTCCCAGGCTGTGTGACCATTTGGCAGTATTTGTTAGTATTGTGGGAACCGAAGCCCAAAATATGACCAGAATGCCAAATTTGGAAAAGTCTCCTTTAGATTATCAGCAAGTCAAAAATAGCAGTCATTATTAGTTATGATTTTTTCCCCTTCAGCTGTAGCGCAAATATTAGCAGACAATATTTACACACCATATTGTACGGCATATAAAAATATGTGCTTACAGAGCTTTCCTACTACAGTAATTGATTGTGGATACCGAAACATGATTTAAAATGTCCATGCTAAGAAATATGTCCAAGGGAAGGCATTTTTTACAATTTGGGGGAGGGGACAGATTCAAGTCAGGATTCCTTGGACTAATACCTGAAATTTTCTTATCAAATTGTTTGGAAGTGGTTTGCCATTGATTTTCTTTCCTAGGGCTGAGAAAGAGTATCTGGCCCAAAGATATCCAGTTGACTTCATGCTTACCGTAGGACTTAGAAATCAGTCTCCCAATTTCTAGTCTGGTTCCTTAACCACCAAATTGGCTCTTATTCTTTACACGGAATACTTTAATTATAATTTGTTAATTAAGTAGTGTGTGTGTGTATCTACATTGGTGTGTGGCAAGTTCATAAAATGAAATAGATTGTATTTAGTGAATTATATTTCCCTGTAGGTTATCAGATTAATTCGGTCTAGTCACATGATCCTAATGTAAGCTATAAGCAAAAGAGGGGTTTTTTTTGTTGCTCCTTTGATTCAATGTTGTCCGAAGTTTTCTTATAGCATTTTCAAAAAAGTTTGTCATTTTTTTCTTCCTAGGGCTAATAGAGAGTGACTGGTGCAAAATCTAAACTGGCTATGTTTTCCATAGATGGCCTGTATAATATATATACTAAGGCATTATACCAGTGCTAGTTTTGGGCATAACATGTAATGTGAATGTAGCACTATTATGTTAAACTTTGTTTAGATTATATTTCTAAATTATTTTAAGCATTGTGTATATTATATATACAAAATATATATTATATACATATACATAATATACATTTGCATACATAACATATTATGTACAATATGTTATGCATATATTATGCATAAAACAAACGATAGCATAATGCCTTAATTTACACAGCATATTAAGACTATGCTTGGGTTTCTATAGTCTTCTGAAACAGTTATATAACTTCATTAGTCTAGTCTAGCATGTTGTGCAAATCTGTTTTTGAGTGAATAACAGATCTATGCATGTTCGTGCAGAAGTGAAGTCTACTGTACTTTCATTTAACTAAATATATCCAGGATTTCAGCTTGAGAGAGAAAAGCTGCATAGCACATTTTTTTGCCGGCAATGAAGATGAAAGGTTTAATCTTGGAATAAGCCTTATTGACAGGATATTCTGAGACTCTACTCGTAAAAGATTCACATAAGATTTGTTCTTACACGGGCTAAAGGTATATTGTGTTGCTAAGCCCTAAATTGTTTGGTTTTGGTGAAGTGCAATGTATTAACCTATCCATATTTTAAAACAACATTGTTTTGCATGTAATTGTATCTAGGTTCACACATTTTACTAAGCCAAGACTTGTTATCCAGTTTTAATTAGATTCACCTATAATGCTAAGTCATAAAACATGTTTTGTGAATCACAATGGCTGGGCGGTGGGGGGAGCCAGTATCTTGTTTTGTTCTACCCTAGTAATCATTCAAGTTCTATATAGTACACACACAGATGAGTATCTGTAGGGATACTTCCAGCTTAGAAATTATTCAGTATAAGTTTTTAAAGGCAATAACTCACTTTTCACATTCCACTCTTAACTCTCTCTTATTCAAATAGAATTAGCTGTATCTTCTTCAGGATGTGTGGAATCTATGTTGTCATAGGTCCTGGCTGAAACAACTTGGAGAACATCCTCGGTTCACTTTACCTTATCAGGATTTAGTCGTTCTTAAGAAAACAAACTTCAATCTTAATTCAGCTCACAAAACAAAACAATCTTAATTCAGCTCACTTTCCTGATACTAGCTAAATTCTGACAAAAATATAGCTAGTCGAAAGCAGAAGATTGAGGACCTAGATCAGTGGTGAAATCCAAATTTTTTAGTACTGTTTCTGTGGGCGTGGCTTGGTGGTGTGGCAGGGGAAGAATACTGCAAAGTCTCCATTCCCTCCCAACTTCTGGGGAAAGGATATTGCAAAATCTCCATTCCCACTCCACTCTGGGACCAGCCAGAGGTGGTATTTGCCAGTTCTCCGAACTAGTAAAAATTTCTGCTACCGGTTCTCCAGAACCTGTCAGAACTTGCTGGATTTCACCCCTGACCTAGATCTTCAAAGAGAGAACCAGAATTTTCTATTTAAATTATAGCTCAAATATCACTACTGTTTGTTTCATTTATAGATCCTACTTAAGCATCCTATGCATATCACATTCGAGGCTTTCCTCTTTGACCCAAATTGGCCAATTATCTATTAGGGTGGCAGTTGGCAGATAACCTACATTCCCTATGAAAGCCATATTTGAATATGTTCATATAAAATGGTTGCTTCTGTTTTTCAGACTATGTTAGGGTGCTTGCTATATAGTTAACGGAGGCCAGAACTCACAGTTTCAATTGTCAGAAATTTTAATTGTTCTTCTGAGCAGGAGATACTCTTCTCCTCCTGCAAGGTTAAGCCTCAGCTGTTTCCCAAATTTATAATAGGTAGTTATGGCTTATGGAATCCACCTGATGATTTTTTGCATTGTTTCAGCCTTTCCTATACAAGTTTATTGCTTTTTATATTTGATATCTCATATATTACTGTACTGTTATACTTTTAAAATTTTACAGTCTTGGAGTGTAAAGAAATAAAAAAAAAACACCTGAATTGCATTATCTAGATCAGAAGTGTCAAACCTGATTTAATTAAGGGCTGCATCAGGGTTGTGTTTAACCTTCGGAGGCTGTGGCCAGGGTGGGCGTGGCCAGCTAGACGTCACTTGTCAAGGCTTCATTTTCGACCCCGATGGCCTCTTGCAGCCCTCTGCCAGTGAAAATGGAGCCCAGAAGGGCTGCGCACAGCCCTCCAAAGCTCTGTTTTTGCTGACAGAGACACTGCAGGCTGGTCGTCTGTTGTTTCCAGGGCGGCTCCGCAGGCCAGATCTAAGCAGCCTGTGGGCAGGCCCACAGGCCTTGAGTTTGATACCCCTGATCTAGATAATAGTGTTTAGGCCTATTGCAATAAGCTGGATAAATACTTGAAGTTGGAATAGATTTTATCCATCTTAATCTTTTTGCTACTATCAGGTAGTCATCTGGATTTTTGTAGCATTGATATAGTAAATATGATTAATGTTTATCTTGAAGCTACATTATAAGGAAGCAGGAAAAATGTATCTGAATGCAAAACTAACTCTGAGCTGAGAGAAGAAATTTTTTTGACAGTAAGACTCTGGAGTATATGTGAAAGGAAGAAGGTCTAATGCATGCAGGCATCTAAAAACGGTATGATGCACTGACCCTTGTTATCAGTGCATTCTTTTCAGGAAACAGATATCCTGCTCTGGGCTTCACTTGTGGACACACAAGCTAAAATATCTTAGAATACTTCTATAGTGAGGCCTATGTGATAGAGGTGGATAATTTAGTGAACTTGTTATGGCATAACCCTAACCTTATGGCACCATTAAAGCTTGTAAATTGTACTCTACCAACAGTCTGGATCTTTTGGGTAGGAATGACTGAATTTTAATATGAAGCTCTACATGTCAGAAATTTGTTTAATTCCTAGAGAAACTTTAACTTCTGTGGTTGGCTGGATCTCCTTTTTCATGGAACATGTATGGCATCTACTCATAAAATGCTCATGTGAAGAAGAAGAGGGGCTCCCATGGAGTGAAAAAATTCTCCACGATATAAACATAAACCTTGCATGCTATAGTGCTTGTTTTAGGCAGATGAAATAATCTTACTGGATTCCACCTTCATGGATTCAGCTTCTGAAATCTGTATTTGCTTTGACTCCCACCATCTTTGTTGGGTACTTTGTAAGGGGCCTATATCTTGTGTTTCCATCAAAACTGCTGTCATAATTTGTCATTGTGGAGTTAACTGGTTCCAAGGCATTGGTAACTGGGTTGACAATCAACGGAATTACCGGAACATCAGTAGCTGTTGAGTTAAACTATGATCTCCTCCCATACTGATGGAATTGAGCAATCAAGCTAAGGGCTGTCCAATTCAAAACTCTTGACATATCTCAATTTAGCTAGACGTATAGGCTAGATTATTTCTTCTTATTAAAAAAATCCATATGAGAGGAGAACCCTCCTTCTTTTTCATTGGCTCCTCAGTGTTTGATTCTCCAGACTCATCTCCTGGATGAATTAAGTTCCTTAACATTTTCAGTGTCTGAACCTTTTGAAATGGAGTTTCTCTACATTCACTACAATTATAAAAGAAGAACAGGCAATCCTTTCTTAGCAACTACTGGTTCAGTGACCATTCAAAATTATGCCAGTGATGATCAAGGATACTTATAAGTAGTCGTCAGAATTGTAGCTATCACTTGTCCGTGCAGTCACATGATTTGGATTTGGACTCTTGTACAGTTGTGATAGCCTCATTTGTGATGTTCCCTGGAAGTAAATGGTCTGAGAGAAAGGGAAAGACAGAGAAAATTGTGTTTGTATAAAGTTGATGAGTCAAAACGAGGCAGGTGAGATGTTTAAAGAATAAAATGCAATGTATAAATCAGTTGAAGGACCATATAGTAAAGTGTGACCCTAGAGTTTGGAGAGTCCAGGCCATCAAGCATATGATGGAGGCCGTGAGGGTCTGGATGGGACTCAATAGGCTCAGACTTAACCCAGACAAGATCGAGTGGCTGTGGGTATTGCCTCCTAAAAACCATGCTGATTGTCCATCCTTGGTTCTGGGGGAAGAGAAATTGTCCCCCTCAGAACGGGCTTGCAATTGGGGTGTCCTTCTAGACTCACAGCTAAGATTGGAGCAACATCTGTCAGCTGTGGATAGGGGGACCTTTGCACAGGTTCGCCTGGTGCACCAATTGCGACCCTACTTGGATCAGGAGGCTCTCCTCACAGTCACTCATACCCTTGTCACTTCACAGTTAGATTATTGCAACACTCTCTACATGGGGCTACCCTTGAAAAGTGTTCAGAGACTACAGTTGGTCCAGAACGCAGCCGCGCGAGCTGTTGTGGGTGGACCTAGGTACACCTACATTACACCAGTTCTCCGCGAGCTGCACTGGCTCCTTATTGGTCTCCGGTCACAATTCAAGGTGTTGGTTATTACCTTTAAAGCCCTACATGGCTCAGGGCCAGGGTATCTTCGAGACCGCCTTCTACCGCATAGCTCCCAGCGACTGGTAAGATCCCACAGAGTTGGTCTCCTCAGGGTCCCGTCAGCTAAACAATGCTGGCTGTTGGGCCTGCGGGGGAGGGCCTTCTCTGTGGCTGCACTAGCTCTCTGGAACCAGTTACCTCCTGAGGTCCGGACCTGCCCACCCTATTTACCTTCTGGAAAGCGATGAAGACCTGGCTCTTCTGGCAGACCTGGGGCCGTTGATCTCGCTGCTGCGATTTGGCGAGATCCGGCCATGAATGGTGTGAATGGGTTTTAATTGTTTTTAATGGTTTAACTTTTAATGTTTTATATATGGTTTTTAAATGCATTGTAAGCCGCCTTGAGTCTTCGGAGAAAGGCGGCGTACAAGTTGAACAAAATGAATGAATGAATGAGTGAATGAATGAATGAATGAATGAATGATGCATCTTAAAAGATTCCTGTTATAAGCTAAACCTATGTGAAACGTTTTCTCCCAAAAGTTTAGCATTTATATCTATAGTAGTTCTCCTGTATCAGGTGCTTTCCTTTTTCTGTGTAACAATTGCATTTATTTCTCTAAATTATCTTGCTACTGGCATAATTCAAAATGTCTTCTTGCTTTAGCTTTTCTCTTTCTTCTTCCAGGTGGATGATTATGACATGGTGTCATCTTGATCTTCTATAGAAAAGAGAAGGGAGTCACATTAGAATTCATAAACTAAGGAATCTTACAATAATCTGATGGGGAGCAAGGCTTATTTTATTTTTACTCTGTTCATCTTGTCTTTGGAAAAGCTTTGTGAAAGTTAAATAAAGACTCACAATTTCTTTAGGTACTCAGAGAAAAAATATGTTACAATAGATAAGATATTTTTTTAGGTTAGGTAATTTTTTCACCCATTATATATCATTTGTTTTTAAATAGTCCCTGGATTATTCCAAAATAGTATTTAAAAAAATAAAGGATTTGAAGCAGCTGGAGAGGTGATGGAGTTTTCAGCATGGAAGGGAAGAATTGGCTTTTAGAGTTAGGCTAGTTAAGCAATGAGAACTTTTTAAGGACTTTAAAAAACAAATGGTAACTAGGGAAGGCTGAGGTTAAAAGAGTGCATTTTATGACATACAAAGAAGATTTATATAAAGGCATTATTTATTTTTAAAAAAAATACATTTCTTTTGATAAATATCTTGCCTATATATTTTGATATTAAGAATTATTGAGCCTTCAGCAACTGCTTGACACTTCCTAGAGGCATCTGATGGGTTACCATCAAACAGATTGTTGGATTAGATAGGCTGACCCAAGGCTGATTTTCTGTTAAGAATCTAAAAATGCCCATTAATCTGCAATAGTTTTTATCACAAAATCCTAATGGGCATAAATCGCTGAAAACCTTAATTTATTGAGTTTATAAAGTGATCTTATTTATTTACAAATGTACAAGGTCTTCAGCAATAGCTCTCAGTTTGGATCCAGGCACAATCAAATAGTAAATTAAATCTGGGTTTAGTGGAATTTGATGCCACAAATGAGTTTTCATTCAGACAGTAATATGAAATAACTGGTAAATCCATTATTTAGGGAAGCAGTCTGGCTGCTGGCTGCTGCTTCAACTAAAAGATGAGTATGCTCCCATGCAAGATTTGCATTTGATAGGCTGCAGGTGTAGATGGTGTAGCTGGAGAAATGTTGACGCATGGATGCATTGTGCATATGGAGAGGATGTGTGTCTTGTTTAACACCAGATCTGCATGGAGGCTACAACTGAGCATAATGGTTCAAATAATGCTGCTGCTATTATTATTATTATTATTATTATTATTATTATTATTATTATTATTATTATTATTATTCTGTACAAAGTGAAGGGTGGGAAGAAACAACTGGCAGGGATATTCTGTAAACTCAGAACAAACACAATTCTCATTTGTGGCAGAATTTTCCAAGACGGGATTTGTTTTCATTTTCAGAAAAATTATAATTAATTTTGCATACAAATACCGAAGCTTGGAGACAGCATGATCTCTTTTGAAACTTAATCATCTCAAAAAGTCTCTATTCTTTAGCAAAGCCAAATTCTCTTCAAACTTCTTCAGGTCTCTACATCTGTTTCCCCTTGGGCAGACAGAGAACAGTTAAATCTTTACTTAGAGTTTGATTTACTTAGAGCTTTGATTCTTCAAATACAGAAAACAACAACATATGTGTTTGTCTTGATGTTTTAGATTGGTACCAGAGGATGTGGGAATGGATATCCTTAATGAGACCATGCTAAATTCCACTGCAATAGAGATGAGACCTGGTGAGTCTACATTTTAATTGTCTTTTTAAAAGTTTTTTTTCTCTCCTGGGCATTTAATTATTCACCAAGTGAACTATTTCTGTACTGTGACTGATAATATTTATTTATTTGGAATAAAAATGGTTTAATTTTGATATTTAATTAATTCCATGGTTCCCTTGATCATCATTTGCAGTTTGCATCTACTTTCTACGCTGCTTAATTTCATTAAGCTGCAAATGAACTTGCTGCATATGATAATTAGCTACACTGCACTTTCTTCACTTCAGCCTGTACAGATTTAGCTTCTATTTACCAGCGAAAACAACACAATTAAAATAGCTGCCTAAGGTGTCATCAGTTAGAAGAGAAGTCTTTGACATATTAGATTATTCCTCAGCCATTGCATTATATCCAAGACTAGGGAAGATATAAATGGCAACTGCCTAGGATTTGAGTAATCATGTTTCGGGAAAAATATACCATTAGAACCAGGAAAGGGAGATTTTATAGTTGTGTATAAAACCTTCATATTTGTTCTGTTAATTAGAGGGGAACTGATGCCTTATCAGAAGTTACAAAAATAGACACAGGTTGGCTGGCAACAGCATTCTGCTCCAATTGAAATGTTATCCTTACTTGAATTGTAAATACAGTATCTTCTGTATCTGCTATTAAATATTGGGTCTTCATAAGAATGTTTTGTGATAATGAAGGTTGCAATGAAGCAGCCCATGCATTTCTAAGGGTGAAGTGGCTGTGTTACTTCACTTTGGTCCTTCATTGCTTCCACTGGTCCTTGCTGTAGCTGATGGGAACTTCAAGACAAATACCTGTTAAGGGAGATGTACCAGTGAGAAGCACCTAATTGAAACATTCATTGCCTTTTTGTGCTAACAAAAAGAATCTTGTTCCTTTTCTCTCTGAAATGGGTTCGTCCATCAGAACAAATGGTGTAATTTATCCTGATAATGGGGAGAAGATGCTTGGCAAGGGTAGCTCAGGTTGGTACCTCATTCCCTCCATATCATGAAGCTCTTCATTCAGGTAGAACCACTTCACCTAGGCCTATTTCTTGTTTTCTGGAGTCACGTACACCTGTGAGACAGGTTGAGTAATTTGTCAAAAGTCGAATTAATTTAAACGCTATTTGGAATAATAGTTTTAATCTAAAACAGAGGTTCTTCTCTTTTTGTGCTTATTCAGAACCTCCCAATTCGCTAGACCTTAATGGCTCTCATCCCAGAAGGATAAAGCTCACTGCTCCGAATATCAATCTCTCTTTGGATCAGAGTGAAGGATCTGTCCTTTCTGATGATAACCTGGACACTCCAGATGAAATTGATATTAATGTAGATGATCTTGACACGCCAGACGAAGCAGATTCTTTAGAATATGCTGGACATGGTAATGAGTTTAATTTGGTAAAAGTGAATTTGCAGTGATCACCTGTGTGTGTTTATTGGGGGCAGGGTTGAACACTTTGGCATGAAATTTTACATTTTTCTCCATCAGCTCATGAAGACAGATATGCAGTATAAGAATGATCAGCTCTAAGGAAAAGCAGAACACGCTAATATGTGTGTGTGCATGTGTGTGTAGATATAGATTGTAGATATAGATTGTTATCAAATTGTAGATATTAGTTATTTGCATACAATAATTTTGAAATATTAAATGGTATATCTGTTTAATTGGATAGTAGGAAAAATTATAATATTAAGAATAATAGTATTTCTAGTTCAGTTATTTTTAAAGATTCCAGATGCAAGTATAAACTTTGGAGGATACATTCTGGTATACAGCTACTTATATATTATCTGACTCCAATCCTAAAATGTAATATGTGTTTTGTTTTAGAAGTATGGATTTCTCTCTTTTTCTATTATGCCAAAGGAATCTAAATACCATTTTATATGTATCATTTCTTCATAATTATTTGGCTATCCAATGATTTTTTTCACAGATTACATTGTTCCTACAAATAATCCAACATGTCTATTGATTATTAATTTCATTATGTTACAAGGATTAAATGGAAGAGGGTTAATTTAGATTTAATGTCTGTAAGATTATTGTTATAATGTAGCAAAGATTATTACAGTAACCAAAAACTTGAAATTTAATTGTTGTTATATAATGAATTATGAATTCCTCAGATCTTTAGAGCACAAAAAGAGTGCAAAAACTTTCCATTGATGGAAAGTTAGGGTTATTCCAAACTTATAGTCTTGAATCACAAATATCACAAACCACATATTTGGATTCAAGACTGTAAATTGTTTACTGCTTATGATCTTGCTATCATTGTAATGGAAGAACTACTGAGTATTACTTTATGTGGTCAGGTTTAATAATACAATTTGGGTCTCTCATTAGGAATTAATTTTCCTACCAGGTGAACAAGTAAGAAATTAAATCTTTAAGTTAATTTTATATTCAGAAAATGAATGGGAAATATCAGAAAACAATAAATACACCCACACCCACACCCATATTTACATATCTACATGTATAGAAAATAAATTTGAAAAGAATGCTTATTCATGGAACTTTTCAGAATAAGGTCATTCAATTAATTGTACAATTGATTTCAGAGTTAACGTCAGAAATTTAGTTTTGTTACTGGATGAAAAAGGCTTTTCTTATATTAAAGCTGAGGTGACACAGTGGTTAGAGTGCAGTACTGCAGGCTACTTCAGCTGACTGCTAGCTGCAGTTTGACAGTTCAAATCTCACCGGCTCAGGGTTGGCTCAGCCTTCCATCCTTCCAAGGTCTGTAAAATGAGAACCCAGATTGTTGCGGGCAATATGCTGACTCTGTAAACTGCTTAGAGAGGGCTGTAAAAGCACTATGAAGCGGTATTTAAGTCTAAGTGCTATTGCTATTGCTATTGTTAAAGACTATTTATTTAAATCCTTTTTTCTTCTATTTTCAGAAGAGCAACTAGCCATTAAAGAACCTTCTCAAGAAGAATCTGAATCCATCCCAGAATATACTGCTGAAGAGGAGCGGGAAGACAACAGGTTATGGAGAACTGTTGTTATTGGAGACCAGGAACAGAGGATTGATATGAAAGCAATTGAACCTTTTAAAAAGGTTATTTCTCATGGAGGTACAGAAAAAAATCTGTTTTATTAATTATACTAGTATAGAGTAATTAGAAAACATTTGAAAGTATCCTAATTGTAAATGGTCTTCCACATCTGACATAAATTTAGAATACGTTTCCTTTGAATAATTCAAAACTGAATTTGTGAATTATTGAATTAATTCCTTTGCTACTGAAAACTCTGTAATGTATCTATAACAACAGAATCCTTTTGATGTGAAATATGTGAGTTGATGAGTCATTAAATTATTTTATTCTGGGCATGATATGCTCCAGTTTCCAGATCTCTGATTCACACTTCCAAAGCAAAGACAGAGCTTAAAAAAGAAAAAAAAAAAGAGAAGAAAGCACAATATATTCAGTGTTCATGGTACAACTGCAGGCCTGTATGTTACAGGAACATTTCATCTTATTGAATATTTGCTTTGAACTTAATATGTGGTGTGAAACCAGCCATGGTTTGTATACCATAGTTTATGGTGGAATGTAAACACCCATAGCAGCATATGCCCCCTGAAAGCTACAGTACTTGGACAGCTTCAGAATCTCTGGAAGCTGCCTCCAAAGGAGAAGTAATTAAAATAATGAGAATAGTGTATTGATTTTATTTAATTAATTTGTTTTAAATTAAACCCAGCCCAGCTCCAATGCACCAATCATAATCTTCAGTTAGAAAAGCTGGCTATTATTGCTCTGCAGCTTAGTATGATGTTGAATCCAGCCATTGCGGTTTGTTCAAAAATTCATGGTTAAAAAAGAATATAGTTTAATACAATGTGCAATCACAAGCATAGCCAGATTTACTGAAGCTATTGTAAGGTATGGTTTAAAGATGTCTATTACTGCAGGTTTCTCCCTACATGTCATTTAAACCAGTATGTTGTGACCAGGCGTGGGTGTGCTGGGACTAAGATTTTATACTTATTTGGCCATAAGCAAAACACGCTTTTCTTGAAAGAGAAAAATTATTTCTTTTTCAATGTTTAACTGCTGCAATTTAGGCCCGATATGGGATACATAGCAGTGGTTTATATTAGCAGTATCTCTGTGCCAGCCTGCTAATGTTTAATCCATGTTTAGGCAATTCTTGTGGATTGCCTGATGAGTGAACAGGCCTATGGATCTGGGCAGGGTCCTGTATGTATGCAGAACTGTATGAGTTCAAGCTTTTCAGGACTAGCAGCATCTGTTCTTTCCATTTTTTTTTTCATTTACTCTACTTACTTATTAGAGTTTGTAATTTCTAGAATTATTTTGAACTGAGACTTTCATAACAGATATAGCTATCAATTCTCCAAATGAGAAACCTCACCTGGGAAATTCTTATATCAAATAGAAGAATGTCATGAGACATCCAGGTTTGGACGTAGCCTTGTCTATGGTTCAGTTGAATACTTTGCATTGAGATTCCCAGGTTGCTTTTCTCATTAAAATGTTACCAAATATGCCACTATGCTATTGGTTTGCTTCCCAACTTGCTTTAGCGTATTTGATACTTAAAACCCCTGGCCCTGAATTATGCAACTGGTAATAGGGGGCTTCAATTGCTTATGAAACCTGCCAATTCTATTGTGTTAAGAACTGTTTGTGAGACATATATCTTTGACTCCATAGGATACTATGGTGATGGCTTGAATGCCATCATTGTATTTGCTGCATGTTTTCTACCGGATAGCAGTCAAATGGATTATACGTACGTCATGGAAAACCTTTTCCTGTGAGTGTGGAAATATTGTAGTAAAACTCTCTCATATGGTGCAATAGATGATTTTTATTAAGAGATAAGTGCAGAGTTGAAATGAGTTCCTTTGTTGCTTAGTTCTTTTGAGGGAAACAGAAATTTGGTTTGTATAAATAAAATACAATGAAATAAAATAAAATATACTATAGTGCAGTGGTGAAATCTGAACCGGTTTGCCATCGGTTCATTGGCCGCGCATGCGCCGCATGCACCAAAAGCACGCTGTATGCGCATGCGCAGCGCATGCCAAACGCATGCTGCACAAGCATGCACAACACACGCCAAATGTGCGGTACGCGCGGAAATAGAAGACTTCACTAGGTAAGTAGAACAGTGAGGGGAGGGGAACAGCTTGCTGCACGATTTAGCTTTGCTAGAAAGCAGGATTTCCTGCTTTAAATATAAAGCGAATATGAACTGCGCGGCACAGCTGATCTTCAGAAATACCGGTTCGGATGAACTGGTAGAATTACTTCCCTATGGCTTCTTTCCATTGTAGCAGGGGTGAAATGCTACCAGTTCACCCTGGTTCGGGCAAACCGGTAGTGATAAAAACTACCAGTTCCGGCAAACCAGTTTGCCGGAACTGGTAGTTTTTATCACTACCGGTTTGCCCGAACCAGGGTGAACTGGTAGCATTTCACCTCTGCTACAATGGAAAGAAGCCATAGGGAAGTGATTTCTGTTTTGCCATAGATAAGCCTTGCATAGTTAAGCCTGAATTAAGCCTTGATATTTAAAGAAAGTTTTTTCTTGAACTGCCCCTAACCTTCCATAGCTGAAGTCCTATATAATTCCAGACAACCCTCAGTTTACCACAACTGAGCTCAAAATTTATGTTGGTAAGCGATACTTTTTGCCCCATTTTACGACCTTTCTTGCCACAGCTGTTAAGTGAATCACTGCTGTTGTTAAATTAGTAACAGAATTGTTAAATGAATTCCCCATTGACTTTGCTTGCCGGAAGGTCACAAAAGGTGGAACATTGCAGCAGTCAGAAATATTAACCAGTTGCTGTGATCTGAATTTTGATCACGCGACCATGGAAACGTTGCAGCGATTGTAAATCCGATAAATGATTGTAGTTTTTTTCCAGGGCTGTTGTGACTTTCAACAATCATAAATGAATGGTAATAAGTTGAGGACTACCTATAAAACTATAATTTCTCATTGTTGGAAAGCCACATAGGTCAGGAGTTCTGTCTGAATTTCCAGACTATAATCTTGCTTTGAATCCTGTCCCTGAAATGCTCCTAAATTGTCTGCCAATGGAGTGAGTGCAATCATTTACTTATACTGCAGTTTTCATGCCCTGAAGAGTAAAATTAGCATGGGCTTCTTATTTAAATATTTCACATTCCCAAAGGAGGGACAGTATGACCTGTACTATGTAGGTTACTTAGCATATGGGTGGAATTACACTTTTAATAAAGAACTCCCTCAGCTGCCAATTTTGTTTCTGGAAATTATGTATTTGCTTAAGTGCTAAAACATAGGGCAGTGTTTCTCAGCCTTAACAACTTTAAGATGAACCCCAGCCAGTTGAAGTCCATATATCTTAAAGTTAATATTTTAAAGTTCCTAAGGTTAAAAAAATACTGGCATAGGTTCTTAAAAGGAAAAAAAATGCTTGTGAAAATATTATTTCTCCCCACTTCTTTTTCTTTTCCTTCTTTTTGTTGAGATATGTAATAAGTACTTTGGAACTCATGGTTGCTGAAGACTATATGATTGTTTACTTAAATGGAGCAACCCCAAGGAGAAGAATGCCAGGACTTGGATGGATGAAAAGATGCTACCAGATGATTGACAGGCGGTTTGTGGATCGCTTATATTTTCTAATTATTATTTTTCTTAGTCTATTTAGTATTTTAAATCCTCTTGCCCTATTCTTTTTAAATGCAAGCTGTTGCTTGTGAATATCACTGAAGATTAAGAATACATTTAAGAATGCATGCCAAAAATGTGTGAATCAGTGTGTGATAGTGCTATACTTGTTGAACATGTGACTCTCATTTTTTCTCAACCAATGTGTTTTATACTGAAGACTTAAAGTATCGTAGGCCCAGTATTCTTCCATATCTTCATAAATGACTTAGATGAGGGAATAGAAGGGGAACTTACCAAATTTGTAGATGATATGCTGGCACGAATAACCAACACCCTAGATGATAGGCTCAAGATCCAGATTGATCTTGACAAACTTGAACACTGGGCCCTATCTAACAAAATGAAATTCGGTGTAGAAAAAAGTAAAGTCTTAGGCAAGAAAACTTAGTCAAGAAAAACCAAAAGTACACATATAGACTGGGTGAAAGCAGGCTATATAACAGTAACTGTGAGAGGGATCTTGGAGTCTTAGTGGACAACCAATTAAATATGAGCCAATAGTATGCGATGGCAGCCAAAAAAACAATGCAATCCTAAATTGCATTAACAGAGGGATACAATCAAGATCAAGTGAGAAACTAATATCACTCTATAAAGCCTTAGTAAGACCACACCTAGAATACTGCATCCAGTTTTGGTCACTACACTATAAAAAAAATGTTAAGACTCTAGAGTGCAGAGAAGAGCAACCAAGATGATTAGGGGACTGGAGGCTAAAACATACGATGAATGGTTGCAGGAACAGGGCATGGCTAGTCTACTGAAGAGAAGGACCAGGGGAGACAGGATAACAGTATTCTAATATTTGAGGGGCTGCTACAGAGAAGAAGGGGACAAGCTATTTTCCAAAGCACTTGAAGGCCAGACAAAGAATAATGGATGGAAAATGAACAAGGAGAGATTCAAGGAATAAGGAGAAGTTTTCTGACAGTGAGAGCAATCAATCAGTGGAACAGCTTGCCTTCAGAAGTTGTGGGAGCTTCATCATTGGAAGCTTTCAAGAAGAGACCGGACTGCCATCTGTCAGAAATTGTGTAGGGTCTCCTGCTTGGGCAGGGGGGTTGACTAGATGACCTACAAGATCTTTTCCAACTCCGTTAATCTGTAATCTTTCTTTTTAAATGCAGATTGAGGAAGAATTTGAAATCATTCATCATAGTTCACCCTTCTTGGTTTATAAGGACAATTCTAGCTGTCACACGGCCATTTATAAGGTCAGACGTTATTATTTTCGGACTTTCTAAAATGCTGAGTATTTACATGATCAGGAAGTGCTTGGATTGTGAAATCAGCAAGTGGGGAAGTGAAGAAACAGCTTCTGATTCATCTTTGTGCTGATAAGGCTCTTTAAAATGATAAATATATTTGTTTAATTTTATCATGAATAACATTAATAAAAAATAAATTTATCATTTCCTTATAATAATTACATTTTAACTTATAACATATAACTATATATGGCATTATGGCATTAACACAGAATAATTTATGCAATATTTAATAGGTTGGTGCAGGCAAAACGAGTGCTTGTTCTTTTTCTATAAAAACTAAGAGATAAGAAGATTCTGCCTAGGTTTCACCTAACAAATTAAGTAGGCTATCTTGGATGAGGTTCGTATAAATTACTGTGATATTTGAAGACCTTACAGGTAGTCCTCGATTTATGGACACAAAAGAGACCAGAATTTATATTGCTAAACAAAGTAGTTGTTAAATGGATCACATCTGATTTTATGACCTATTTGTCATAGTTGTTAAGCAAATTGTGCAGTCCTTAAACAAATTGAGTTTCCCCCATTGACTTTCCTTGTCGGAAGCTGGCTGGGAAAGTTGCAGATGGCAATCACGTGATGCTAGGACACTGCAGCCATTGTAAATACATACTGGTTATCAGGTGCCCAAATTTTGATCACGTTGGGATGCTGCAATTGTTGTAAATGTGCGGACCAGCCGTAAGTGACTTTTTCAGTGCCTTTCAGTAACTTTGAAAGGTCACTAAAGATCATTCCTACCCTAGCCTGCAATTTAGCAGCTTATTAGTTAACATGGAGATGAATTTTATTTTATATATTGCTTAACCAGTGAATTGTGCTTTTTGTATTTCAGTTCAAAATTCAGTAATAAGATACAATACGTCAACACTTTGGCAGACCTTAATGAACTAATTCCAATGGAATATGTAAATGTCCCAGAAAGTATTGTCAAGTAAGTGAAGAGCATTTGGAGAATAATAATGAGATAACTACTATAAAACAAAAGGATTGCTATTTTTAAGGAAAGTTAATTTTATCTAAATAATACATAATATTTACAAAGTATTCAACACTGTGATTAAAACTGAACAGCACTAGAAATAATTGTTTATGCTGTTTACTTGATTAAAATTTAAAAACACAATTATATTATAATATGGTTCCTTGTTATATAAAGAAAGCCAAGCCAAGAAAACAAAAGAGGAATGGTTAAGAAAAGTTTAACCTATAGAAGAGGTGATTGAGGGAAGCTAATAAAACACTCTTCAAATATTTGAAGGTTGAATCAGTGATCTCGTTCTCAATTACCTCAAAGAGATGGAGCAGATCCAATTACTGTATTTTCCTGCGTATAAGACTACTTTCTAACACACAAAAATCTTCTCAAAAGTCGGGGGTCGTCTTATACGCCGGGTCTCATTCTCCTGTAACCAGGCAGACCAGCCTATAAGGCTCTGACAAGCCTTAAATGGCTCTGAGGAGGGTCGTCTTATTCGCCCAGTCGTCTTATACGCCGGAAAATACGGTAGTTAAAACTATAAGGAAGAAAATTCAGGCTAAAAGTTGGGAGAAACTCATGACAGCCTCAGTTGTTAATCAGGGAACAGGTTGCCACACCAAGTGGTGAGTTCTCTTTTACTGGAAGTCTCCAAACAGAGGCTGGCTCCTTGTTTATCAGGATGCTGTCGTAGCTCTGGCACTAAACAGAATTAGGTGGCCTCTTTGGTATCTTGTCAACTCTATGATTCTGTGAAAGATCCAAGAATCTATTCCAATGTGTTATTGCCTCATTAATTTATTCATACCATCTGTTTGGAATAAAAAATTAATAGTTTTCAAAATATTTTTGAGAATTGCACGAGACATTGTAGAATGGGAATATATTTTATTCACTGAAAGTGGAGATGAAATTCTCAAAGTGTTCATGTTCTTGAGCACTGATGTTTTGGGGATGCATCAGTGTTTCTGATTTGGGGACTGTATGTTTTATAAATTATTCTCCTATCCAAAACTTTCAGGAATTACTAAAGATGATAAGATATTAGTTCAATATAGCTGGACAGTGCCAAGGGGAGGGGGGGGGGGCGGGAAATTCAGAACATCTCATGGTTTTACCAGTTCGCTCACTGCGCATAGTAATTCTCAGTGTGAACATGCCAACCTACTAATAACAAGTCTGGAGCCCATTGAATAAGGGCCAAAGGATCAAACTATGAATAACGAAATAGACATTGTAGCTTAAATTTGCGTTGACACGAGATGCATATACAAGAGCCTCAGTGCTGACTTTGCACTTCAACTTGACATTGGGCATAGTTCCTTGTGATGTGAAGGTAATACATTTGGCACAAATATGATGTCTGCATATTACTTGACCTTGTGTATGTTTGTCCTTCACCCACTTTTATCTTGAAAGGTATGACGAAGAGCGATCCATTCAGAGAAGAGTAAGGTAAAACCCTTGCTCTGCTGCAGCCTGTGCTGATGTTGTTAAATGACTGAGGATATCTGAGGCAGTAGAGGATTTCAGCAGCTGACATTTCAAAAGATCCCATAGCTCTCTGTAATGAATGTCACGCATGAACTATTGAGATCAGTTATAAATTTCCTTAATTTGGCCTGTTACGGATTTAACTTCAATCACTTTGTCAGCTTTGCACAGCATGCATGCTGCAAACTCCTGCTAGTTTTACAAGACCTGCCTACAGATGGACTACACACACACATACACAGATAAACAAATGAAATCAAAATCAGTAACACATTAGAAAAAAATATTTTGTTGGTGCATAATTTCAAAAGCATGTTCCTTGCTTAATTGACACTCTGCTTTTCCCTGCTTCTATTTTATGTTTCGCTTGCTTCTGCTTCACCAATAACCTTTACTCATGCAGACTGGATGAAGAGCTCAGGGAGGCATCAGCAAAGTAAGACAAAGTTCTGATAATAAACTATATCCCTTTTTCATTCTTAAAAAGGATTAACTATTAAGAAAATTCATGTTAATCCTATACAGGACTACACAGAATTGTCATTAAGAGTAGTGAATATTACTGCTACATAATATTACGTAGGAGTAATATTCACTATTCTCAGTGGCACTTCTGCAGAGTGGCCTGGGGGATTCTGGGAATTGTACTTCAGCAGCATCCTAGTTCAATCTAATTATAACTGCTAGGTAAAATGTTATTTTTAGGACATGGTGCACAATTGGTAATCCCTAAGGCTTTGAGGGACATGGTGGCTCAGTGGCTAAGATGCTGAGCTTGTCAATCAGAAGGTCAGCAGTTTAGTGGTTCGAATCCCTAGCGCCGCATAACGGAGTGAGCCCGTTATTTGTCCCAGCTTCTGCTAACCTAGCAGTTTGAAAGCATGTAAAAATGCAAGTAGAAAAATAGGGACCACTTTGGTGGGAAGGTAACAACGCTCCATGCACCTTCGCCGTTTAGTAATGCCAACCACATGACTACAGAGATGTTTTTGGACAGTGCTGGTTTCTCAGCTTAGAAACTGAGATGAGCACTGCCCCTAGAACCGGAAACAACTAGCACGCATGTACGGGAGAACCTTTACCTTTTAAGGCTTTGTATATTCCAAGTCCACTTTCAGTGGCTGCCAGTTTTGAATAACAGTAACTTTGGAGAAATTAAGACTAGATAAGTTGCCCTAATACAGATAGTTGAGGGTAAAGAAGGAATCTTACAAGTGAATTAAAAACAAACAAGTTTTCTTTAGTTTGAAAGCATCTACTTACTACTTTTATGTCACCAAAATCCATAAATCCACTGTATCTTTGTTACAAATGAAAATGCAAAGAATATATTCAAAGACATTTACTTGAAAGGAGATTCCAGAGTATATGGGTAAATTTATTTCTTAAATGAATCTTATCAGCTTTAGAATTTTTCTTTAAAACAGTAATTTTGCTCATTTTTTCTTCAGGTGAAAGTTATTACCTATTAATTGGCTAGGCTAGAGTTGGATATGATATTTGGTAAATTGGATGATAAAATAGTTCCATTTATGTATTCTAAATGAGTCTAGGTCCCTTTAAGAAAATACTGTTAGGTAATGTTTTTAGAGAATATACGGTAGTTCTGCTCATGCCCAGGATTTTACATTATGATGAAGATTCATTTTATGAACAAAAAAGATAGAATGACATAGCATTACACAGAACCCTCAGTTTAATGAACTGATGGGGAAAATGTTTTTGAGTCAAATGTTCATTAAAGGCTCAATTTTTCATATATAAGACACACATATAATCTATATCTTATAAAAATTATAAAATATATGTAGATGTACATAACATGAACATAATGTTCAAAATGTACAATTGTTAATGTCATTCATAACAGTATTTGTCTGTTACCTGGGGCAAAGTTTCTTGTTGTCAAAAGTCCAGATTTTGTTCATTGCATCTATTATTAAACTCTACTGAATAGAATTTATTAAAATGGGGGTTGACTGACAGAAAGAATCACTACTGAGTCACTGCAAACCTAAATAATCTTTTGCTAGACTGGCTGTGTCCATGTCAATTGCATGAGCTTTAGAGCACGCTGAAAAAATATGTTATATTACCTTATATTGTGATTATAGTGGTAACTTTATGGATCAAAGCAACCATTTCAGAAAGCTTGAATATGCTGCTGCTGTGAAGTTGAATTCCAATATACTGTTGTGAAGATGCATCTATTCTGAACGATGCCCAAAAGTAATTTTAGTAAGCTGCCTATCTGCTTGCAATCCTAGTACACTTGATAATGACCACAAGCAAGATTTTGATAGATTGCATCAACAAAGCTGTTCAGAGCAGTTATAAATATGTCATGACTATCATCTCATACTGCTCTGGTTAAAGCTTTGTGCCTTATAGCATATATCCAATGCTATATTTGGTAACAATGGGTGATATCAGTGCAACAGCTCACTGAATTACAGAAAATACAGTTTAATATACACGTATTTTGTATGATACATTTTCCAGCCAGTATTAAGGATGAAACTGTATTCATATGACTGTCTTATAGCTTCATCCTATCTTTGCTTAGGCAAGTAGAAGTCTCTATATAAGTACATTCAGGATGATCTAAGGTCATTTTCATAGGAGTAGCATTTCAACTGTAAATTCTTAAAATGCATTATTTTTGAAACTTCTTGCAGTAATTGATTCCAATATTCCTATTAGTCTGCTGCTATGAACAGCAAAAAGAAAAAAAATAGTCTCGATCTAAAATTTTTGTGGCAAGCATTTTTGATGACTGTTGGGGAGACATTCCTTAATGAACATTCATAATTTATGAAGACATCATAATATATATGATAAAATTTGCTTGTGAAAATGCCTTTGTTCTGCTTTTAAAGTAAATATGCATTGATAAGTATCTAACAAACAAGAACGTATTTATTATTTTTCATTTTCCCTTGCCTTCAGAGCAAGCTGTCTTTCAAATGAGCCCGAAATGACGTCAGTCCAACAGGAGTAAGAATTTCATAAACAAGCCATTATCTATGAGTATTGTTCATAGTAACATTATGCAAGAGACATTGAAGAACTGGGTAAACTCTTTGAGATCCAAATACTTACATGGGCCTTTTAGACCAGCAGATAAATGTTTAGATAAAAGTTAAATTTTTGACAAAGCTAAAGTCAGATAAAAATTACTACCAGGTTTATTATAAACATGTAGTAACACATGACATAATCCCATTATTAGGTTACTAAAGTATATGTTAATACTTTCACCTTATTTAATTGGTAATTAAAGAAAATAGATGCAATTTGCAACTTTGCTTTAATGGAACAATCTTTTTTTACTATATCTTTCTGGAGTCTACCCAACCTTCTTTTTTGTTTGCCCTGTCACCTTTTTATACTCACTGTAAAATCTTTCACAGAGTTGCATTTTCATTTGCCTTTGTGGTTTGAATAGCAAATAGTACAGGTAGTCCTCATCTTAAGACCACTTTTGTGAGATCCCATTGCTAAGCAAGGCAGCTTTTAAGTGATTTGAACCTTAATTAACAACCTTTTCTGCCACAGTTGTTAAGCAAATTACTGCAACTGTTAAGTGAATCATGCAGTTGTTAAGGGAATCTGGCTTCCCCCACATTGACTTTGCTTGTCAGAAGCCAGCTGGGAAAGTCACAAATGACCCTAGGCTACTGCAACCCTCCTAATTACGTGCGAGGCCCAAGCACCTGAACTTGATTATGACATCATGGGGAGGTTGCAATGGTAGTATATGTTAGGATTGTTCATAGGTTTTTTCCCAGTGTCATTATAACTTTGAACAGGTACCAAACTAAGGCTTTAAGCTGAGGACTGCTGCACATAAATCTTTTTTATAAAAAAGCATGTGTTCTGCATATGTTGAATATCATTTTATAGTTTATAAAAGCTATATGATGTTAGAAGAAATATACATTAGTGTTTAATTATTAAAGAAAATAAATGGATATATCTGGTAGTAGTTATTTATTATTCTGCAAGCTGTAAAAGAAACATTGGATTGAGCTGTCCATATTTTTAATTAGACTTCAGATGACTCATTAAACCCTATTGTTTTCAGTTGCTCTGTTCTAATGTTACAATTTGTATTCAGCCCAATTTTGTAAAGGAACTAAGAGGTATTAAGGATCACGGCCAGTTGGTTGGTCATGAAAATTAATTATGACAATACTATTATTAATATCTTGATTAGGCCTGTAAATTATAGAACCTTAAAAGAATTATTATATTATATTATTATATTAATTATAGAATATCTTTCTAATCTATAACAATAATAATTTTAATTTTTGACAGTTATTTTCCTTTTAATCATATGAAAATAAGACTTTCAAATAAAAGAGGATCAAAATGTATTGACTATTATTGGTAATAATTTTTATCAGTTATGGTATTGCATGGCATTATACTTTAGACTAATCCATTAATAAAAAATGCAATAATGGTAACTACTACTAGAGGAAGAAAGCTTTTTAATGAATGTTTGCTCTATAGTGCGTCATTCCATGCCTCTGTATCATGTAATGTAAATGGAGAATGGGGTGGGACAAGTATTGTGCTACAAACAAATCCTCAAGTTTCAGAAGATTTAATGGTTCAGAAACAAGTAGATTCTTAGGACATGTTGGGCTGACCATATAGGCAGCTTTTATGGAGGAGAAATAAAAGTGATGGGATTCTTGTTAGAATTACATAAGTTTCTCAGGTTTGATTGATAGTTTCTAGGTGTGCCTAGAGCAGAGGTAAGGTGGACCCTGGGAAACATTTCCTGTAAGGATTTTTCAGGCATCTATTGGAAAATGATCACTTGGAACTGTTTGAATTAGACTCTGGCTAGCAGGTCCTCTGGAACTGGCTGAGATACAATCTTATTGACTATATGGGAAGAATAGAAGATAATATATGTAGCTCAGGGTTAAACAGTGAGTACTTTATTCTCTCTGAGTCTTTTTTGTTTTCTTACACATCATTAGCTGACTAGGTAACATCAGTATTAGTGAATGAGGGTTTTTTTGGTCTTTCTGCTTGTTCGGGGGTTTGAGTCTTTATTGAATGGTGTGTAAATGCGATCATCAATAGACACATAAAGTACATTTACATACCATTCAAAGGAGACAAAAATTCTAACAAAAAGACCATTGACTCTCTCTGACAGCCAATACCCCAATAAGCACCAGAAAAAGAATCAAGCAGAGAATAATATCCTAATCAAAGAACTACCAAGGACAAAAGTACACCTCTACCAATGCTGGCAGACCCAGCTATTGCCTATAAACAGGAAGCAAAAGTTGGGTAATGAAATGAGCGCAAGTAAACAACCAAGCTCAGAGAACTCCAAGGCCTTCACAGTACATGGGAAGAATTGAGATGTTGAGATGAGTAAATGGACAGTTTTTGTGATTCCAACACACCTTTTGTCTTTAGTTCCTTATCTCACCTGCTTGGTTAAGACCACCTGGGCGATGATATATGGTTGGAATCCATGTGGTGGTGAATGGTTCTTTAAGAAAGGGACAGTTCCATCTATTTTGAAAGAAACAGTTTCATTCCCTAAGATGCCATCACTAGGTCCAACAGGGTTGGACAGTTTTCACTATTACAACTTTCTCTTCTTTGTAGTCAGGCTTCAAGTTAGGTTATACTGCTGACATGGCATGGACTGTAATTGTGAATAACCTCTGGCAAGCACAGGATATAGATAGTGCATCTGTCCTGATCCTTCTTGATCTCTTAGCAGCTTTCAATACTATTGATTGGAATATCTTTCTGGATCTGCTTAGGAGGTTGGGAGTCAGAGGACCACTGGTTTTCCTTCCTTCAAGGCCAGTTCCTGTCACTGTTGGTGAAGGAGGAAAGGTCCAGCCTTAGATCTCCACATTGCAGGGTGCTTCAGAACTTGACTCTTCCCCCATTCCTTTTTAATATTTACCTGTAGCTGATAGGTAACTTCATTCATTGGCACAAGGTTAAGTCCCATCAGTGTGTTGATAGTACTCAGATGTACATGTTTTACACTGTGCTGCCCAATTGAAGCTGCCAAGGCTCTTTTCCATTCCCTGGAAGCTGTGGGATTTGGATGGGGAAGAATAGGCTCCAGCTTAACCCTAGCAAGACCAACTGTCCATGGGTTTTAGAGTTCCCAGAACAGAGACTTTCTAATTCTAACTGTGGATGTCCATTGGATCCGATGCACAATTTGACAGTTTTTCTGGACTTGAACTTACTCCTCAAGATGTAAGCGGAGCTGTGCACAGATGCATTTTATGGGCCCTTTATGCTCATTCCTAGAAAGAGAGGCTTTGCTCATGGTCACTCATACTTTAGTCACTTTCTTTTTGGACTATTGCAATGCAGTCTACATGGGACTGCTCTTTAAGACCATTCAGAAGCTCTATAGCTGGTCTAGAATGCAATGAAGCAGGGTAGTCTGTGGGTCATACTCACACCATGCTACTGCTTAATACAGTGGTTCCCAACTTTTTGGGCACCAGGGATTGGTTCTGTGGCAAACAATTTTTCCATGGACTGTGTATGTGTATGTGTGTGTTTCGCACCCTACCTAGGTGAAATCCAGCAGATTCTGGAGAACCGGTAGCGGAAATTTTGAGCAGTTCAGAGAACCAGCAAATACCACCTCTGGCTGGCCCCAGAGTGGGGTGGGAATGGAGATTTTGCAGTATCCTTCTCCCAGGAGTGGGAGGGAATGGGGATTTTGTAGTATCCTTCCCTTGCCATGCCCACTAAGCCACACCATGCTCACTAAGCCACGCCCACAGAACTAGTAGTAAAAAAAATTGGATTTCACCACTGCCTAGATCCCACGCTTGCGCAAGTGAAGCTTCATCTGCTTGCATTTCCTAACGGGCCGTGGACTAGCACCAGTCCGTGGCCCAGGAGTTGGGGACCCCTGGTTTAACAATTTGTCCTATCTCCCAGTACATTTCTGCTACAATTTAAGGGACTAGACGTCATCTATAAACTCTACATGACACTGGTTATTTATGGGACCGCCTCTCTCCTATTGTGTCTGTTCATCTCATGTGATCTGACATGGTGGATTTTTTTCCAGGTCCCTTATATTAAAAGAATAAAAGTTCAAGTGATATTTGAGATGATTCAGCTTTTATCATCTGTAATGTCTGGGCCTGGGCAGTAACTAGATAGGATATTACTAGGGCTAGTTATATGTGTATTCTGCCCTTTGCTCCTTAGAGGAAGTCCTGGATACATATGTAATAACAATCCATTGTACTGACTCTTTTTTTTCTTTTTCTAAAGCATCAACATGACCATGAAAAGTTCTTAACTTCCATGGAAATTGGAGAAGAAAACGTTCCTCTGTCTGATGTGCCTGACTCTTGAAGATGGGACAGTTTTGGCTTCTCATCAGAACACTAGGATCTTCTTTTGCACAAATCTTTTATTTTCCCAAAGCCTGTCTGTGCAAGAAATACTCCTGGTAGATTTAACCTTTATTCTCTGATCACTTAGTGTTATTTGGAGCATTCTGAAATTAAACAAGAGGTGGCTGCTACTGCCAGAATAGTAGCAGAGGTGCAGGTAATGACTTTGTGTAATATTATATCAGGAGTAGATTTACAATAAGGAAAATTCTGCATTTTTGAACTCCAAATTATTTTGCCATTAATGTGCCTCACCTGTGATTTTATAGTGTGGTTCAGTCTCTTTTGTCTTCTACATATTTATGTATTAATGGCTACAGATTTTAGCTTCCATGCAGCAATGCTAATCTTCCTTCCTTCCTTCTGATGATTGAGAATCTCCATAGACAACAATCAGATGGCTGCAGGAAAGAGAACTAACACGATGCTGCCACCTAGTGTATGCAGTAGTCCTACATAGGCTGGGATCTTCGAACATTTCCAAGGAGCTCTGGGTTGCATACCATATTCTTATAAGAAAAGATACAGGACCCCCTTTTCACAAACCATTGGTTCTCCTTTTAAGATATGAGCCAACATTTTCTGGACTCTTCAATTTTCCTGAAACCAGGGCAAAGACAAACCCATGTTTTGCACAGCTTGGGTCTCTTTTTCTTCTGCCTTTGGTCTTGTTTCTCCTTGCTTCTCTAAAGCGGATAACCCCTTGGTCAGCATCTGCTTTCCCATAATTAAGATAGGGGAAAAAATGCAGGTAAATGTATTAATAAGCCAGGCAGTTCTAATCCTTTTAGTCAGTTTCATACTTCCTGAAAAATAACAACAATAATAGAAACCCCTGCTGGCTTCATGTTTTCTGTTGAGAAAAGTGAACTCATTGAACTTTTGCCTCTTCCGGTTTCTAATCTCATTTCTCCCCCCACCCCCCACCCCCCGGACTATAAAAAAGTTATAGTCCAGCCTGCAGTGATGGTTCGAACTACTGGAAAAAGCATCCTATTGAAAATGCCACCATGTTATCCTTCGAAGATCACCAGGAGAAAATATTTTTTAAATAGAAAAAAAAGCTATGGTAATTTCTACCTGTAACAACTCCTTTGGGAGGGATAAATGGCTAGCTATGCCAAAAACAAACAAACAAACCCCCCCCCCCCCAAAAACAAAACCCCAACAACCCCAGGTTCCTGCAAAAATGGCTAGATATGCAAATTATAATAATAATAACTGGCTACTAGTGGCCTGCCTGTTCTCAGTATTTTGCAGCTGGCAGAAGTGAAGGTAATTGAAAGTTTGGCTTCAAATTTGGTTAAGAGAGATTGTAAAGTGGGAAAAGGTTGCTTGTTATGGAAGTGCCCCAAGATTAGTTATTTCTTGGCTCTTTTAATATGTGAATGCAGAGTATTTCTTGAAAAAAAGGAAAACATTTTAAGTGAGTTTTAAGTGAGATCCTAATGTGATTCAGAGCCTTCACAGATGTTGATTTAGCACTGTTAACTGTAGTTGCCGATTTGGCTCCTGTAAATTTTGTGCTTTTTTTCACTGTTTAAATTGCAGATTGGGACCATTCCTAGTTTTTTTTTAAAAAAAACTTAAATTATGTAGAAGCAATCATGAAAAAAACCAAAAGTTCAATAAGTTCTGTCATAGCCTAATATACGTGGGGAGACGGATGACTACATATGAGAATATATATGGATAGAAATAAAACCCAATACATGGATTCAGTAAAGCTAAAACACTTGATAAAATGATAGGATAATATTCTGAAACATTGGCACAATATAAAGTAAAAAATATTTTGATTCCTATACTAATATTCACGGCTATCTTAGCATCAAATCAACATTTACTGCTAATTATTGCATCATACAGTCATAGAATAGCATTCCTATATTAAGGAGAAAGCTTACACATTTTGAAAAATGCTAGTTAATTTCAAAGCATGGTGACCAAGGAATCATTGGATGGACTGCAGTATATTGTTAGAAATTAATAGCATTATATTAAGTTATTTAATAAGCATATTTATTTAATCAAAGTTTGCAGTAATAACAGGCATAACTTGTTCATAAGAGTTTATTATAATAAGCTTTAAAACCACACAGTGCTATCATCTTGTTGTAGCAATATAGCTTTCCATAGATTTAGGTATACACAATGGCATCTAAGGTCATTAATATTATTATTATTATTAATCATTAATAGTCATGCTGAATAGAAGTGACCTAGAGTGCCTATGTTTGCAGTCTTCTCCATTGATACATCATTCAGAATATATTGTTCATCTCCTGAGGAAACTACGAAACATATACAGTACATCATAAAGAAGCAAAAAGCCAGCATATAAATCATGATTGTTGGGGAAAAAAGGCTTGCCTCCATTTTAATAAATGGAATTTTATTTTAGAACTTTATTTTGTCATCTATAGGATAGAAAAGAATTTTATTTTGCCATTTATGAGGTTGTAAGATATATATAAATTAGCTAATTAATTCATTAATTTAGTAATCTGTCTTGTTTTTACCTCGTGTTTTGTGCTTGTAATCATATCCTGCGTATTTACTCTGAAAGTCTCTCAGGTCTTCTTTTATTATTTATGTCAAACTTTATCCAATTTGGAGACTACCCATCTCACAGAGCAAGTTATTCTTTTTTAAAATATAAGTTTAAATCTTTAAACTGAATCTTTAGGCTTTAAAATAACACTAGAATGTTAAAATTGTATTCCTTGGAAAAGGCATTGGTTTAAACCACAATGCTGTTGTAACGATGACACCTGCATCATAATGTCATCTTACAAAAAACATAATTATGTAATTATGTTATGAATCACATCATAATGCAAGCACGTGATTGTTTTGTTTTCTATTCTGTATTCTTAAATTTTTATTTATTTTTAAAAGAAAAAGCAAGCAAGGAGAAGAGAAAAAAAGATACAAAAACATATTTATATGTGGAGGAAAGGTATTACCAAGATTGTACAGTTAATGATTACTATATTTGTATGACTCTGTACTTTAAATCATCCCAAGTCCTTGGAAAATAGGATGATATAAACACTTACTGGTATATAAATAAATGGAATAAAATAATAGTAATTTGCATAAAACCATCATGGCATGCATCTCATCACTTGCTGCCTCTTGCCATCTTTTCAGTTGTCTATGTTCTTTGATACCACACAAATCATGTTATCAGCTCTTGGGAATAGCATCCTATTCAGATTAGGATCTCTGCTTTGTCTATCACTTGTTTTTAATTCCTGTTTAGTATTTTAACTCTTGGACTGAACTGAAGTTTTCAAAAGTTCGTTTTCTTAAACATTGCCTTCTCATTTTGAAGTAGCGCCATATTTATTTATTTTCCATTTTTGTGTTAAGCAAGCTCAAGCTTGCTTAAGCTAAGCTTGAATTTCCATTTAACATTTTGGGTGCAACCAAGGCTATAAAGTGACGAGCAGCCATCAATTGGCTGGAGTGGCTTTCAGATTTCAGTGGCTGAGATTTTACAGTTATTAAAAGTTGAGTTGTTTACAACTTGGTCACCAGAAAGCCTACTTCTTATCCTTTTATATACTTAGTGAAAGTTAACATATTTAAGTTACCATTCAAGTATTAAGATTTGTATCATAATGAGCACTCCTGATTTGTATCCTCAATGTGGATCCCTGATAGATGTTTAGATACTACCACCCAGAACCAGAGAGGGTCAATTACATAGATGTTATTGCAAAGCCAGTTATTCCTCCACAAGTATTTGTAAAAAGTAAGTAAGAAAGAAAAAAGCATTTCGAAGGGTGGGTTGATTTGCAGAATTGCCATGAGAACTGTCCCTGAACAATATATCTTGTTACACACTATATTAATTGTGCATAAGCAAAAACAGTCCTGTAATTAGAACTTCAATTATCATTAGAGCCAAAATGCATCCCCCGTGGCCTACTTGAGTCCTACTCAGACTATTTGGAAAACTGCAATTATCATACAAATCAACATGCCTTTACAAAGTTTATAATCAACTTTGCATTGTTTCTCAACTCTGTTTAAATTCAGAACTGATGGCATTTTTTAAAAATCCTCATGTGGGAGGATGATGACAGGGTAAGATTCCCTTCATTGCCACTTATGAATAGATATTGTTTACTCTTCTCGTTCTACCATCTCCTGGGACCACAGCGAATCTGTGGAAATGATTGGCTTGCATTGGTTTGAATAAAAGAAGCAGTGTGGTATACAAAAGGGGTTATACGGCTGGAGAAGGAATCAGTGCTTCTTCAAGTAAATCACCCTAATAGCATATGTGCTTTGGTCTCGATTTTGAGCTCTCATCTGGGTTTATAGATTAATTATCTATATATAGATTAATTAAATATTCCCAAACTGTATTTTAGGGTATAAAATCAGCTGCATTTTGTTGTCTGCTATAATACCATCTCTGACCAGTTGAACAAATGGGTCTGAGAATGCAATCTGTGTTGAATTCTTACATTCATATTGCTAATTCTTCTTGAGAGATGCTCTGTATAAAAATTTAAACAGGCCATATTTATGAAATTTCCAAATAATCCTTAATTTACAACAGTCATTAGTGACTTTTCAAAGTTACAACAGACACCTAAAAAGGGATTTAGAAGTTTGAAGTTCTGACATCTAAGACCTCGTTGAAATGTATTTGAATATAAGTAGCTCTGGTAGGTAGTTGGGCTGTTGGTCTGAGCTCTGAGCTTGGCAATTTGGTTGCAAATGTTTTGTTGCTATTTGAACAGACATCGTCAGTGTGTTGTCAATTCAATTCAAAGCGCACTGACGATGTCTCCTCAAATGGTGATGAAACGTTTGCAACCAAATTGCCAAGCTCAGAGCAACAGTTCATTTAAGCCCTCTCCCAGTCACATGGGCTCAGCTTGGACACTTGACAACTGGCCTTTATTTACTGTCACTTGCAACACCCTGCAGTCACATGACTGTAATTTACAGCTTTCTTTCCCCTTGAGAACTGGTAGTAACTTCTGGTTTCTGGCAAAAAATGACCCAGTGAAAAATGGGTTTGGTTATTACTTTACAAAAAAGGTAATAAAATCGGATGTGCTAACATTAGGGCTCGCTTTACAACTGTCACAATGTATGATCGAAATTGCAGACTTAATTATGCAAGATTGAATTTGTAATTTGTAATTGCAGACTTAATTATGGTTGAAAGGACTACCTATAAATACAAAAACTGTTTTCCCAAGCCATAATTAACACAGCATTGTGCCTTTTATTTAACCAGTTTTAGTGGAATAATGGTTTAGAATTTTATTTTATATTTTGGCCTTGAAATAAATTAATTAGGAAGGAACACCTTCCTCTGCTCTTACATCTTCATCAGAAGTTTTAACTTTTAGTTCTTAGTGATCAACATAAGCTACTGGAATTTTGAATTTGAGATTTGAAGATTAGAATGGTATGGGTTTATAGAAATGTACATTATTGTGAACTTAAGAGTTTGATGTATTTTATCTACCCTGTACCAAAGAAAGTTGGAAGTCATTCTTTTTCTATTCTTTTCTTTTTAATTTGTTTTTGTTTTTGCTCTTTTATCTTGCTTTTTTTCTTGACTTTACTTTTTTCCATTCTTTTTCTTTTTGCTTATTTGTTTTCTTGGTTTTTTTTAATTTAGTAAAGACGTGTGTTTGTGAAATAAACATCACATATACACATGTGCATACGAGATGTACATACTTCTACCATGCACCCATAATAGAGAATTTGCCTTAGCTCAAAAATAGAAATGATTTTGAGCATTATATCTTAAGGTTTTTATGGTTTGATCCTGTGCATCTTGTCTCTAGAGCAAATCACACTCACTTTAGTGTATTTATTGCCTAGTAAGTGTACTTAGATCTACAACTTTATGATCCATCTCTGATTAAGTTACATGCAACTGAGCTCATGTATTTAAACCACTTATGCATACCTAATTTCATATAATCAGGTATGAATTATTGGAATTTTCTGCAAAAAAAAATTCCCTCATTAACTATTTGAATAAAATGTAAAATCAATCCAATTCAGTCAAATGTTGATAGTGAGAAGATACGCACAATAAATGCCTTGTTAAAAATGTAATAGACTATCCATTATGATTGTGTATGTATGTTAACTAATACATATTTTAACATTTCTTTTGAAATGTACAGCTCTTATAACAAAAGCAAAAGGTCAACCATGTGCAATAAAGAATTGTGAGCTCAAAATCACACTGAGAGGGGCCACAGATAGAAAACATTCTTCAGGACATGTCTTCAATAAATGTGAGGTTGATCTATGTGGAACTAGTGAACATGCCCGCAGAAATACCCACATAGTTGCTTCTCTTCATGTGTAGAATTTATTTTAAAATGCCGGAAGGAATGTAGTTGTTAGCAATTGCTGTGTTGCAGGAAGGCTGGTGTTTGATAAAAGAATTCGACTGAACTGTTGAGGAAGTTGTGAGCTTCCTGCACCAAGCAACAGTTGGGCCCTTTCCAATTCTGGAATTTCACACATTTCACCATGGCATATTGAAAGCTTTTCTCCAGAACTAAACTTTTAACTATGCACAATAGTGCTGCTTACATGAGTGGGCCAATTTTTATGGCGACCTCTGATCAAACCCTAGTGTTTCTAGCAGTGGTACCATACTGGCACAAGATTGGCCCATGTGAATCAGCTAATCAACCAGTCTAAAGCTTTCACACATTGTGGTAGGGAGATACAATAACTCATGTTGACTTAGCAGTGTTTCCATTAGTAACATAAATTGAGACAAATTCCTTGTGTGTCCTATCACACTTGGCCAATAAAGAATATTCTAATTCTAATAACGAACATTTCATTAGAATGATCAATTAATGGACATGCTGATAGTTTTCCGGTAAAAGTATGAAATTAGTTACCATTGCCATATGGAGTATTACTTTTCAATTTCCTGATCTTGCCTCATGCCCTAAGATGTCCTGTGGTCTCCTATTTAAGTACTTCTGATCTTCTTTAACTTTCAAGATCAAGCAAAGTTGATCCATACGCGCCATCTTTCTGGGTGCTATGTACCAGTAATGGCATATAATTTTAACCCCAAGCAATATAGAGTAGTAAATTATAATGATTATAATTGCTGCTTCTGTTTTCATTTTCTGTTGTAATTGATTTTCTTTAACCATACTTTTCTGGCTTTTGAGATTGGTTTTTTGAGATTGGTACTGCAACTGGAAATGCAGTATATTTTATCCTTTTTTTAAAAAAAATTGCAGATCATCAATTAAGGAGAATTTAGTAGAGATTTGAAGAATGATTGCAATTTATGAACAAAAAAACCTGAACACAAACCATGTCAAGTATTTACTTTGCTTAAAATAGTGGAATTATGCAAATCTAATTGGCGTTGCTTGCTAGAATCTTGTTAGAGAGGCAATATTGTGATGGGGAGGAAGGATCAGTGACAAAACTTAGACAAGGCCTGTGTGGGAGAAGGTAGCACAGCTGTTGTGCTTGCTGCTACTCTTTCAAAAAAAGTGATATTACAAGGTAATTAATCAAACACTGAAGAAAAGAATTATTTGGCTACTACTGCTATATCTAACAAGTAATCTTCATGCCTAATACTGTTAACTATCTGATGCTTATTCTTCTCTGACATATGGATAGAAGTAGCTAGATATTTGAGCATCAGTAATATGTAGCAGAAATGAGACTCAAATGATAATTCTGGGGTTAGATTTCTTATTCTAAAGAAAACAAAGATTTGGGAAAGCAATTGCAAAAGAAAATTGGGGTTCTTCAATGAGTAATGTAGAAACACCACAAGGTATGTGTTTCAGTATCCATCTCTTTTTTGATACACAAATTAGCATTTCAGGAGTCTTCTTCTTACCTTGACAGCCATATTAAAGGGTCCTTTTTCATAGTTTTACACTGAATATAAGTATACAGGAATAAACTACTTGAGCTTATGCTAGAAATAAATCTAGAAAAGTGTATGTCAATAACAGTTTTTAATTTGCCACAGATAAATGATTAAGATATTTGCTATTAAGACTACAAGCAGGATTTTTGTTTTTCTTCAGTATAGGGGTACACAACATTTTTGGGGGGGCACTACACTTGACTTGTTGAATGACATACCAGGCAGCATATCCCAAAATTGGCTTAATTTAATATAAATTGAACATACATTAAAATACAATTAATATTACTCCCCATAGATTTCATTCTTTGCAATTCTTTGCTTTTTACACTTACAGTGGGACAAAATGTTTTCTCATTTTGTCTCTCACAGTTGAGGTCTACCTATGATGTCAATTACAGACCTCTCTCATCTTTTTAAGTGGGAGAACTTGCACAATTGGTGGCTGACTAAATATTTTTTTACCCCACTGTAAATGTTTAATTCAGGAGCTCAAGGTGTCGTACATAGTTCATCTTCCTCTTAGGTGGAACTCCCATGTGACTGGTTCAAATGTATCTGTGATTCAGATTACTGGTAAGATTAGCGTTAGGTCCACTAGAATAAATGTACTTATTTAAATAAAACTGTATGTGATAAAGGTTATTGCTCACATCTATTCCAAGGAATTTGCTCTTATATGGTTAGAATTGCATTTAAAACCTCAGTTTTCACTAAAGTTCTAAAAACATTTTCTTCAGTCAATATGCTGGTAAATCAGCATTTTTCTTCAAATTGCTTCTTGGAACACTGTTATATACTATGTTTTACTGTGCACAATAGATTGTTTGATTCAGACTTACAAAAAATAACTGCTAGGGGCCAGATAACCCCTAATTTCATAAGGAAACTAGTTTCTGGAAAGAGCCATTTTTGAGAGCTTGATCATTTACACAAACTCCATTCTTTTTAAAAATTGAAAAAATTAACCTTCTGTCCTCTTTGCTAGTCAGCAATGAAGACATTGTCTGACAGTGTTAATTCTTATGGCTTGATTAATTCTTTCTACATTCTTCAGATATCTGGTTACGAGGAACACCTGTAGCTTATTTAGGGGGGAAAAAACCTTTTGCACTATAACAAGGAACCAATACAGACCAGCCTAATCTTTCATAGATTAACCCACTGTTTTTTACATGGCAGTTTATTGAAGCAGATTCTGCTTATTCTGTTAGTGGCAGGCTCCCACAATAACCGATATCTCTATCTTTAAGTACTTCTGGCTTTTAGCTTACAATTTACAGTCAGCTTATTTGCATTTGCTTTTATCAACTAATATATAACTCTTCTAAAATGCTGCTATATTTGGAATCTTTAGAAACCAGCTTGCACGGTGAAATTTATCAGTCATGAATGTAAATGCAGCAATGTGATTAACAGCACAATCCTATGTATGTTTACTCATAAGTAAGTCTCACTACTTTCATAAATTATGGTTTTATATTACAGTTTATTACTAAGAGTGTAATGAAGTACCTAATTTCGGTAGGTGTATTAAAGGAGAGATGGGTGCAGCAATATATTATGTGTGCCAATTTTCTATGGTTATTGCTGTTCTATACTGCAGTGAAAATAGTATGAAAAATCCATACAGAAACATTAGATTTATATCCCATCTTTATTTTGTACAAGTTAAGGCCGTGTGCATAATGATCTCTCTTCCCATTTTCCCAAACAAAAATTGGGTTGGGCTAAGACTGGCCCAAAGCCATTTATTCCGCTCCTACAACTAAAGAGGTTTACAGGCCATTTTTTTAACTACTACACCACACTGAATGGTTCTTCCAAGACATACTCACTTTCTGCATTTCTGGACAATCTCTCATGCTCGCATATGGATTAATATGTATACTGCAAGGAGCTGCCTTTGAAGACCATTTGAAAACAACCGTTGGTGCAAAATATGGTAGCAAAGGGTATGCCACAGAATGTTAACTCCTTTGCTCTGAGTTACATTGAGTTATCAAAATCATTTGAAATGTCAATACCACTTTATAATGCCTTGGTAAGGCCACACTTGGAATACTGCATTCAGTTTTGGTCACCACAATATAAAAAAGATGTTGAGACTCTAGAAAGTGCAGAGAAGAGCAACAAAGATGATGAGGTGACTGGAGGCTAAAACATGAAGAACAGTTGCAGGAACTGGGTATGTCTAGTTTAATGAAAAGGACTAGGGGAGGAATGATAGCAGTGTTCCAATATCTCAGGGGCTGCCACATAGAGGAGGGAGTCAAGCTATTCTCCAAAGCACCTGAGGATACGACAAGAAGCAATGGGTGGAAACTAAGGAGACAAGCAACTTCGAACTAAGGAGAAATTTCCCGACAGAACAATCAGTGGAACAACTTGTCTCCAGAAGTTGTGAATGCCCCAACACTAAGTTTTTAAGATGTTAGATAACCATTTGTCTGAAGTGGTGTAGGGTTTCCTACCTAAGCAGGGGGTTGGACTAGAAGTTCTCAAAGCTCCCTTCCAACTCTGTTATTCTATTGTTCTATTCTATTGTGTTACACTGGCTGCCAATAGGCTCCCTGTTACAATGCAAGCTTCTGTTTATCACCTGTATCATGTCATGGCCTGATTATCTAAGGGACAGTCTTGTTTCCTGTAGTGTCCTCCCATCCCATCCTATGCAAGAAAGTGAACTTTCAGTGTTGTGGTGCCTGCCCTCTGGAATGGCAACTTTGCAGAGATTTATACTGTTCCTCCCCTGGTTTGTTCAAATGGATTCTTGTGGGAGAGCTCTGTTTAGGACAGTTGACTTAATTATTTCTACAAGTTTGCTATTTTGCTTTTTTCCTTGTTGCTGTTAACTTGTCTTTAATATTGAACACTGTGCAGAATCACTAAGGAGTTGGGTGTCCTTACAGAGAAGGTTTAAATTAATGTAAGTAAAATATTTTAACGCCACTTAAAATGTATTACATAAAAGTATCCTTTAATTATATCCCAATAAGTTTAGGATGCTTTTTGCCTCCCCATGGAAAAGAAAGAGAAATAAATAGTATAAAAGATCAGTCTCACTCCCAAAGGCATTCTGGCAGTGAGCTTTATTCTTAGTAACCCTTAGTGCTAAACGCATCAAGGTCTATAGAGAAGCCATGTTTGTTTCCTGAATTTTATTTATTTATTAAATTTGTATGCATATCTCCTTTATAAAGTGACTTTGGGCAGTTTACAAGTTTTAAAATGCGTAGAAAAATAGTATATTAAAAAATTAAAACACAGGTTATGATTTTAAAAACTATACTAAAACTGAACGTTCATGGGAAATTGGAAATACACCCACACTTTAATCACCTACAAATGTTTCCAGAAGACTTGTTCTTTCCTTCTAGTCTGAAAATATCAGTGCACAAATTTTAGATCTGTCCCTTAAGTTAGTTTCTGACATATATATATATATATATATATATATATATATATATATATATATATATATATATATATATATATATATATATATATATATATATATATATATATATATATATATATACACATACACACACACACACACACACACACATACATACATACACACACACCAATTTCAGATTCAAACTGATATGCAGTATTGGCCCAATACTTATATTTATGAATGATAACCTGCCCACAGCTAATTATGAGATTTAAGAAACACTAATAATTAAGAGTTAAAAGAAAAGCAGCTTTTTTTTCCTCTGAAAGAAGCTAATATTTCTGCTTTGGCCTTATATCAATCCCAACTGCAATCTGGACCGGAGAAGAAAGCTCTTATTCATTGAATTGCTTTCATTTGACTAGATTCCCTAAACATTTTCCATGATTTACAATTTCAGGGCTTTTCCTGAAAAAGAAAAGCATAAACACCACATGGTTTAACATAACATGCACTTTGAAATGTGAGTAGGCCTGTGTTCTTACATCAACATTTCCATTCTCCAGTGCCATTGCCTGCAGTAAACAAGGGAGTCAGACTTTCTTATAGCCTCAAGTCTGTTAAAATACATGCGGTTCTACTTTTTCCCTAGAGACAAAGATGGACTGAGTATATCCTAGCCAGTTTCCACATCTATAGCAGCCTTGTATTTAAGTAAAATATTTTTCCCACCTAAAGATGTAGGGTTGTCGTAAGAAAAGCCAAAGGAAACAGAAAGGCCCTATTGCTTCCAGTAATTTTTTTCAAAAGATCCCTTTAATATTAAGTATACCATGAGCAGTTCTATTTTGTGAGTAAAGTTAGCATATTAATAAAATAGTGTACATCAGGGGTGAAATCCAGCAGGTTCTAACAGGTTCTGGAGAACCGGTAGCGGAAATTTTGAGTAGTTCAGAGAACCAGCAAATACCACCTCTGGCTGGCCCCAGAGTGGGGTCGGAATGGAGATTTTGCAATATCCTTCCCCTGCTGCGCCCACTGAACTGGTAGGGAAAAAAATCGGATTTCACTCCTGGTGTACATTGATCAAAATGACCAGATAACCTTGCATAGAAAGTGATGTAAATAGTTTGAATTTTCTCCATTCTAAACTAGTTAAAATAGTTGTTTATTATCTATATTGGGAGAACATATTGTCCGCTAAATGTTGAACAATCATCTCTGCAACCTAGCTAGCATGGACAGTGCTGAGTAATGCTGGGAAATATAGTTCAACCCAGTGATGAAATGTAAAATTTGTTACTACCGATTCTGTGGGTGTGGCTTGGGGGGGGGAGGTAATGTGACTGGGTGGCATGGCCAACTTTTTTTTTTTAACTTTTAAAAGCATTTTTTCTACAAATATAAGACATTGCAGAAAAAAATGCTTTTAGAAATCTCTGACAATCAGGCAACTCAGCTGGGATTGCCAGAGGCTTTTAAAGGCTTTTTTCCCCTACCTCTTCAGCTGAAGAGGTTGTAGAAAAAATGCTTTTAAAAGTTAAAAAAAAAAGCCTCTGATGATTGCGCGGCTCAGCTAGGCATGGTGTGGGGGGGGGGGAGGAATTTTTGAAACCCCCCCCTGCCATTGCTACTGGATCGGGCTATCTGATCCGAACAGGGAGCATTTCACCCCTGGTTCAACCTCTGAATAACTCAAGGTGAACATATTCTGCCTCTGTCTCTTCAATTTTACAAGAGCTTATTTTACCAGCTTTTGTTTCACTTCATTGGCTATTAATTTTCAGTGTAAACTTTTGTGGTGGAAATTAAAGTTCACTTTGCCCATTGCTAAAGTTTTATTACAAGAGATCAAGATGCTAGTGTTTTCTGGTTGGGTTTTTTGTTGACTTGACCTTGAGACTTTTATTAAGGCAACTTTTCTTGTTTAAGAAAAGGGAGCTAAGCCACAACCTTGGAAACTCTTTGGCAATTATAGGAATGTATGAAATGTCTAAGGAGGAGTCAGGTTAATTAAATGGAACAGTTCCCAAGAAACTCTGAATGAATGTACATACATACCTGATTGTCAAGCCAAAGGCTCAGCTTGCTAGTTCACAAAAATCAGGCAAATTGTTCAGCTCAGAGCCTTAGGAAGTACAGTAACCTATTCCACTTGAGAGATCAACTACATTGGCTGACTTCTGTGGAGCAAGTCTTCTAAATGGTCCTATATCTTAAAAGTGACTCACATATAGAAATTTGCACATCCCATGCATTGCATTTTCCTTGTTAAAACATATAGGAGGATATTGAGATGACAGTTGGAAATCCCAAATATGGTTTTACTTTAGCACAAGAAGGATCACATTCCTAAGAGTTGCATCAAAATGCAGATTTTCTCTAATGCTAAATTTGTTCCAGCAGATTTTTACGATGGTATGGCAAGTATGCAAACATCAGAAACCATAGCTAAAACAGAATGCTATAAAAAGAGCATCGGTCTCCAATCAGTTTTCTGTTCATTGCGGTACAGTGTTTCTGCAACTGGAAAGTAAGCACGAATCCCAAAGCAAATTTGTTACATTTTACTGAGCAATTCCTTGACAATAGTCAATGACTTCCACAGTGGTTAAAAACAGTATGTACTCTCTTTTTGAAGACCAGGTCTCTCACTTGGCATTTTATGCTTTTGTGAGCTCTTGCATCTATCAAAACACAGTATTAATTAGACCAGGAGTCTTTAACTGGAATCTATAGATCAGCGATTAGATTTCAGTCGGTCTATTTAAAAAATCACCTTATTTTCCCTATGCCCAATCTGAAATGTAGTCTTTACAAGTAAGCAACAAAGTGATATATAAACTCTAGGTTCCAAAAACATTTGTGAACTGCAAAAAGATCTTGTTACTTTAAATAATAACTTGAAGGTTGTAGGTAGTCCTCAATTTACAACCATTCATTTAGCAACTGTTTGCAATTGCAATGACACTGAAGACTGACTTACGATCCAGTCCTTACACTTTCAACCATTGCAGCATTGCAATGGTCATGTGATCAAAATTTGGGTGTTTTGGCAACCAGCATGTATTTATGATGGTTGCAGCATCTCCAGGTCATGTGATCGTCTTTTGCAACCTTCCCAGCTGCCTTCTAACCAAAAAAATCAATGGGGAGAAGTCAGATTTACATACAACCATGTGTTTCACTTATCAGTTCTAGCGATTCACTGATCAACTGTGACAAAAAAGATTGTATATCAATAAAGAATCCCATACATTACTGTATCACATATTTATTAAATATTTTGGTAACTGTATTTGAGCATAACAACATAGAATTGGTCAAGTGAATGCCAATGTAGCTAACAAAAATCTATTCACTTATAATCAGTGAATTGTAATTTATAATCAGTTACATCAGAGAGCTTCAGTAGTGTGAAATAAATTATGACATACAATGATTTATTGCATGTGCATGGATATTTTTTGGAAGACATCCATTGTTCTTAACTGAAGCAGGAGTACCATCATATGTAAGAACCTACCAAATCAGATGTCAGAGAATTCATTCACCTGCTAAATGAATCCAACGTGTGAGATAACCCAATCAATGTCTTGCTGAATCTTGAAGATAAGTCAGGACCCATTGCTATGGTCCAGTTGCATAGCTAAACTATGGTTTTCAGTAATGTTTTGGGATCATGCTAAGCTAGATGTCTGAACATCAGCCTCTCTAAACACCTACTGGAAACTCCAAATTAAGAGTAGAGCCACGATATCCAGTAGGGAAGATGAAATTTGAAAAAAAAGTCCATGGACAAAAAGGGGAAGGAAAGAACGTAAGATTGTAGTACAGTAAAAATATTTATCTGCAGCAAAAATATTTAAGTAGGGTAACTTTAGGAAAATCACAGGTGGGATAAATCCTACAACAGCATTTCCAAACCTTAGCAAATTTAAGATATGTGGACTTCAGCTCCCAGACTTTAACTTCCTAGGGCTGGCTGGGGAATTCTGGGAGTTGAAGTCCACATATCTTAAAATTACCAAGGTTGGGAAACATTGATCTACAGAAACTCATTTTACTTGTGGTCAGATGATAGCAGTTCCTATACTCAAAAGAGGAAAGTGGGACATAGATCCAAAATGGAGTGAACATGATAAATAATCCTCATGATAAATAATCCTTAAGAAACGTCATCCCCCACATATTATCTCTGTAATATAATTGAAATTGCGTATTTTTAATCATTATCTTGATGGCAAATTTCTAAATAATTATTCATCCTACTTGGTTGATTGATGGGCCAGGTAGCATTTTATACTCTTTAAAAATATTTTCACTTTTGTTTACAACTTTGCCTATCAGGCTATAAGGCTACATGAGGATGACCAATAAATAAATAAATAAATAAAATCCTCAGCAGTGGTCACTAATGCTGGCCAAGAAAACCTGATGGGATTTCACCTTGATGTTAACAAGAACCCAACTCAACTTGAAGGAGATTTTGTCTCCTTTTAAAAAATTAACCCCTAAGAAATAAAGCATGTAAAAACCCAGTCGAATAGAAATATAATTTGACATAAAATATTGCAGCTGGCAGACAGAATTCTATCTGTTTTAATTATGGGCTATTTTGGAACACTTGGATATTCAGCAGGAAACTGAAGTCCTATTTTGTACGTCATGCCATCTCCAAAAATTGCTTCCAAGCCAGCCTCGGGAAAGACACCAAGAAAAGAAAAAGAATACTAGCTGTAAAAAGAAGCACTCATTATGCCTGTTCTAGATCTTGTTTGTTCTGCTGCTTAGATTTATTAAGAACTGAAATATTTTAACTCCTCCCCTTTTGAAGAGTTTTATTCAGTTAGCATAAAAGCAAGACTTAAAAAGGACACATTTTTTCAATTTGGAAGATTTAAAAATTTCTAGTAGCAAAACGAATGGTAGGAACTATCATGAATTAACAATTCTACTGATTTGTTTTGTTCCCTTTATGGAAAAGTGACAAATGATCTGGCAAGCAGCAAACATAAATGCCATCAAGTTATATTAAAATGAACACAAACAGGCATACGTTTTATTTCCCTGAGAATATTTTAACTGGGAGGCTTCTGCTACATTTCTGTAGACAAAACATCTATACAAAACTGAATACAGTCTATCTGAAAAATTAAGCTTAGAAAAGAACAACTTCCATGTGTTTTATGTATATATATGTATATGTAAATATTGCTGGTATAGTTTAAAAAGGGGGACAGAATTCAGTAATTTGACCAGAGACACATAAATATACTTCAAATTCCCATTTCATAATCTCATAAATTTCCCTTAATCAGAGATCTCTTCCACCATGACTACTTAGTTCTGTCTCCTTACTCTCCTCAAAATTGTCCATTTTCCACTAAGGAAAATATTTTAGTGGCTACACAAACTAAGGATCAAAATTATTTGATTTCTAATAGAATTCTTTAAAGGATACAGAGGAGAGGTGAACGGAATGTAAGTCTTTCAGTTGTAAACTGGAGGATATTGTTTCATGCCTAAAATCCTGTGGCCTTTTGCAAGAGAATTTTTCTAATAGAACTTAGGAACTTTAGGGGAAAAAAATAGAATTAAGAAAGCTCAGGGGACACCATCAACTAGATAATAACCCTGCAAGCTTTGTTTAAAAACAAAAAAGGGGTATCTTATTTTCCATGTCTTTTCTGCCAATTTAATCAAATAAGATGTGTACCATAAAAAGAACACTGCATGTTAGTGTCTGCGTTGTTGTAGCATTTTGTCTCGTAAATGCTCTTCCAGACACTGAATTGCAAAAGGATCAACGTCAGTATCAAATTTGTTGGCAAAAAAATGATGTTTCCGTAACATCCAGCTCAAATCTCCGACTCCAAAGACACATACAGAACGGACGTGAATTCCATTGCAAGGTGGGTAAGGAGCACCCTTGGATACATCCCCCTCAAAGTAATGCCACTTCACAAACCGGGCAACGGCATTCATATCGGAAACATCATATTTGTCACTGGCGGAGACTGCACCAGGAACTTCAGGGATTCGCTGAATTGTAGCCCATAAGTATTCATCAGGACTGTACGTGTCTTTAGCCCATTCTATAAAAGCAAGAATTTTGCTGTTCTCTAATACATATTCCACAAATTTCCTATTAACAACAAAATAGGCACTTCCAGAGAAAATGGGTGTGTTGAGAGGTGGATGCTGTTTGTCTATCCCCATATTTTTTACCTTGCCATCAACTACTTCATGATGTTTCTTCCATCTCACCTCTTTGTTTGAAGGCATTTTTTCTGTTTCTAAACTATTTTCACCATTGAGGGCTTTCAACTTCTCCACAATTTCTTGATTGGTCTTGATTGGGAAATCCGTGCCACAGAGATTGATCAAGTACTTCCAGCTCACATTCCTCCTGTAGAGATCCTTCATGCAGTTGAGATCAGCTTGTACCCGGCTCCATGATGCATACACTACACTTTCCAATTGGCTGGCAATGAAGACATTGTGAAAACATGATGCAATCCCTTTTACTGCTGCCAAGAAAGACTCCGGGGACTTTTTGTCAATATGAATGCAGTAATAGTTTTGAGGAGCATATATGATTCTCAGAAGTCTCTCAAGCATATTAATTTTATGATAAGCCACTATTGAATACGCAATGGGAAATTCTGCTTCCTCCTGGCTAAGAGGTTCCATAATATATTTCCGCCTTTTAATAAAGGAGGCACAATCAACTGTCATGTTGATATAGTCATGTGGAGTCATTTTGGGGGTTTTCCTAAAGGAGACTGTTAACAGCTCAAGCTTTACTTTTTGAATTTCCTCTGTGTCACCCTCTAGTATCTTGGAACAGTTTACTGTATTGGGATGTTCACCCATCAGTTCCAAATGTTCATAATCTTGGTAAGTTGGTTTCTGGTGAACCATAATATAAGACCAGATTCCAACTGTACAAACTAACACCCAAAGGGGCTTAAACCGTAGGATACCACAGTGACGAAGTTTCCTCCTTAGCATTTCAGACAACGTTTGGAACCTTTCAGACATTTAAGGAACTTTCTCTGTACACATGATTAGGTTCCAGCTGTGCGCAGTTCTGTGTTCATTTCTGTTTGATAAGTTCCTATAAATGAAAAGGAAGATAAAGTCAGGGAGAACCAGCTCTTTTGTCTGTAATTTGATGTAAATTTATCTTGTCGTTTAGTTGAAAGAAGACATAGAAATAACAGTAGCACTTATATACTATTCTATAGATTTCTTTTACAGCACTCTCTGAGCTGTTGTCAATGTCCACATACTGTCCTCAACAATCTGGGTTTTGGTTACCACTTTTAGAGCGCTCCATGGCTTAAGACCAGGGTACTTACGGGACCGCCTTCTGCCACCAATAGCCTCCGACCAGTTCGCTCCCATAGAGAGGGGCTCCTCAGGGTGCCGTCGGCCAAACAATGTCGACTGGCGGCCCCCAGGGGGAGAGCCTTCTCTGTGGGGGCACCTGCCATCTGGAATGAGCTCCCCTCAGAGATAAGGAGGCTTCAAGACTTACACACCTTCTGCCACACCCTAAAAATGTTTTTATTCCAACAGGCTGGTTTGGCCTAACTCTCCCCTTTTAAATTGGGTTTTAAAATGTTTTATATAATTAGATGTTTTAAATTTTCTTCTCTGAGCCCAAATTATTTAATTTATTTTAAATTGCTTTTAACTTTTATATGTTATTGTATTTTATCTTGGCTGTTCACCGCCCTAAGTCCCTCTTGGGAGTAGGGCGGTATATAAATTTGATAAATAAATAAAGCGGAACATATCTAAAATCAGTATAGGTAAAGCTTCCCCTTGCACATATGTGCTAGTCATTCCAGATTCTAGGGGGCGGTGCTCATCTCCATTTCAAAGCTGAAGAGCCAGCGCTGTCCAAAGACATCTCCGCAGACATGTGGCTGGCATGACTAAACGCCAAAGGCGCACAAATGCTGTTACCTTCCCACCAAAGGTGGTCCCTATTTTTCTACTTGCATTTTTTACATGCTTTCGAACTACTAGGTTGGCAGAAGCTGGGACAAGTAATGGGAGCTCACCCCGTTATGCGGCACTAGGGATTCGAATCGTTGAACTGCCGACCTTTCGATCGACAAACTCAGCATCTTAGCCACTGAGCCACCATGTCAGTATACATTCACACAATTCAGCATACTTCTCCATACCTTTCTAAACTTGCAAACCATCCTTGCTTCCATTGTATTCGTACAATTTCATGAATTTCCTTTTTTTTCTTTAAACTCTCTTTTTGAAGAGCACCAACTCCTTCCAAACACATCCATAGACCATCACTCTTTTGTGAGAGTCACTAGCGATCGGCAGATTTCAAGGTGCAATTCAAGATACTGACTGCCCCCTGAAAAGTTCTTCAAAATCAGGATATTTGAGGATTTTCCTGTTCACCCAATAAGAAGGTTCGACATGTTGCAGGTTCTGCCCATTAAATAGCCATCTGAATGGAGCCAAGAAGCATGTCTCCCTGACACTGTGCTTATCATTTGGAAAAGAATCCTCTCCATCATATAAATAGAATAAAATAAATGAATGCACATTTTATTTTCTTGGCTTTTTCCTACTTTTTATTTCATATATTGATTTCATCACCCAAGCTTCATGCATCCTCTCTATATCAACAAACCATCCTAATGTATTTATTTCACTCATATCTGTGCCTTATCTATAACGGTATAAAGATTTCATTGATAAATCACTCATATTGGTATTCAACCCACCTTAGTTCAGCATCCATTCATTTTTGCATTAGCATATACTCCTCCTACGTATCCCATACCTATTACATGCAACTTTACTCGGATATTTCTTCTAGCATACACATCTCTTATTTCTATAGAAGAAAGTGGGCAGTCATGCGATTAATACATAGCCATTTCTGCTTCCTTTCTCACAACAGGCTGCATACCCATTTCTATGATCACATTTGCATGCCTTACAGTTTATCCATCCATTTCCAATCTTCCCTCAAAGTTTACTCTAACAGGTTGGATTAATTTAAGAGGTCCAAGGATATTATGTAAGCTTATTTGAAGGAAGTAATTGAGCCGGTCTTGTTCTATTTTTTTAACTTTGCTAAGCTCATTTTCCAATACATCTGACCAGTGCTCGGTTAGAGAAGACCATTCTAACTAGAGTCCCTACATTCTTAAACATTGGGGAAAGGAGGCAAGATTTAAATAAACCATTTCAATACAGAAGGCTTTCTGAATAAAACTCTCTTCTTCCAAAAATAATTTATCAAGTTTATAGCTTCTCAGAATGAATAATCTATCAAAGATACATGGTTTACAGGAAGGGTGGTAACTATATAACTTGCCTTCCAATATTATAAGCAAATAGCTAGAACTTTAAATCTTATTTCAAAATTTTAAAAATGTATAATGTTTGCAGATGTTAATAATGTATCTGGAATTGATTTACTTTTAAATCATTTGCATTTTAAACATTGTTAGAATTAAAAGAAGTTTTTTTTAAAAAAATGGAGATAAACAACAACATTGGCTACGTGGGATGGGAATCCTGACACATCTGAAGGGCACCAAATTGAGGATGCTTGTGTCAATTCATTGCATTTAACTCTTATTTAAAAGTTGCTTTATTTAACTGGTATTCAGTGGTTAACATTTTATGGCTAACAGCATGACTAACATTTTATGCAAGAAATCTGGAGGTGTGTGAAAACTTTACCTAAGTAAATTTTTATTCTAAAATATAAATATTTTAGGACAAAAATTGTCTATCAGTTTTCAGTAGCAAGAAAAAGACCCACCCTGAACAGAAAGCCTAATGTGATAATACAATGATAATGCAAAAATAATATATAAAATAGCAATAAGACTTATATATCACCTGATAGTGCTTTATAGCACTCTCTAAGCAGTTTACAGTCAGCTTATTTTACCGACCTCGGAAGGGTGGAAAGCTGAGTCAACCTTGAGACGATGAGAACTGAACTGCTAGCAGTCAGCAGTGCAATTAGTGTGCAATACTGCATTCTAACCACTGCGCCACCACAACTCCTAAAACTCTCATTTCTGTTTCCATCTAAACATTATAAAGTTATAAATTGGCCCCATATTATCTTAAAGTTCTGAAAAAAGCATTATAATTGTATGTACTTAATTGATACGTCCTGTATTAAATGGAATAGCCATAGGGGAGTAATGGATAGGATCAGAAAGGCAATGTGTTGAGAATGGGGATTCATTTTTTCTCTCCCTGTATTATAATCATAATAAAACTACTGCTAATCCTAAGTAGCAATTCCTTTCTGGAATCAGTTACACAAGATGGTTTTGTGGGGATAAGAGATTCCATGACTGTGCAATTGTGAAACTACATTTTAACACATCACTCCATTTGGCTTTTAACTCATTCAAACAGAGCCCTTTTTTCTCCTATAAGTTAGATAAACATGGTGGATTCTTAAACCAGGAGATTTTTTTTTCAGCATGCAGACTTTCACAAAGACTCCCTTTTACACTAGATTTGCAGACTATATTTTTATATGTCACAGTAAAAAGCTTACAGAATATAAGCCACAGTAGCAATGTTCACACATAATGGCAAAGTCACAAGTAACCCAAACCAGCTCTCATAACACTAGTACTGTGTTTCCCTCAAAATAAGACCCTGTCTTATATTTTTTTGAACCCTGAAATAAGCGCTTGGCCTTATTGCCATGCACTCAAAAGCCCAATTGGGCTTATTATCAGGGGATATCTTATTTTGGGGGAAACGGTAATTATGTACAAAGATATCAAGATCAAGACTGAAGAAAAAGATATTTGTAAAACCTACCCTCTTCTATTAAATGAAAATAATTCCACCTCCCAGTACTGATGAAAAAACTAAGGGAAGAAGATTGGATTCAGTGAAGAAACTCAGCAGATCTTAAAACTGGTTAACAGCCCTCTTTGAAAATTCCTGCAGAATTGGCATAAAGCTATTAAAAAATATACGAAATAAAGCGAGGCACTCAGTTTCATGCCTTTAAATACTATCCTAGAATACTAGAAAATATTAGAAAACTGTTATTGCCAATCAGCTTTATTGAATATATTTATGTAAAATACAGAGGAAATTCTTCGGTAAACAATTGGTCCCAACAGTATCTACTTGCATTTTTAATGAGGTCCCACAGCACTATTCCAATAAAAGGGTTGGACGAAAGCAGATTAGCTAAAAATATTACAGCATTATTCTCTAACTTGAATGAGTTGTCCATAAATTCTGGGGATCATATCATTACCAGATGATAAGAAAAACTGCAGATGACTAGCTTATTTAGTAGCTAGCTTATTTATTTATTTTTTATTTATTAGTTCAATTTTATATGCCGCCCTTCTCCGGAGACTCAGGGCGGCTTACAATGCGTTAAGCCATAGCCTTCATACTTTTGTATACACCTGCTTAGTAGGGCTTTCGCCCCCACTCCCCCAAGCGGTATTCTCCTTTTGTACAAAGTCAGCTTATTGCTCCCACAATCCGGGTCCTCATTTTACCTACCTTGGAAGGATAGAAGGCTGAGTCAATCTTGAGCCTGGTGAGATTTGAACTTGCAGTTATTGCAGGCAGTGGCAGCTAAGTGCTAGTTAACAGCGCTTTAGTCCGCTGCTCCACCAAGGCTCCTTAACTGCTATGTTTCATAAAAAGAGAGATATGAAATATAAGAACAGCATTCCTCGGATGTGAAACACTGTCTTACTTAGCAAGGACAATAGACTGACAACATCTGGTTATATAAAGCAGAAATATTAATGCCACAATTCATCATAATCACAGGGATATCCTGTGATGCTATACCGAACTTCAAGATATCAAATGAAGTTTGGGAAAGGAAAATAAGAGTGCTTCCTCTCGGAAGGTGGTTTTGAACAGAATAGTGCTCAAAACATCCCTTACGTATAAATAATCCCTAATCCATATAAGTAGCATCTTCCCCCTATTATAAACCATTACATAATCACTTCTCTTCTATAATGCCTCATTACTATAATCCTGGTTAAGAACTACCAAAACCAGAATGCTCAGTGCTGAAGTTCCACTCCTCATATAATCTCTCAAGCGGCATCAATCTCTTCGCAGTATTTAGTGGTAATGACTCTAGGAAGAGAGCCTACAACATACAAATAGATCATGGTCATGTGATCAATTTCGGACTCTTGGAAACTTGTCTCATATTTATGGCAGTTGCAGTATCCTGGATCATGCAATCACCTTTTGCAACCTTCTAATAAGCAAAGACAATGGGGAAGCCAGAATCACTTACCAACCGTGTTACTAACTTAACTACTGTAGTAATTCACTTCACATCTGTGGCAAGAAAAGTCGTAAAATGGGGAAAAATTCACTTAACAACTATCTTGCTGAACAAGAGAAATCATGGGCTCAGTTATGGTCGTAAGTCAAGAGCTACCTGTATTCAGTGTTGAAAGTATCAGCTTTCACACCTGTGGACCCCTGAATTAGCTTTTGTCTTATCTCATGTAGAAGCTAATACAGCTTTTCTCCTAAAGATGTTCACGGGGATGCGACATCTCAACAAGGAAACTACATTGTTGGCGGCTGGTAAGCATTATCCAAATTAATAATACCTGTATGAGATGTTTAATGAACTTTCCTAGCATCTGTAACAAACTAGAGCAGTACCACCTGGAAATTCAGTAAATAACAAATGGTCCAGTGAAAGGATGATAGAAATATTGTTGATTCTATTCATAATTCTGTCCCTTCCAAGATATATGGTCTAAACCAGGTGTCTCCAACTTATCAACTATAAACCTGGCGGACTTCAACTCCCAGAATTGAAGTCTGCCAGGCTTAAAGTTGCCAAGGTTGGAGACCTCTTGTCTAAACAGATTTTCAGTATATACAGAATTGTGGTCAGACGCTCTCTTTTATGCATATATGAATTTAACTTTATCCAATTTCAATAAAAGTCATCATATTTTATTATCATCATTCATAATTCATTTTTTAAAGCAAATTGTTCATAAAATGCAAGTAACATCAGGTCTTTAAATCCACTGACTAACTACCATATTTTTCAGAATATAAGACGCACTTACCTTTTTTATTTTGTTTTTTTTATAAAAAGTTTTTTTTTATTTTTTAGACAAACACACATACAAACAGACAATGTATTTTCTTTGAACAGAGTATTTGGCCGGTTCACAAATTTAAACAGTGTTTAGTCATTTCAATTAAATTTACAATTTCCATATTTCCCTTTTGCCATATTTATTCCTCATCTATTTTTTTAAAAAACCAATATTACCCTTCATCCTCATCTCTAATCTTTTTTTTAAAATTAGATTTATATGCCGCCCTTCTCCGAAGACTCAGGGCAGCTTATAATGCGTCAAGCAATAGCCTTCATACTTTTGTATATTTTTATACAAAGTCAGCTTATTGCCCCCACACCTGGGTCCTCAATTTACCTACCTTAGAAAGGATGGAAGGCTGAGTCGACCTTGAGTCTGGTGAGATTCGAACTGGTGTAATTGCAGACAGTTGGATGTTAATAACAGGCTTTAGTCTGCTTTTAGCCTGTTGAGCTATCCAGGCTCTTAATTGAATAATCAAATTCAATTTTTCCCTTCTATTCTATATTATACCCGTTCCCTTGTCATCTATTTTTATATCTATCCTCACATTGCTTAATTATGTAATATTACAATTGTTTAATACAAATTCAACATTTTAACATAAATCAATTAGTTATATAACTATCTTTTTTTGTATATTAATCAATACGAACACGAATATTTCAATTATTTCCATGCAATCCAATTTCTTACAAATCAATTAATTATATTTACCAATAATAATAAACCAAATAATTTTCCCCCTATATTCCTCCAAACCACAACTTAACCATTTCTGCTTTCAACACAATATACAATTTAAAAATGTTCCAGCTGTTATCCAAGCTACAACTAATCTTTTACTTTCACCACCATATACCATTAGATATTTCAATTGTTAGTTTATACTTATTCATATTTCTAAAAAAAAACCAAACTTATCATTGTCTAGATTTCAAAAATACAAAGACAACATTCTAATTATTATTCATTTCATTTTTACAATCATGATTTTCCATTTATCTCTTACTACTATTCATATTCCAATTCTAAATATGTATAACATCTTTCTCTTTCATTTCTTTTTCTTTTTCTTCCTTTCCGTTTTTCTTTTTGTCTTTTTCTTTCTCCTTTTTTTCTTTTGTGTTTTAAAATCTTGAACCTCTTTTGCCCTAAATTTCCCATTGTTTGTATCTAGGTTTTTTGGTGAGGAAAAAGAAGAAAACAGCAAACAGCCTGCTTCACTTTCATTTTCATCATAGCTTGATTAGCACAAGGGGAAAAAAATCTGCTCCAGCAATTTACCTCTTTGCAGCAAGCAGCAGAGCCCTGTGCAAAACAGCTGAGAGCAAATCAGCTGAGAGTTGGGAGGCTATTTAGACTGTGCTGAAGCTGAAAGGAGTTGTTTTTTCTTGCTGTTTGCTTGCAAGGAGGTAACTGCTGCGAGACACAGGCCAAAAGGTGGGGGCCAGTAGTTGGGCGGGACTACATTTGGTATATAAGACACTTCTAAATTTTCACCCCTTTAGGGGGGAAAAAGGTGTCTTATACTCTGAAAAATAGGTAGCTCATGTTAAAAAACCCCCACTCTTAGACATTACACAGAAAATCCTTGACTTAGAATCACAACTGAGCTCAAACTTTCTGTCCTATGACACATGACCCCAAGACACTTGCAACTGTCATACATATGAGCCATTTGCCAAGTGTCTGAATTTTGATCACATGACCATGGGATGCTGCAACAGTCATAAGTGAAAAACTCGTAAGTCAGTTCACTAAATGAACTGCTGTAAGTGGAAAACTATCTCTACTTCCAAAAGCCTAGGGAGTCAATTTACAGGGCTTATATAGTCATTTTTCACGAGATGAAAGGATATTCCCCACGTCATTAAATCCATGCAAATGGAAGCCCTTCATTGCTCAATAAATGTGTGGAACTTGGGAAAAGTCCCATAAATATTCATCGCAACATGTGATTTTCTTACTTGCTATAATTTTTCTGTTCTCCAGTGTTAGAAATTAAATCTCCCTAAGCTTCAAACATACCTACATTTCAAGCCATCAATTACAGACCTTGTCTTGTTCTGCTGTCCCATTTCTTACTTTACCCCTTTCTAAACGTTGACCAAGATCTATCAACAGATTATTCCTGATGGCATGTGTCTCTTGATAAGTTAAAAAAAAAAGAAAGTTCTATAACCTGTCCTGTAAAAAGAAGAGCCAGCTTTTGTGCACTAATGTTCGTGATAATACTTTTCTGATTCTTTTTTCCTCAAAGAATGGCTGAAGAAAAAAGAGCTATTCCCAAAAGGGGAGAAAAACTAAAACTATCATCTATTAGAAGCTTTTCTTCCTTTTTTATTTTCCATTTAGAATTTATCCTGAATTTGTAATAGCAAGGAAAGATGGGAGTTTTGTTACATTCCTTGTTCTCTGCAGGCTATCGTACTATGGTTCCCCCCCCAAAATACACCCGGATGCCAGACAAAGAGCTCACCCTGGGAAAAGTGCTCCAGAGAATTCCTGCAAACAAGTCTGTGTGTACATGAGACAAGACACTGCACAGATTGGATGGCTTTGTGAACACTGCTATGCATTCATTCCAGGGTCAATCTGGAGGATAGATCTCTCATAAAAAATGGAAAACAATACAGGGAGCTTCTTCAAAAGGTAGCGTTTCAAAGGCATGCTTGTTCATCCTAAAAGCCTTGGGCTAGGGGACCACAATCATAAATTATATACCCAAGTCACAGATCCCCCCTTTGAGACTTTCCATGTTGGCAGCCTTCAAAACTCTCTTCCCCATGGGAGCAATCCAGTCTTGAGCAGGATTACTCTGCGCTCTCCATTCTCGCCTGTGGAGCTTATCTGACACCCATACCTAAAAATCCCATTGAAGCCCATGCCAGATGCTCAGCTAGAATGAGATAACAATCAACGCTTCCACTGACACCACCTTATTAAAGAAACTTAGCTCACTTGGACCATTCTGCAAATGGCAGTATAATTACTTCTTATAAGCTGAAAAAAGAGAAGAGAATTTTAGCAGAAACAAGTCTGCCAAAAACTACAGGAAAGAAAGATAGGACACCAAAACAAAAAACAGAGAAGGCAATTGTGCTGCAGCACAACAGTATCTTTTGTTCACAGAAAGCTTGAAACCTGTTACCTACAGCCTTATTTAGGAGACTTGTTTGGAACAGCGCAGAGTCCAAATGGGTAACTCATACACCTTCTTTAAAAAAGAACTCCCTACCCCTCCTTTTCCTGTTACACAACTATTCTTTTCACAACAACTTAGAAAAAGAGGCATAGTGCCAGGAAAACACCAAACTGCTTACGATCTTTAGGCATTCACGGGCAAGCATTCAGACAAACGTGGTTTAGGGTCTAGGAAGTTGGAGAGATGCCAGGTTTCCAAGATCTGAAAGAGATTCAGCAAAAAATGGATCCTTCTGAGAAGTCTAAAACTATTTTTTGAATGGATGTCAAGATCCAAGGTGCATTGTGTCGTTCAAGAGCACGTCTTCTATAGGAAGCAAAGTAATTGTACCATGATAGTAACTGGCATTGCACTTCCTAGAATTCGCAGGTTTATCAAGACCCCACTAAATAGTCAGCATCTGATCTCCCTAGTGCAGGGGTCAGCAACCTAACGCTCCAGAGTCACATGTGGCTCTTTGGGCCCTCTGCTGTGGCTCCCTGTTGGGCGATTCCACCACTGGCTGGCCCCATCCCTCGCCTTCCCCTCCCAGTCACTCCTTGCCTGGCCTGAGAAGGGTGATGGTAGGGCATGGAGAAGCGGTCAGGGCAAAGACAGAGAGATACAGAGGGGGGGGGGGAGAGAGACATAGATAGAGAGAGAGGGGAGAGGGAGGGAGGGGAGAGAGAGATATGTCAAAAAGGTTTTTGTGGTTCCTGGTGTTTTTTAACAACCGGTTCTCTGCCCTAATGACTGGCTAGGTAGGCATGGCTAGGGAGTGTCATGTGACTGGTGAAAGTGAGTGATATCAAGTTGGTCACACCCAGCCAGGTTTTGTGGTTCCCCGTGTTTTCTTTTCTATGAGAAATGGGTCCAAACCGCTGAGTGCTTAAGGTTGCAGACCCTTGCCCTAGTGCAATTCACTCAACACTAGCATCACTTCTTAATGCAAAGAGATTTATACTTTTGACACACATAACTTCCTTATGAATCAAGTTAATAAAAATAAGTGAATAATATTGCAAGCAACTTTTAGCAGAGACGCAACAATTAATTTGGTTTAAAAAATGAATGACATTATACATATCCTTGACTTGTTGTTCGTTCACTAAGTTGTGTCCGACTCTTTGCAACCCCATGGACCTTACAGTGCACCAGGCCCTGCCATACTGCCTCTCAGAGTTACGGTAATACTCCCAGTATCCTTAACTGGTATGTTGGTGGGAGGGGGGGGGGACTCCTTAAAATGTTTGAAAATTGTCTAGTATCATAATGATGTCCCAATACAGCAAATTATCTCATCTGAAAAGACCCTAAATTATTATGGAGAGGGGTTAATTTACTTTTTATAAAGTGACAAGTAGATATATTTATCTGTTAACTTTGAAGTCTAGGTTTACATGTAAAATACCCTTGAGTTACATGGTCAGTGATGAGAAATTAGCCACAAAACCCAAACGTGCATTACATTATTTTACCAATGTCAGCAGAATTTGCTCAAGCTTTCAAGTTACATATTCTCATAACACCAGAGAAGCAGCTATTGAGTGAAATCACATTCACTACTTTCTGGGTTTTTTTCCTTCTTTTCAGAATGCCAGAATGAAAAGAAGGGAAAAAATCCAGAAAGTAGTGAATGTGATTTCACTCAACTAGGGTTGCAGAAAAATCTTGGTTATGTAGGAAAAACCTGGCTTAAAGAAAAACACACATAAAACCGATGAAAAGTAAGAAAATAGATATTGTACCTTTACAGGGAGGATTCAAGAGATGTGGGTGTGGCTTACTGATGATGGCTAATGAGCCAGAAATAAGCTATATAAGTCTCCCATTGAGCAGCACAAAACCTGCTGGCTGCCAGAATGGACGTTGTCTTACCTGAACGTCCCTTTTCTGGGCGCTGCGTACACTATCCATTGCATGGGTTAAGCTTCAGCGTTTGGCAAAACAACTGAGTGTTACTTTAAGAGAGAAAGAAAGACTTCCCCTTTCCCCGTACCTAACCACACCCCCTAGTCCCATGATTCCCCAGTCGTAGCGAAGGTGTGCCGAAACAAGGAAAAACCACTGACAACCGGATAGGTGAGCACAGACAACTTTATTACTAACAACATGGAACTTGTAAAATAACTATCGTGGTCAGGTACTAGGCAGACAGCCCAGAGCCGGGTGGGTATGGATAGTGTACGCAGCGCCCAGAAAAGGGACGTTCAGGTAAGACAACGTCCATTTTCCTGTGCGCTGCTCCCACTATCCATTGCATGGGATATACCCAAGCTCAGACTTCAGGGGTGGGGGGCTGACTGCCCCTGGTGTCCTCGCTAGAGTGGACCTGTTGAAGGACTCTGCGCCCGAAGGCCGCTTCGGCTGAGTCATAAGAATCGATCTTATAGTGGCGGATGAAGGGTGATGGTGAGGCCCAAGTTGCTGCTCTGCAAATGTCCACTACGGAAGCCTGGGTGGCCCAGGCTGCTGACGTAGCCGCGCTTCGGGTCGAATGCGCCAAAATCTTGCCCGGCGGGGCTCTGGCGTGCAGTTCATAAGCCAGCGCGATGCAGGCCTTGATCCATCTGCTTATCGTGGATGAGGAAACCTTCTGACCCATAGTGGAGGGGTTGAAGGAGACTAGGAGCGCCTCCGTGTGGCGGAACGAAGACGTTCTGTGGATGTAGGTCTGAAGAGCACGGCGCACATCGAGTGTGTGCCAACGCCGCTCCCTGTGGTGTCGGGGAGACGGGCAGAAGTCTGGCAGTATGAGTTCCTGCGCCCTGTGGAACCACAAATTCACTTTGGGGATGAAAGTGGGGTCTAGGCGCAGGACTACGGAGGAGTGTTTGAAAATGCAAAGATCCTTGCGGACTGATAGAGCTGCCAGTTCTGATACTCTTCTCGCTGAGGTGACGGCCAAGAGGAAAGTCACCTTGAACGATAGGTGCTTGAGTGCCGCTGAACTCAGCGGTTCGAACGGGGGACCGGTCAGGGCTTGAAGTACCAATGGTAGGTCCCAAGTGGGGTAGCGGTGGACGGTTGGGGGTCGTAGGTTGGTGGCCCCGTGGAGAAAGTCCTTGACCAGAGGGTGGTGTGAGAGGGTCCGGTAGGGTGGGCAGGAAATCACAGTGGATAGAGCTGCTGCCTGGCGCTTCAGGGTGGCTGGTGCCAGGCCCTTATCTAGGCCAGTCTGTAGGAACCTCAACGCTTCCCTTACCGTGGCCCCAGTCGGATCCGTGTGGTTAAGGGATCCCCATTTGCAGAATGCCCTCCAGGTGGCTTCATAGATGCGGGTTGTGGAGGGTCTTCGGGCCGCCTGTATAGTCCCGACCACATCGTCTGGGAGTCCGCCCTTCTTTAACTTGATCCGCTCAAGTGCCAGACGGCTAGTTGCAGCCACTGCGGGTCTGGATGGTTGCTCTCGCCCTGGCGTAGTTGGACCAGATGTGGAGGGATCACCCACTGAGGCTCTACCGACAGGGCCACTAGATCCGCGAACCACGGTCTTCGGGGCCAATAGGATTAGGTCGCCCTTTTCTGTCAGCAACTTCCCTATTACGCGTGGAATCAGGGGTATTGGTGGAAAGGCGTAAAGCAGGCCCTTTGGCCAGCTGCATCGAAGGGCGTCGTGATCCTCTGCCTGGGGTGACGGATAGCGTGACACGAAGCGGGGAAGCTGGGCGTTGACTGGCGTGGCAAACAGGTCTATCTCCGGACAGCCAAATCGGAGGGTCAGCTGCTCGAAGAGCTGAGGGTGCAGCTGCCACTCGGCCTGATCTATTGTGGTCCGGCTGAGCCAGTCTGCTGTTATGTTGGCTGACCCTGATATGTGGTCTGCCTTGATGGAGCGCAGGTTCTTCTCTGCCCAATCGAAGAGCTGCTCGGCCTCTCACATTAGGCGACGCGATCTTGTGCCTCCCTGCCTGTTTATATGGGCCTTTGCGGAAATGTTGTCTGTCAGGACTAGAATGTGGTGGCCTCGCACTGCTGCTTGAAAGTGGGCCAGGGCTAACCTGATTGCCCGGAGTTCCAGCAGGTTGATGCTGTCCTGTTGTTCTTGTGGAGACCACTGGCCCTGTGCCACCCGGTTGTGAAGGTGGGCTCCCCAACCTCGCAGGCTTGCATCTGTGGTCAGAACTAGCCTGGTCTGTTCCAGGAATTCTGACCCTTTGAGGAGCGCCTGGGTGGTCCACCACCTGAGGGAGCGTCTCACCTTGGGGGTAAGCGCTACCTTGCGGTTGGTGTTGGCTGATCCTGCTCTTTGGAACGGCAGCAGGAACCACTGGAGGGCACGCGTGTGTCTGCGTGCCCACGGAACGATGCCGAAGCAGGACACCATCTTCCCCAGCAGGCAGGACAGGCGTAGGAGGGGTGTCCGCCGGTCTGCCAGCGTCTGTTGCACTAGCGACTGAATACTCTGGATTCTGTCTGGTGAGAGGGAGACCTGCCCCCTGGCGGAGTCTATGACCGTTCCGAGATGCAAGATCTGGGTGGATGGTTGGAGGTGGCTCTTCTCCAGGTTGATTGTGAATCCGTGGTCATGGAACTTTTCCAGCACACGGAGCCGGTCGTTGGCCGCTTGATCCTGAGAGGAGGACAGGATCAGAATGTCGTCGAGGTAGCTCATAACTCGTATCGGGATGGCCCTTAGTCTGGCTGCCACCACTGCCACCAGTTTGGTGAAGCTGCGGGGCGCTGAGGAGAGCCCGAATGGCATTGCCCGGTACTGGAAATGCCGGCCCCCATACTCGAACCTCAGGAACTTCCTGTGGTCGGGGTGTATGGGGACGCGTAGGTAGGCTTCCTTGAGGTCGACGGACTGAAGGAGGTCTCCCCTCCTCACCCCTGCCAGGATGGACTGCAGGGAGTGCATCTTGAACCTGCGGTAGCTTATGTGTCGATTCAGCTCTTTCAGGTTCAGGATGGTCCTCCATCCCCCCGAGTGCTTGGGCACTAAAAAGATGCTCGAGTAGAAACCTGACCCCTGGCAGGGTACAGGTACAGGCTCTATAGCTCTGATCCGCAGGAGGTGAGAGAGCTCCTGGGCCATCAGGCGCTGGAGCTCGGTGGACTGTGGGACTGAACAGCGGGTGAAGCGGGACGGTGGTCGGCCAACGAATTCGATGGTCAAGCCCGAAGATATGGTGCGCCTGACCCAGGAATCCGTTGTCGAGAGGGCCCATTGTTGGTGGAAGGCGAGTAGTCTTCCCCCTATTGGACCTCCCGGTGAGTCACTTTCCTCTTCTGGGCGCCCGGAATCCGCCTCCCCGGCCGGGGCGCTTGGATTGCTGATTCCTGTTGCGGTCCCGGAACTGGTGTTTGTCCTGGGGCCTGTCTGCTGCTTGGTAGCTAGAGCGCTGGGAGAAGGACCCCCTGGGCCCCGAGCTGGAACGAAAGGGCTGGGGGTGAGGGTAGGGCGAATATCTCCTCTCCTGCCGTCGGTAAACCGTGGGGAGAATCTTCCTCTTATTTCTGTCCTCTATTAGGACCGGTTCCAGTGCTGCCCTGAAGAGATCTGGGGGCTTGTACGGGGCGGTGGTCAGTTTCCATTTGGATTTGGGATCTGCCTTCCACGGGCGGAGCCAAAGGAGACGCCTGGCTGAAACTGTGGAGGCGAGGGCCCTCGAAACAAATTTAGCCGAGTTAAGCGACGCGTCTGAGGCGTATTCTGTGGCTGCTATAATTTTGTTTATGTCTTGTTGGAGCCGAGTCGCGTCAGGTGGAAGCCTCTCTTGCATCTGGCGGAGCCAGATCAGAGCCGCTCTGCTGAAGAAGGAGGTGGCCGTCGAGGTCCTGATTGACCAGGCCGCCGCTTGGTGGGTCTTACGGAGAGCCCCCTCCATTCTCTTATCCTCTCCCTTAAGGCCGTCCAGGGGGTCTGTGGCGATGACTGACCCTGTGGAGAGGGCCGCGACTGGCTGGTCCACTGCTGGGAGAGCTAAAAGGTCCTCCAGCTCCGGGGCGGAACAGTATAGCTTCCTGTCCAGGCTACTGGGGCTGGTGAGTGAGGCCGGCTGTCCCCAGGCATTCTGGATCACGTCCCTAAACAGCTGCGGGCAGGGGATGTGATCCTTCTCCGGCTTGGAGGATGTGAACAGGGCATCGTGCGGCCCTGCGGTGGATGAAGCGGGGTTGACCTCGCCCGGTACTCCCAGGTTTGTTGTGGTCCTCGCCTTGTGCAGGAGGGACTTAAAGAGGGCTGGGCGGAAAAGTCCCTTAAAGGCTGGGGCGTCGGGAGCTAGCCCCTCATCTTCTGAGAACTCCGCCTCCTCTGGCCCCTCCTCTGGGTGATCAGACTCTTCATCCGAGGAGTCCTGTGGCTGGAGTGAGGGCCCCTGGGGTTGAGACTGGTGTTGAACCCCTTGGGTGGTGTGTTGGTGCTGGGGACGCACTGCGTGTTGCCAGCTCGCCGCCAAAAAGGAAGACATTGCCGAGGAGAGCATAGCCTGGAAGTCCAGCTGTGGCGGTAAGAAAGGTATCCCCTGTGGCCCTATGGGGGGGGCTATTGTGGGTCTCGTCCCACCTGGTGGGGCCCCGGCCCCGGGGCCCTGAGGGTGGAAGAAGCAAGGCTCCTGTGAATGGGAACCTGTGGCTGGCGTGGTAGGTGTTCTAGCCAATTCCGCTAAGCCCTCCAGTGCTGGTGTGGACTCGCTCGTCTGGGCCGGCGGCACGTTCACCGAGGGGATCTCGAGCAGTGCTTTTTGCGCCTTAGCACACTGTTTTTCCAGTGCATTATGGCGTCTGAGCTCGTCTCTATCTTGTGCTGTTGAGGCCTTCTCCGCCCCGGGATTGCGGGAGGAGTTGTTGGACCGCTTTCTAGGGCTCTTTTTTGCTGACCTGCCCTTGCGTGGCGGGCTCATCTCCAGTTCTAGGTCAGATGAATCAGACATGGTGTTTGGTGGAAGTAGGCTGGGGATCGCTTCTCACCAAAGGCCCAAATTCCGGCCTGGCCTCAGTAGGCAGCTGTCATGGGAGGCTGGTCCAGATGGCGGCCCGAGGGTCCGTCAAGCTGGCCTGTGTTGCGTGGAGCCGGGTTCGAGCTGGATGTGCCCAGCGGACTTAGACTGGAGGCCCGAGGGTCCTACCAGACGCCGCTGTAAGCCCTAATGCGCTGGGCTTGGTTGTTGTGGGTGGCACAAAGCAGGGCTAGCCGGGCGAACCACGGCTGCGCGCTGCTGTTCCGGCTCCGCCTCCTCGCGCCGCTCAGGGGGGCGCTCTGGTGTAGCGTGGGCGTCCGGGAGGTTAGGCTGGTGCCCAGCTAATGGCTGCTCGGGGGGGGGGTGCTCGAACTTCACAGGCTGACCCCAAGATGGCGCCGATCTTCTGTGACCACGTGGGTGGTCGCGGAGGCCCCCTGCGCCGCGCTGAGGCTTCCGGAGGTAGCACGGCGCTCCTGCGGCCACGTGGGCGGTCGGGGAGGCTCCTGCCCCGACGCCCAGCTGCTAGTATTTGGGAAAGCCGCTGAGCCGCTCCAGGCTTGAACGGCGGCTCTGAGGCCACGTGGGCGGTCGGGGGAATCCCAAGCCCGACGCCCAGCTGATTGAAGCAAAAAGGCGAGCCGCTGCGCTGCTCCGATGCTTGAAACGGCAGCGCAGCAGTCCTACGGCCACGTGGGCGGTCGGGGGAATCCCGAGCCCGACGCCCAGCTGATTGGAGTTAGAAGAAACCGCTGCGCCGCTCCGACCTCAGAAACGGCAGCGCAGCGGTCCTGCGGCGCGTGGGCGGCCGGGGGAAGCCCGGGTCCGATGCCCAGCTGATAGCCCTTGAGGTGCTGCTGCAGCAACCTCCTCCGGTTAAAAAACGCTGCTGGAGCCTCGCAGCAGCTCCGCAGGTCTTTCAAGTAGAGTGGGTGGCTGAGGCTTCAGAGCCTGGCACCCAGCTGGGTAGCGCTGCCTCTCGCACAGCGCTCCAAAAGCGTATCCCAAAAGGACCAAAAAAATAAGGTCTAATCAAAAATAAAATAAATCCTAAGAGCCCTTAGGGAAAGGGAAAGAAAACTCCACTAAAAATAAGGAAGGGAAAGGAAAGGAAACCCGAGGGTAAAGAGAACAAATACTACCTTGGAATAGGAGCTCCCGAAAACTGCAGCGTTTGCCAAAGCAACTGAGCGAAGACTGGGGAATCATGGGACTAGGGGGTGTGGTTAGGTACGGGGAAAGGGGAAGTCTTTCTTTCTCTCTTAAAGTAACACTCAGTTGTTTTGCCAAACGCTGAAGCTTAACCCATGCAATGGATAGTGGGAGCAGCGCACAGGAAAATGAAAAGGAAGAAAAAAATCCCGGAAAGTAGTGAATGTGATTTCACTCAATCAGGGTTTGCAGAAACATCTTATGTAGGGAAAACCTGGCTTAAAGAAAGAAACACACACACACACACACACACACACACACACACCTCAAAAAAATAAAGGGAACACAAGCAGAAGACATCCGAGATCTAAATGAATGAAATAGCCTTATTAAATACTTCGTTCTTTACATACAGTAGTTTATACACTGCTCAAACACCTAAAGGGAACACAAAACTACTGTATGTAACGAACCAAAGTATTTAATAAGGCTATTTCATTCATTCAGATCTCGGATGTCTTCTGCTTGTATTCCCTTTATTTTTTTAAGCAGTGTATATACATCAGGGGTGAAATGTAAAATTTGTTACTACCGGTTCTGTGGGTGTGGCTTGGTGGTGGTGGGGATGTGACTGGGTGGGCATGGCCAACTTTTTTTTTTAACTTTTCAACGCATTTTTTCTAATCCTTTGAAAAGCCTCTGCCGATCAGGCAACTTAGCTGGGATCGTCAGAGACTTTTCAAAGCATTTTTTTTACCACCTCTTCAGCCAAGAGGTTGCAGAAAAAAATGTTCTGAAAAGCCTCTGATGATCCCAATTGAGCCGCGAGATCATCAGAACTTTTTTTTTTACTTTTAAAAGCATTTTTTCATCGGAAGAGGTTGTAGAAAAAATGCTTTAAAAAAAAAAGCCTCTGATGATTGTGCGGCTCAGCAGGGCATGGAGGGAGGAGGGGCGCAGGGATTTTTGCTACCGGTTCTCCAAACCACCTGCCGCCATCACTACTGGATCGGGTGATCCGGTCCAAAACACTGGGAGCATTTTACCCCAATATACATGCATCCTGCATTAATCAGCATAATAGCATTTGAGCATAATTCACTACATACAGAACTGCAACCTGTGTAGTAGCTACTTGTAGTGAGAGTCTTAGTACATGTATACAGTACTGTACCTGTTTCATAAACAGATAAAGCAAGCATCTGTTAAAAGACAGAGCTGTTCTATTATATCCCAAGTAGAATAATTGAGCAGAAGCAACTCAACAACTTAAAAAAGAAATTCTATGTTTCTCTGGTGCAAATTCATTGAGAAATATGATCTATCAGATGGAGTTAAAAGACTTTGGTCACTTTTTGATGCTAAAAATTTAGCAGCTAACTTGACTTATAAGGACCTGGGCATCACTGAAAGAGAGTAGTAATAACCCTTCTGCCCATTCTGTTTTAAAGAGCAGCTATACTGCACTGAACATTCATTGGTCTTAAGTGCAAGTAACAGTTAATATGAATAATTCGTTCATGTGCCTTAGGAGTCGGCAATGTGATTTTCAAAGGTGGGGACAAAACAATTGTAAATCCCTAGATGGCTGCTGTGGAATCCTCAGTGTGTGTGTGAGCACACGTTTATTTCTATGTGAATGACTTCAAAAAACTGATGTGATTTCAGATGACAATGCTTAAAATAAAAGATATGGGGAGGTGAATCTGCATCCGACCACATGAAATTGCTTGTCCTCGGGAAAAAAAAATTAACTGGCAAAACATTAACTTGTTGTGCATGAAAATTGCTTGTCCTCTCAAAAAAAACAAAAAAACAAAAACCCCTTAACTGGCAAAACATTAACCTCTTGGGCTCAAAAAGAACATGTTTAGCCACTGCTGGTAACACCATTACAGTTAGGAGCTGAAGAAAAGCTGTTTTAATATATGATGTTTAGAAAACAAACATAATAAGGTTCATTCAAAAAACAGGCCTCTGAATTTGGCTGAAGCTCTTTCCGGAATCTCCATTGCTAACTTCTATGTTGTCAGCCTGTATATATGGAAGACAGAACAAAGTCCTAGGTATCTCTTCTTACTTCAAATACCATCTCACTTGCATTATAGAACATAGATATGGAACATAGAACAACAGAGTTGGAAAGGAACTTGGAAGTCATCTAATCCAACCCCCTGCTCGAGCAAGAGATCCTATACCAGTCTCTTTTTAAAAGCCTCCAGAGATGGAGCACCCAAATTCTGGAGGCAAGCTATTCTACTGGTTGATTCTTCTCAGTGTTTCAAGATTTCTCCTTAGTTCTTGGTTAGGTTCTTCCTACGTGAAGCAAGATTTTTATGCAGCCCTAGGTCAGTGAAATCACAATCCACTAGTTTCTAGGCTTTTTTTTTTCTGGCAGCCAGCAAACACTCTGCTGCCTATTGGGAGACGAAGGAGACTAAGATAGATCTGTTTCAGACTTATAAGTCCTCATCAGTTAGTCACACCCTCATCTCATGTATCCTCCCTGTAAAGATACAATATTTGTTTTTTTCCTTTTCGTAGGCTTTATGTGTATTTCTCTTTAGCCAGGTTCTTCCTATGTAAACCAAGATTTTTATGCAGCCCTAGTTCAGTGAAATCACAATCCACTCATTTCTAGGCTTTTTATTTTTTTCTGGCAGCCAGCAAACACTCTGCTGCCCATTGGGAGACTAAGGAGACTAAGATAGATCTATTTTGGAAATAGAGCCTACGAAAAGGAAAGAAAACAAATACTGTACCTTTACAGGGAGGATACATGGGATGAGGGTGTGGCTAACTGATGAGGACTTATAAGTCCGAAATAGATCTATCTTAGTCTCCTTAGTCTCCCAATGGGCAGCAGAGTGTTTGCTGGCTGTCAAAAAAAAAAAAAAAAAAGCCTAGACACATTGGTAGGTATATGATTAGTTCTAGGAAAGAAATCATAAATACCAGTAGGAACATCAGAGGAAGAGGAAAAAAGAAAAATAACAGAAATAGAGAAGACAGACAACCAACTAGAGTGATATACCAGGTAGTTGGTCTAGGATCAGGGAGACCAAATCAAGAGCATCCTTAGCTACACAAATTCACCTTTGGGCTAATTATTCTCTCTCAACTCAGCTTAATTCACAACACTGCTGTTGTAGGAATGGAAACCCAGAGATGATGGGAAATAAACTTAACAAATCAATAACATAATAAACTAAGTTAGGCTAATCCAAAAGCCATGAAAAATGTATAAACTGTAGAATTTTCTTTAAAGCTGTTCAACAGGCAAGATAGATTTTTTAAAAAAATCAAAATTAAGAGTATCTGATTTTCAAGCTGTAGAGTCTGTTTTTAATCAGTTTTCAGGCTGAATATGGATGGAACCATTTAAATGAGCTACCAGATGCGATGATGGTTTCAAGTTCCATCTAGGATTATCTTAAAGAATGCTAGGGTAAAGGAAAAAAAGTTTTTAAAGATGGCATTAATCATAACACAAATCTTGCAAAAATCAAGTGTAATATTATACATTGGCCAGTCTCTTGCAGAAAAGAAACCCAAAGTAAGAAAACCAATTATTTGTAACAAAAGAGACTCTTAATACTTCAGCCACCTGTAATCTTCTATTATTAATTTTAAAAAAGATTCATTTGAACAGAAGAGCTTCAAAAAGAGACACTGGTATACAGCTGCAACATATTGTGCCAGCATTTGAATATGAAAGATGATATGCTGTTTAACCAGGTGTAAAATCTTCCTTTTTACCTTATATACAGAGTTGGATCAAAAGAAGGAGTGCTGACAATTTTGTTTTATTTTTGTAAACGAATAGGAGCTTGGATTCATTAAGGACTAATAGAAACAGAACATGTTACTTTAAAGCATTTCTTGACTGCTGGACTTTCTACTGCTAGTAGACACTCAACCAGTTATTACTCTGCTGTACATCTTTGTTCTATTTATTGGACTAGTAAGATTCTGGCCAAATGTAGCACTTGTGATTATCATCAACCAACCTAGTATTTGTGGACATAATTTTAGATTAAAGACAGTGACTTCAGGTGATTTCTGAATCAGAATCAAATATTCTGCCTATTCAGTACCTGCTTTAATTTAAGTATTCTTGCAGCAGAAGTAAATTGCCTTAAATTAGGAGTACCCTCTGGATTATAAAAGAAACAACATTAAGTATAGTCAGTTGACAGATTTATTTATTTATTAAATTTGTATGCCAGCCATCTCACTATTAAGTGACTCTGGGATACAATGGGCCCAAGTTGCATTCTGAGCATATGCCCATAAAATGCTATTATCAAAATTATTTGCTGCCTATCTGGCAGTTCAAGGCAATTCTGAGTGGCAAACAAATAAATACAGTCATCTCACAGTAAGCACATATAGAAAGGATTATAAGCTACCATAATAAAAGAACACAAATGGAAATTAATTAGCTTTTTCACACCCAAATTTTAATCCTAAAATTATATTAAATTACATTAAGCAAGCTTTTAAAGGACACACCAAGAGATATGCTGGAGATGCGTAGAAATCCTTCAACATTGTCCTGCCTGCCAAATACACAGCACAAAGTGCCAGTGATGGAACACAAGTGTGAAGTGACATAACAGCAGGGATTCTGCTTGGGGAAATAAATCTGCATGAAACTCACAGTTCTTCCACATAGATTCTACTCGATAACACTCAGGTTCCCCCCCCCCGCCCCCGGTAAAATTTAATTGAAGGAGACATTTTGATGTTGCTGTTCTCAAACAAGTGGGAATAAAAAAAGTTGCGACAATAATCCCTTCCTAAAGATTCAGATTTTAATTTTATACTTCTGTATGCTACAGCACTTGTCAAATATATAAAGCCCTTTTTGGCTCCTTGTCGTGATGGTGTTCAGCAGCCTGCTTCCATTTCAGTTTTATGCCTTTCTCTTTGAAATGCAGCACTGCTTCTCTAGTTAGATCCAGCTTTTCCTGGGACTCTTACTCCTATTAAACTAATGTTCCTCTCTCCCCACATTCCATCTTTAAAAGTTTCAGAATATCCTCAATTTGTTTCCATACCTCTTCATGTTTATACCATTATTCAGGTTATGTTTAATAAATTCACCAAAGTTTTTAAAAATATATCTGTAGAAGAACTACCACATAAACCTTGGCCAATGGATCTCAATGGAAGATGATACAATAAGGAAATTTGAATGATTTATTAATTGTGGCTGGCCAGCATTCAGCAAGCTAAGGATAGTTTTCAAGAACTTCCCTCTATACCTGAAAAGTTTTTGATCACTCTGTGCTACCTGCTCTAACATACACCGGTGAAACATGAACACTAACCTCATAATCTATATAAAACCTAGGGATGGTGCAAAGAGCCATGGAAAGATACATGGTCGGCATTACAAGACAAGATACAAAGACCCGCACATGGATTAGAGAACAAATGAAAATATACGATATCATCAAGAGAGTAAAAGAATTGAGATGGAAATGGGCTGGTCACATAGCAAGAAGAACTGATGGCAGGTGGACCAAGGCAGTCATAGAAAGGCTCCTACTTGATAAACACTGTCCACGAAAGAGATCTAAAACAAGATGGATCGACCACATCAGCAGGTATTGCGGGCCCAATTGGGCTCAGGACAGTATTGGTTAGAAACATGCGGAGATGTCTCCTTCCTGCAGTGGACAGACAATGGCTAAAATGATGATGATGATGATGACTCAACACCAGCATCCCTTTCCACTCAAGACAGGAAGACTTAGACTCACGGAGGCCACCATGATCCATGTTGCTGGCTCAAGACCAGCATCCAGCACTGCAACTTGTTTTTTCTTGCAACTGGTGCTCTCAGCACCACAGTTTTTCCAGTCAAACGCCCACAACATGTACATGCCTGCTGCCATTCCATTAAGTCTCTCTCTCCTACCAAGGTCTTGACCCAAAGCAAGACTGCCCTAGCCCAGTGGTGGTGAACCTTTTATCATCGAGTGCCGAACAGATAGGCGTTTTGCGTGCTGTCCGTGCTAACATGCAGCACATTCCCCATGCACTGCGCACGCAACTGCACATTTGTGCATGCACATGGTTTTCGCACATGCCCCTGCCCATGCGTTGCACATGCAACTACACCATCTGTCCATGTGTGCGGTTTTGGCATGTGCAATGCATGCACATGGACACCATCTACACATGTGCATGTTTTGTGCAAGTACTCACATGCATGCAAACACGCACACATGTGCAGGAGCACTCCAAAGACCAGCTGGGTCCCTTGAATTGTGTGCATGCACACTGGAGAACCGAACACCAGCTGGAGCACGTGCGGCAGGTGAGTTGGGCGACAGCTTGCGAATCCAGAAAGATGGCTCTGCGTGCCACCTCGGGCACACGTGCCATAGGTTTGCCATCATGGCCCTAGCCTCTTCCCCTAATTATCTGGAGCCAATTATGCCATGTCTAATTAGCACCAACTCACCAGATCAACACTTTTATTGTTCAGGTAAACATCTGGTTACCAACTTTGACAAGTTTCAAAGCTCAACATCTCACTTTAAGCTAGGAGGCCCAATGTAGATCAGTGTTGCTTGCAGTCATCACAGGGTGGAGGCGGGAGGGGAGGGGAGTCAGCTTCTTGAGTGGTGGCTACAGGCTTGCAAAGGATGTAGTGCTCTAAAAATGAAGCTCTTAAATTTACCAGAGCTGATAGCCAGATTACCACCAACAGGAAGTTTGCACGGCTGCTTTATAAACTTACTCTTGAAACTCCAGATGAGCATCCCACAATTACACTTTGCATTTTTTCTGCCCTTGCACAATTGGCTCCTTCACAATTATCCTGGATAACGCAAAGCACCCTTTTGTGCATCTCAGAAAGTTCACTTTAGTCCCTGGATTGCATTTGTTAGGCTTTCAAGAGCGCTAGCGGAACTTCTTCTTTTTATTTAAATTTAAACCCTCTTTCAACCGAGTGGGCTGGAACCTTCCTTCCTCCCCGTTGTAAAACTCCATTCTGCGTCCCTTTCGCACCGTTCTGCAGGTTAGGTTAAGACTATGATTTTCCATCCGACTGTGTTTCTCCACATGCGAGGTGGAAAATGCCCAGCAACCTCCACTTTCCGAGCCAAGGCCTCGCTCGCTCTTTCCGAAAGAGCCACCTGTCCCCAATGTTGATAAATGGCGCTCCTCCTCCCCCACTTCAGCCCAAGGGCAGAGAGAGGAAAGGAAGCCACTTCGGAGTTTTGCGCGCCGCCAATCCTTTTTTTTTCCTTTCGAGGAAAATTCGGGCAGGAAAATGGACTTCGAGGGAGACTTGGATTAAGCAAGAGTAAAACGTACTCGCTATACCGCTTTTTCCTCTTAATAAAACATTTAGTCATTAATACATCCCGTCGGTTGGTAGTATTTCCTCTCCCCACCCAGCAACCAGTCCCGGTAAATCTGTTGTAGATACTAGACATAAAAAAAGGTAAATTTGGGGGGAATTTCCTCTGAGTTATAAAGACTTTCCTAAATCGAAAAAAACAAGCATGCAAGCTACTTTTCAATATCGGAAGGGGGGGGGGGGAACCCCACCGCAAGTCCCCGGATTCTTTTTTTTTAATAGATTTTTTTTAAATCTTTGCGCTTGGCCCCGGGCAAAGTTCCTCCACGCTCTCATGGGATGAGCTCCCTCGCGCACTTTCAGGATCGCAACCTAAAAGCGGCTGGGAATCGGGAGCGCGCTTCTCAGGGAGTCCGCGAAAGGAAGGAGAAAGCCAAGCCTGCCCCAGAAAGAACCTGGGAGGGAACGAGGGGGAAACCGCGGCGCCTCCAATTGGGGAGAGGAGAAAGCAAGCGCACGCCCTACCTGCCAGGGGATCGGAGAGAAGCGGCGGCCGTCGAGCTGCACGAGAGGAAAACCCAAAGAGAGGCGGGGATCTCATCGCTTTCCCGCCCCCTGCACGGCCCCCTCCCTCCTAGCCCCACCCCGGCGCCCATTTCTCTTCTTATCCGGGACCTCGCGTAGGAGTCGGGAGTCTCCTACCCTGTTGCGGGTTTTCTTTTACTGGGATAGAGGTCACCTGGAAAAAAAAAGTGGGGGGGGGGACTGCTCTGCTTCTTTTTAAACTGGAATCCGCTTCTATCCCCCACTTCGCCCGCTCCCCTCAACTCCTCTGACTCATCCCGCCTTATCTATTCGGAATTTATAGAGGATGAAGGCTGAAATTTTACAGGAGTGTATGAGGAAGGGCATGAGGCAAAGCAGACCGCATGGGGCCGTCTGATCAGTCGTGGTTAAACAAGCCACGATAAAGCGTGGGGCCCCAGTCTCGGTTTTCCTCCCCGTGAATCGACCCACGGCCTCCCTCTGATTTGATCTGCCTGTGTGATTAGGGTTTCTTTCCTAGTTGGTGCCCTTGCAGAGCTAACCCACAATTACCAACCCAAGAAAAACTGGGCACAGGCTCGGTACTTCAGTCCTACACCAGAGACTGAATTTAAGAAAGAGGAGGTGGGAGGGATTTGAAAATTGATAATTTTCTTTCGTGTAAATGAAGCAATTCGCTGGTAGGTGCAAAAGTCAGCCAGTGTGGTTGCAGAAACCAAGTAAGAGGAGCAGAGTCAACATGCCAGCCAGGAGAGGAAAGGGCATGCATCAGGGGTGAAATCCAACAGTTCCTGACAGGTTCTGGAGAACTGGTAGCGGAAATTTTGTGTAGTTTTGAGAACTGGCAAATATCACCTCTGGCTGGTCCCAGAGTGGGGTGGGAATGGGGATTTTGCAGTAACCTTTCCCTGGAATTGGGTGGGAATGGAGATTTTGCAGTATCCTCCTGCCATGCTCACCAAGCCATGCCCACAGAACTGGTAGTAAAAAAAAATGGATTTCACCACTGGCATGCATGGGAAGAGGTTTGAGATTGAGAACGGGCTGCTTCTCACCAACCCCCTTAAATGATAGAAAAAGAGAAGATAGATACTGGCTATCATTTTAGAGCAGAGATGTGGAACTATGGTCCTTTTATGACTTGTGGACTTCAACTCCCAGAATTCCTGAGCCAGCCAGAGCAGCATCTTTTTTCCCCACCAAGAATATCCGACTAGCTGGCCTATGGGATATCCCTCCACAGCAATCCCCAACCCCCACATCTGGGAGGTAACAATGGGAAACGTGATGATGATGTCCATTTGGTGATGTCCAACTCTTGAAGATTCTATGGGCCATATCTTCCCATGTCTTCCGATCTTAAACTACTTGAGTTTTTCTATGCTGTGGCTGGTGTCAGCCTTGATCGTGTCCAGCTGTCATGTTCTTTGATGGCCTGGTTTCCTTTTACAACTAACTCTTCCTAGCATAATTGCTTTCTTCAGAGAAATCCCTGCATGACATGACTAAGATAAGTGAGAGGCAGTTTCATGATTTTGCCTTCTAGTGAAATATCTGGTGTTATGCGCTCCAGTACTTGCTTGTTGGTTACCTTTGCTGCCCAAGGAATATGCAGGAGGTTCTCTAGAACTACAGCTCATACAAGTCAATTTTATTCTTGTCTTGCTGTATTTAAGGTCCAGTTTTCACAACCATAGGTGTCTGTGGAAAACACGATAGAGCAGACTAACCTACATTTGATTTCCAGGCTGATGTCCTTTCTTTTCCATGTTCGGCTTATGTTCATCATTGCTGTGTGACCCAGTGCAATCCCAGCATTTTATTTCTGTACTGCATTTACTACTTCGAGCTATCTGTGATTCTTGCAAAGTGAATTCTGTCTCTTCACTGTCAATTACTATTTTGACTTCCTTGCAGTGGTCATGAGCTTGGTTTTTTGTTGTTCAGGAAGTGACCAAAATTCTTATTTTCTTCTTTGATTTCCTTGATCAGATGTTCCAGGCCGCCTTTGATTTCTGAGAGAGGAGTTGTATCATCAGCATATCAAAGATTGTTGATGTTTTAATCAACCATTCTGTTCTAGGAGATAGAGCACAGGTCTTCAAACTTGGCAGCTTTAACACTTGTGGACTTCAAATCTACAAGCTATTCTGGCTGGAGAATTCTGGGAGTTGAAGTCCACAAGTCTTAAAGCTGCCAAGTTTGAAGACTTCTGAGATAGAGGAATATCTTTCATCCGTTTGGATTTACCTTGGATATGGTCTTTCGGGGAGATGAAGCCCTTTGTCTACAGAGATTGTATCTGAGTCAAATGAGTTAATGCAGTAAAGAGAGCAAACATCAGCCTTCTTTTGTTAACCTGAGAATTTTTACTGGTAATGACCAAGTTGGTTTCCAAGCAGAGTTCACGAACATTGTTTGTTCAAGGCATCAACCTACATAATGAAGCACTGATTACATATTACATGATTTCCTTATATATGTGGGTCTACTAGTCTTAGGGAAGAAGGATTTTGTGGCTTCCATTTCAAAAGGCCATTAGATATAGTAAAACAAAACAAAACCCTGCTAGTCTGTTTAAGCTGGGAAAAAGATTATCACTGCTTAGGTCCCGAATGACTTCATTCAGTTTTTCTCTGATCATTCGGTTTTCCTGGCTGAACTTCCTGTTGGCATTACTGCTGGAAGAAATGGACTTAATGCAGCTGGGGAAAGAGCACAACGTCAACGTGGCCAGCTTTTTTCTAAGATTATTCACCTATTGACTTATAAATCAAGCCGTAAAGAACATCTGCCAGATCATTAGTAAGTGATGTGAATCAGTCATTCCCTAGCCTAGCCCTTTCCTTATGCTTTCAGAAAATGTCAAAAATAACCAGCTTGATTCCTCAGTATAATTGTATTTGGGGAGATAATGAACATGCAAGAATGTCTAATTACTACATTGCTTTTCACTTCAATAAAAGTAGACTGGGTAAAATGTATGACCTGGTTTGGGCGTAGGGTCTCTTGTAAGTGTCTTGAATGTATTGCTCAAACTGCCCAAGGAGCTGTTGATACAGTTCTACAGAGGAATTATTGAGTCTCTCATCTGCACCTCTATAACTGTCTGGTTTGGTTCTGCAATCCAACAAGACAGACACAGACTTCAGAGGATAATTAGAACTGCAGAAAAAACAATTGCTACCAACCTGCTTTCTCCATTGAGGATCTGTATATTCCACGAGTCAAAAAGAGGGCTGTGAAAGTACAGATCTCTCACAAGCTGGACATAAACTGTTTCAACTCCTACCCTCAAAATGACGCTATAGAGCACTGCATGCTAGAACAACTAGACACAAGAATAGTTTTTCCCTGAACGCATCACTCTGCTAAACAATTCCCTCAACGCTGTCAAACTAGTTACTAAGTCTGCATTGCTATTAATCTTCTCATCGTTCCTATCACCCATCTCCTCCCTCTTATGACTGTATGACTGGTACAGTTGCTGTATGACTGTTGCTGGTATCCTTATGATTTATATTGACTGTTTCCTAATGTGAATTGATTGCTTATATGTTCCCTATGACTATCATTAAGTATTGTACCTTATGATTCTTGACGAATATATCTTTTCTTTTATGTACACCAAGAGCGTATGCACCAAGACAAATTCCTTGTGTGTCCAATCACACTTGGTCTGTAAAGAATTCTATTCTATTCTATTTCATTGACATAGTTAACATATCAATATATTTATGAACAAGTAATCCTCAATTTATGACTGTAATGGAGCCTGTCCATTATGGTTGTAAGTCATGACAGTCATAAAACAGTTTAGATATGTGACCAATCTGATTTTATGACTTTTGCACTGGTCATTAAGCGAATGGCATGATCCTCAAACTAGCCAATGTTAGGCACATTTTTTTCCAAAAAGTGGAAATAAATCCTGATTTTCGGCAGTCTGCCATAAACCGCAATGATGTGACCATGGGATGCTGCAAATAGCTGTAAATACAGGCAATTGCTGAGCAACTGAAGTTTGGTCATGTGACTGTGGGAGGGGATGACCATCAACTTTGAATCCTGGTTATTAAGTAGCCCCCCCCCCCCAAGGTCCATGGTAACTTCAAATGGTCTCAAAGTGACCAATTGTAATTCAAGACTTCCTGTGTACATACATACATGCATGCATACTGCATTTACATACAATGCATACATACAGCAATATTGATGAAGTACTTGTTTTGTGGAGGAAAAGCACTGGATTTCAAATACTATCCTATAAATTAAGAATAGAAATAATTCATTTAAAAACTAAGGCAAACTTCAAACTTTTCCTTCCATCTCCATGTTGGTGCCATGCAACAACCATAAATCTCAGTTACTTCTCTCATACAGCACTGAACTAATTAAAATTGGGAAACCTAGAAACAGAAGAAATAAATGTTTCTTCTCAGAACACCACTGGTTTTACATTTAACTTTTTTTCCAATTTAAAGTTCAAATATTTATTGTTTGCTTAATTAGGAGCAATTTCTTTAATGGAAACACATTCTAATAATCCTCCAAAAATAACGTTATTAGAAAGGTTTTGATTTTCTGTAGACCTAAGAAATTTGATTGGTATGACCAAGTTGGCTTCCAAGTTGAGTTTACAAACATTGCAAGTTAATTCAGAAGCAATGTCAGAAATTAGTACATTTTTAATGTTAATAGTTGAAGGAATTTCTTTTAATGATGAAAAAAGGTTGCAATCTTTTGCACCGTTACCTATGTGCAATTGCTATTGAAGGTTTATTTAGGTTACTTCTGAGTAAGGTAAAGATTACATTCCTCTATTTGACATACCCCCACTATGGGATTTGGTCTGGCCAGTAAGAAAACTAATATATTTCAATTTCTGACATTTAAGAACTTTGCTAATTTATTATTTTGGTTTTTATTTTCTTTGAAGATGGTTTAAAGTAGAACCAGGCATATTTTCTATGAAATAGCTGCAATATGCATGTAAATTAAACAAGCTCACTTTGTATTACCTATTTAAAAAGTAGAAAATAAATAAACATGTGGATACTATGAAGTTCATTAAATTGTGAACAGATGCAGCTCTAAAGTCAGCAATAAAGTATTTCCATGTTTGCAAGAAAAAAACTAGGCCAGCAAATATGGGAGGCACATTTCAGAAGACTGCAGAATAATAGTAAATCATTTGCAATGTCTATGTCTCTCTGCTACCATCTAGTGGTCATTTGGATTATTGCAGAACTAGTGGCCTTCCAAAAAGAGCAATTGAATTGGGAGTCCATATTAACTTTCTGCACAAATGTTTCGTTTATGAAACAGACCTTTGTAATGTAAAATGTTGATTAAATGTTTTGGTCAATGAAATTATTTAAAACACATACAAAAATAAATACATTGTTGTTGTTGTTTTTGTATTTCTGGGACCAAGACAGTTTCCCCCCCCTCTTGATGTCTAGATTGATACTCAGACAAGAGTATCTATGTTTGGAGAAGCCTGGCTCTGAATGAGATTTTTGAGACATAAGAAGGAGAGAAGGAATGTCTCTGCATTAGCTAATAGTCCTGTACTTGAATTTTATATTTTATATATCCTGTGTAAATACAATTTCTCTCTTTATGTCCACATTAAGGTTGTGGACATAATGTTTAAAAAATGTTTTAAACATTTTACCTGACAGAAATTCAATAGGTATTGTTCTTTCAATGTATTTCCATATGCTGGTTTTTTTGCTTTTTATTTCGTTAAGTAACATTTAACAGCATTTCTCAGATACACTAAATAACAATTCAATTACACTTATAAGGAGCTTTCAAACTGCTCTGCTACTTCAAGATGGTGTGATGAGGAAGCGATCAGTTTTACTTTAGCTTATTCATTATTTTAGCATTTTCCAAAACTGCTATAATTAATTTTGACCCAGATTTTTGAAAAAGTAGTTTAAACATATTTTGTATTCAATAAATTAGTTTCCTAAAGTTTATTTGTACAGCTTGTTAAGCCATCAACTATTTTCTGGCTTGCAATGAATGACTAGGATTACACATTGCAAGAAGCAATTATCCAAATCCAGAGGAAGTGATCCCTGTGAATAAACCAGCCTCCAATGGTGATATTAGCTGAGCTTCCAAGTGGGTTTATAACTCAGCACAATTAGAAGCACCAGGCTGCAGAAAATTAGTGTAGTGGCCAAGAGATTTGTATATCAAATCAGAGAGAGAGATGGAATAAGTCATCTGTTGCAATAAATTTGGTTTGGTGGGTTGGGACAGGAGACAAAATAGATTTCCTTCATAGTTCATATTCTCTTTAGTCAACTTAGTATATTTGTAAATTAATGTTTCTGAGTCTCTCATGAGAGACTAAAAAATGAGATGTTTTTAGAGTTTCTTATTGCACGGAAAAGCGATTATTAGAAAAGAAATTAACATTTTCAGAAAATAGAAATTTACCTTCACAGCCTTTTCAATGTAAAAAGGTCAGATATGAAACATATAAAATGTATATATGCCCAACGTAATTAAAATATGCTTGGATTAATTGTTGATCGCCAGGGCAACAGATATTTAGTTCTTTGTTGTTAAATTGTTTATTGACTTTAAGTATGTAGTTTCAGTTTCAGCTAAGGGGGAACATGAGTGAGACGGCTTTATCTCCATCTCCAAATTGTAAGCATTGACTTAAATCTTGACCTGGTCCAGCAGAACTAGTCTTATGTTCTTACATTCTTCATTTGGTCTTCATTTTCTTAACCTTGCAACATATTATGGAATAAAAATTCTGTATGGATTGAAAAGGACAAACATTGTTATTTTGCTTTCTTTTTCTTCCTTGGAATGTTTTTTATCTCTTAAAAAAAATCTTGAATGTAATGACAAGTACAAGTAGGTGATGTTTGTTTCTTATTTTAAGCAGATTTGAAGCTGATCCCAAGAGCCGCCAGAAAGAGACTGAAATATACGATATCTACCGGCAATTCTGAATTTCTCGTAATTTTTATTCATTATTGTCTTATATTTCTGATAATAATGACTTGGTTGTTTAATCTTTAACGTGATAATAAAGTAGAGTGAATTTAATTTGTTACCTCCTAATTTAAAAGAAACATGCGCCAATCTGACTTCTAAAACTTGTTCCTAATTTAGATCAATTGGAAAATCTCTTTGGTGCTCAGAGGGTTATCCCTACATTTCTTCAAGTCTTCCCTCAAAGCAACTTTTGCATATATTCTTCAATGAATCTTCTTAATTTTCACTTGCATTTATTTGATTTTGGCTAGATCAGAGTAGTCCTTGGCTTACGACCACAATTGAGCCCAAGATTTCTGTTGCTAAGAGAGATGTCTGTTAAATGAATTTTGCTCCATTTTATGACCTTGCTTGCCACAGTTGTTAAATGGATCACTGCTTTGTTTGTCAGAAGGTAATCACATGACCCCAAGACACTGCAACCATCATAAATATGAGTCAGTTGCCAAGTGTGTGAATTTTGATCATGTGACCATGGGGATGCTGCAACAGTCATAAGTGTGAAAAATGGTCATAAGCCACTTTTTTCTGTGCCGTTGCAGGGGTGAAATTTGACTGGCTTGGACTGGCTCGGGCAAATTGGTATGGACGATTTGAATTGGTTCGCCGAACTGATAAAAACCACCCCAGGTTGTCCACTTCCACACCCGCCTGCTCACCCTTTCTGGCCACTCAACCCACTCACCCACTCCTGCCCTATAGGGTGAGACTTTTCTCCCTTTATTCACTGCGGACCCGCTGCTCCCTTTATGGTCCCCCCTGGCTTCCTCCCTCCCTGGAACTATCTTAAACGGACAGGCTGCAGCAGCTCCACTGTGAATGGAGGGAGAGAAATTGGGCTTCTCTCCGCCACAGAATTCAATGTTAAATGTTTCAGCAGAGAGAATCTGAAGTTTTCTCCCTCCATTCACAGCGGAGCTGCTGAAGCCTGTCCCTTTAAGGACTTTGACCCCTGGGAGGAGGGGGCTGGGGGGGTCCATAAAGGGAGCAGCAGCTCTGCTGTGAATGGAGGGAGAGAAGTTCAGCTTTTCTCTGCCACAGCATTCACTATGAGCCCTTCTCATGCTCATACACATATTTTTTCCTTCCGGGTTCTGTGGGTGTGGCTTGGTGTGTGTGTGTGTGTGTGTGTGTGGGGTGTCATGTGACTGAGTGGGCGTGAGTGACATCGAATTGGCCACGCCCACTCAGTCACAGGACCCCCCACCAAGCCATGCCCACAGAACTGGTAGGGAAAAAATTTGAATGTCACCACTGTGCTGTTGTAACTTCGAATGGTCACTAAATGAATTGTTGTAAGTCGAAGACTACATGTAATTCTCTTGATAATCATATAAAAGTGAATATTTCATGATATCAAATAGGAAAGGACCTTTGCCCTTTTTCTATGATGTTTTTAAATTTCTTAATCTAGCCTACATCCTTAGCTTTTTTTCCCATACAAATACTAAATTAAACCAGATTTTCCTGTTTTTCAGACAGAAACTTATCAGGAAGTTGGCCATTCAGGGAAGATTCCAGGTTTGCAATATTTACTATATTTCATAGAGTTCCACAAATTAGAACCTGGGGTAAAATATAAACACCAAAGACATGAAAAACAATGCTGAAATACCAGAGACCTGATCAGATAAATTAGCTTTCCACACACAAAAATCTATTACTGGTTATCTCTAGCTTCCTTCAGTTGGACAGCATAAGATACAGGAGAAGAAGGTCCAACATATTGTTGGGATGGAGGAAGTATGTGTTTCAGAGGGATAAGTGTCTATTTGTGTCACTGAATATTGTAACAGCTGTACTCTGACTATGCAATCATAGTATCTTTATGGCTGCATAATGTAGTTAACTTAATTTAAATAATTGGTTGACATCAACATTACCATGACTCGTGAATTCTTAGTGAGAACATAGCGTTTCAACTGAAGTGGCACATAAATCCAGGAATATAAATAAAATAAATATATCCTGTGGAGAAAAAAGTCCCCTTTTCCAATGAAGGATTCATTTCATGCGCTTCTCCCAAAACTAGAAATTAATAATATTATTAATAAGAATTAGTAAGAATAATAGGAAATTAAGAATTTGTGGTTTTATATGCAATTTACAAAGATAAAAACAACACAAACTTGAGTGATGCTTTTCTAGATGTCCGTAATAATACCAAGCAAGGTACAAATAGTCCTCAGGTGATAATGACGATTGGGAGCTAAGCTATGTGTAAACACCAAATCATGTGCATTACTTAAGCAATAGCAATTTTGGGCATTCCTCAAGGTGTGTGATCATTGAGCAGGAAGAAGCGGGAGTTCCATGTAAAGAGCATAGAGGTATGGCAAGGGTGCCACTACTAATAGCATTAAAAATTGTGTTTAAAAGAAGACTGATGGGAATAGTTACAAAGAGATGCTTTTCATTTTATCTTCCACCCCCCCCCCACCCAAAGCTAATAGGTCTATTCCATGATGAAATTATGATAATCTAGCTAAGACTCCAAAATTGTCTTGCATTTAAACCTACATAGTTCCAATAGCATCAGACACATTTAAAAGAGACTAACACTGAAGCAAATCCTAAATTAATTTTATTTTCAACTCTTCAAGACATTACAATAACCCAAAGTAGCCAAGAAGTCTTTGATCCAAGAAGAGAAAAATAGTTTTCTCGCTTCTTTCACAGAAGCTATTTAACAAAATGTACCTGTTTCAGCTAAATTGTATTGAATTTATATGGTAGAAGCAATTACTATATTCACGATCTACTGATCCTATGGTTGTTAAATTTATTCAGAGAGCTGGTTGTGAAAAAAATACAAACAGCTAAAATGGCAACAAATTTAGAATATAGGAATAAAAAGCTTATGTTGCTTCTAGATCTATCTTTCAGAAGGAAAGAATTAGTACAATAGTGATTGAGTTTTCTCAGTTACAGGTGGTCCTCGACTTACAACCAAAACAGCCCAAAATTTTTGTTGCTAAGCAAGACAAGTGAATTTTATCCCATTTTGCGACCTTTTGTTGCCGCAGTTGTTAAGTGAATCACTGCAGTTAAGTTAGGAGCACGGTTTTATGAGTATAGGGCTTTCCCATTGACTTTGCTTGTCAGATGGTTGGAAAAGGTGATCATGTGACTCAGAGGCTGCAGCAATCTTAAATACACACCAGTTGCCAAAAGCCTGAATTTTGATCATGTGACCATGGAGAGCTACAATGCTTGTAAGCATTGTAAGCATTGTATGAAAAATGGTCATAAGTCACTTTTTTCAGCCCTGTTGAAACTTTGAATGGTCACTGAATAATCTATTGTAAGTTGAGGACTATTCGTATAGCCAGAGAACATGGGATAAGACTTTCTGTATATATCCAGCAATATTTGATCTATCCTTGGAAACTTGCATGAGGAAATGTAATCCTTAAAAGAGATTTTAATCTTTAAAATCTTTAATAGATAGTTAATTATTTCAAACAACTAACAGCTACCCATCCAGATGTTCAATGCTAGAAATGATTCATTGCTTTAGAGGGTTAATGTATACCAATATATAGTAAAGTCAACTACACAGATTTTGTTTTTGCTCCTTCAGCAGGTTTCCATTGGGATCCCTAATATTTACAGGTTTTTCAGAATATTTCTTTTGTATATTTTGATTTTAATTTGATTTAATTTGACAATAAGCCTATAGAGATTTCTATGAATAATAGAAATTATGTTAATAGACTTAAATGTAATTTTAGCTGGATGTACACTTTGATTCCTTTATTTTTTTTCCATTCAGAGTTTGTATGTGTTATAAAAGTTATTTATTGTTAAGAATTCTTAAAGTAATAATTATATAATTAGACATCAAGTGTACAATTAGACACTTCAATAAATAATAATGCCAATAATTATTTTGCATTGTGTAGGGGCTGAAATGTTTTAAGGAATGTCAGATATGTTACATATAACTTAAAAATTCCCCCAAAATTTTTGGAGAAAAAATCCCAATCAACAAAAAACATCTTTCTAGGGCAGTGGTGGGTTTCAAAAGTTTTTACTATTGGTTCTTTGGGCGTGGCTTGGTGGGCGTGGCAGGGGAAGGATACTGCAAAATCCTCATTTCCTCCCTTATCAGCTTGGACTTGGGAGGAGGAGAATAGATAGGGGTGGGGCCAATCAGAATTTTTACTACTGGTTCTCTGAACTACTCAAAATTTCTGATATCGGTTCTCCAGAACTGGTCAGAACCTGCTGAAACCCACCTCTGTTCTAGGGTGTATTGAAAGCCATACAGAACTTATTAAAAAGTTTGAATCTTCACCCAAGTTGAATTTGATAAGACTTTGGTAGATAAGTTATGTACATAGCCACTTGTAATTCTGCCTTTTAAAAGGAAGTACGTTTTTAATTTAGATACAATTTAGGTGGCTTTGGGTTTGTTTCAGGGTTTTTTTTAGTTACTGTTAGCTTGTTTCATTTTCTTATTTCCTAGGGGTATTTTTTCATTTAGTTTTCTTCTCATGACAATTTCATACATGTTATTATTTACTATAAAGGTTATTTAAATGTGGTTAAATAATAAAGTAAATAATAAAGTAAATAATAAAAGAATGTAAAAGAACAAAAAAAAACAATAACAAAAATGAAACAAAACATGTTTATAAACATACCTATATCAGTGAATGGAAGCCATGATTTGTTACAGCCAGTGGTGGGATTCAAGTAATTTAACAACTGGTTCTCTGTCCTAATTTCTTCCAACAACCAGTTTGCCAAATTGCTCAGAAAGTTAACAACCGGTTCTCCCGAAGTGATGAGAACTGGCTGAATCCCACCACTGGTTACAGCCATCCACAGCTAATCTATAGTAATCAGACTACTGATTAGTTGGAGCCTTATGTTTGTTTTTCCTATGCACAGATTAGATTCAGCGTAACTCAATTTGCAGATTGTTCTTTCTTTGAAGGGGCACCGAAAGAATCTTTTCTCTAATGGTTCATTCAAAGCCTCTAAGCTGCCTATTGGGTTTGCTTAATTGAACTTTGGTGTTCAAAGATAGCCCTGGGTGTACAGAAACAGCAACAGAAACCAAGCCCTCATCATAAGGGCTTAGCCCCTGTAAAATTAGGCATTTGGGATAATACAAGAGGTATTGGCATTTCACCTTGGTAAACATTGATTCAGGCAATTGAGAGGCAAGACAGAAAGTTGAACAGCCCAAGCAGAATAATAGCTCATATGAAAGTTAACCAAATCATCTTTCTTACTAGCTAACATGGGGCCTATTCAATTAAAACTACATTAATATGATGGTTGCTGCAGGGAAAGACTGGAGGATCTTTATGAGAAACTAACGAATTCCATTTACAATATAACACTAGAGCCTATTTGAAATGTAACTTGGGTATGAGTCACCTTTGCAACATTTCCTTCCTTAAAATTGTGGTTTACTGATATAGAATCAGGTTGTTGTCTGATTTTCGATTTAGCTGGTTCCTCATTTTGAGCTTGAATGCTATTGCTTAACATAACGTAGATAGTTAATTTATGTATAAATGCTCTGACAGCTACTAAAATGATCAATAGCACTACTATTAAAACACACTGGCCACAAAATCCACAAGAGACACACACATACCGACTCTTCCAATTAAGCCTTAACTTCATTTCCTCGCGAGTTAACACGTCCTGAAATACAGGAAAAGGAGGAACAAGGGGCCAAGGAGGATACCTTTGATATGTAATCGGGGGGGGGGGGGGGAGGGTTTGAGATTCATTATAGTGCATTAATTAAATCTCTCTGGAATTGAGCACAACTCCTGATGATTTACAGACATAGGCATGTATTTTTCTTTTGGGTACATATTTTTCTTCTCCAACTATGGAAGGGTTTTGGCCTTTTCTTCTTTTACTGCATTCTTTTGACTTCCCAATCTAGTCTATAGCCCTGGGGTTCCCATGGTCTCTCACAGCTTTTCAAGATCAGCAAGGACATCCATTTAGGATATTCTGCTGCCTTCACAAGTCTATTTGTTTGAACTTGGTTTGTATTTCTCGTTTAACTAAATTATTAATTTTAAAAAGTATATGCAAGTAAATACTCCATACCATTGAGCCCTTTAACTCTGTAATCATATAAACTCTTGTAATAAAGTAATAAAGGACTCTTTTGGGAGGACCAACCCAGGGCAATAATGGCAATTTTTTTAAAAAAGGCAAGGCTTGCCAATGAAAGTTATTAAATGAAAGTATCCCCACAATGCTATTAACCTTAAATTAATGGATATTTTCATGGCAAGATTTTACAGACCTTTGCATAGTGTACATGTCCTTCAAAGTAATCAGAATAATTTCCCCCAACTGTCACAATCCACTCCCTTTTCCCCCTCTGATAACAATCTTTTGGATTGTTGCCTTCTGGCAGAAGATACAGAACAATTAAAACTCGAACCACACGTTTTCTGAGTAGTTTTCATCCCAGAGCTATAATTGCACTCAACAATGATAATTTGAAAGGATTCTGGACATATAATAAATGTGGGGCTTAGCATTTTATAGAAGGTCCTTCCATTAGTCCCATGCAAAAAGATCTGTGCAAGTGATTAAGGGAAAACTCTCCTCAAGGAACACATACTAGCTCCTACCTAAATATACCATTTTACCTCTCTGCAAGGCATTAAGAGTGGGAAAGCTTTTAGTCCCCTAGCAGAGACTATTTCCTTTAGTTCCTTGTGGAGAGGGTTTTTTTCCCCTCTTAGTCACAAAAATACAGTGGAAATAGCAGTTTGTCATCTTGTATTCAGAAACTGAATATATTCTGTTTGTGTGTATGTATGAACACAAAGGCATCGTGGTTCAGTGTCTTAATGCTGGAGATGGTCTCGGCTGTTGTGGTTTGAGCCCAAGCATTGTGTGGCAGGGTGAGTTCCTGTCACTTGCCTCAGCTTCTGTTCACCTAACAGTTCGAAAACATGTTCTAAACAAGTAGATAGATAGGTACCACTTCAGTGGGGAGACAAGCTGGTGTTTTATGCAGACAGTCATATTCCTGACATCTCTGAACCTTTCTGGTTGCAGCACCTGTTTGTGAGGCAGCTCTGGGAAGGGAAGGGCCCTTGGCTGACGCTGCAGGATAGGTCTATCTCTCTGGTGCAAAGCCAGCTCACCCTCCTGTGGTGGACCTTGGAAAGCGCACAAGCATTTCCTATAACAGGGCTGGTACCTTGTCAAGTCAAACTACTACTCTGCAATAGCATTATGGTTTCTTGGCTACTGTAACAGCACCATATCCTCATCATCATCATTCTTGAAAAGGACTTGATAGACAAAAATGCCAAAACCAGTCTGAATTTTGGCCAAATGTGCAACAAACAATAACAAAAATAAGTGTGTTATTTTAGAGTATGGGTATTTAGAGTTCTGGGATGGAACTGTCAGCAGTTTCAAGGCCAATGATGAAAGTCATTTAAACATTTCGGGATCATGGAAGAAGGAAAAGCTCATGAGGTGGATTACAGAAAACTTGGATCCCCTGTCAAAGGAAGCGTCATAGGTAAATGAAAATTACCTTTGCCCATTGCTGTTGGAGACAAAGAATTGGGACACTACTAAATGAGTCATGCAGCAGTAGGACTAGTAAAGCCTGCTCCAAGGCAATTTCAGATTGTGGGAGGGTGAATTTCTCTTCTTACTAATTATAGTGTTGCTTCTTATTTCTTCCAGCCTTGCTCTGTGTCTCTGCATTTGAATGTGTAATTAAAGTCTCAAAAATAGCACCCACCCTTTTTGTAAGCAGTAACTAATCAGTAAACAGATTGTAGTCAGGAACAGAAATCCCATCTCTCAAGGACAAAAGGGACAAGTCAGTTTTATTGATTATAGATATAATGCACTGCATTTGTCCTTAAAGTTATTATATACAGCTCAAATGCCCCCCAATCTTCTAATCACACTTAGGAAATGCAACAGCACACCTGTGAACTATCAGCATCTGCAAAAGGAAAAATCCAGAGTAACAAGAATTAAACATTTTTGGATTGCCTTAGGAAAGTTTCTGAAGATGGGATAGGTTACTAGTCCTGTGTATCAGCTGACCAGTGACCCTTCATTAAAAGCTGAGTCTTAAATCAACCCAACTGGGAATGATTGTGGTTGATTGTTCTAATTTGCTCAGTCTCCATTTGCCTACCTCAACTGTTTTTAAAACTACGTTTCCACAATTTTTGGAGAAGCAAGAATAGGAGGTACATGATATTGAGGGCAAACAAATGAAATTGCTAAGTTGGAAAACCAGTATCTGCGTTCAGTAGAATTTTATCATACTCTAATGAGTTGAAACAACATAAAACATTTAATCACTGACATTCTTTTAGTCATGCTTTAATTCCTTTCCCTTTAGGCTTATAATGAGAGCAGGTGATGTAATCTGGGTTTGTTATGTGTGTGGGACACACAAAAAGAGAAAGTGCACACATGAGTTTGTGCATATAAACATAGGCAACTCCTCATAATAGCCTGATGATTTGAAAAGGGTTTTTTTTTCCCCCAAATGGTAAAAATTCATATGAATTGGATATCATCTTATGTTCTGGAGATGGCCATCCAATTACTAAAGTATATAAAATGTTACGTAAGATGAATCTGGAAGATGAATATATCAAATATTGTACGATAAAATGGGTTAAAAATTTTGGATACAAAATAACGCTAGATAAATGGGAAAATGTATGGACCAATGGTTTAAAATTTACTTTGAATTACAGTTGGAATTTTTTTTATATAAAATCATGTATTGTTGATACTTGACCCTAGACAGACTAGCAAACATGTATAGAGGGATTTCCAACAAGTATTGGAAATGTGATAAAAATCTAGGTATATTTTATCATATGTAAGTATGTTAAATCATACTGGATAAACATAATAGCTTCTTTTGTGTGCAGTGAAGCTGAGGATCTGGTCCTTGTGCGTAAGTAGATGCTAGTTTTCAGTTCTCCATACTCTACTCCATACTCCAGTTTTTACCATATATATACCATACACATGCACACCCACACCCACACCCACACCATACATACATTTCGTAGGATTAAACCCTTAAATCAGTGATCCCCAACCTTTCTGGCTTTGTGGACCAGTGGAGGGGAGAGGGAGAGAGAATGGTTAAGTCTTCAGTATTAAAGAGATTGTTCCTTAGGAGTTGGAACACCTGGTCTTGTTTTTTAGAACAATAGATAATATACGCCATCTAGTGGACATAAGAGAAATATTTAATTAATTTGACTTTTTTTTTTTACCAAACTTGTACCTTATATATATATATATATATGTTGGGTAGAAACTACCCTCAGGCTATCCAGCAGTTGCCATCACCAGATTGGCATTCTCTACATACATTCCAACAGAAACTTTTAAAATAATAGATCCGGATTGTTTAGGTGAATTCCAAAAAGCATGTTTTAGCTCATTCACAAGAAGGCTCCCCACCGAAATATTTAAGAGAACATGTTCTCATGATATCACCTCCATCTCATTGCTAACCCATTTCTAAAACAAGCCTGAAATTTTATGTGTTCTGTGGAAGTGGTATTTTCCTCCTATCCTATTATAACAGCCTGGAAACAGTTTGGAAATGGAAATTCGGGAATGGAAGATTCTTGGGATGATCCAATCTGGTTGGCCATCTGCTCAGCTTTTTCTCTAAATGTTTACTTGAATGTTAATTCAAGCCCCATATACTGTACGTATGTGTGTTTTAGAATTTGTTATTTTCCTTTGTACTGGATTATTTTAACTTACTTTAGTTATGGGGTTTGGGGGTTTAATTTACTTGCATATATTTCAATATCTGACTAAGTAACATAATTAGAGCTACTGAGCTTGGGGTTTGCTCTCTCTTCATATACTTCTGCATATTTGCTCTGCTAGTGCTGGTGAGGTTTCTTTCTGGTAGTGCCTCAACTAGGATATTGTTCTGCTTGATTGTTCCTTTAGTGCTAATCCTTGGTTATCTGGATGTAGGCTGCTAGAGACGTTGTGTTCTGGATTGCTTTCTTGGCTTTTTTATTGTCTGTTTAGAATGGTTTGTCAATGTGTTCTACCTATGTGTCTATTGATGGCTTGACTTATCTGAACGCCAAGCTTCTAGGAATTCTCTAGCTTTTTGCATTTGACTTGGCCTAGAATGGTCAGTTTCCCAGTTGAAACTCTGGTTGTCCGTGTATTAAGGATTTTTCATTGTCTTCTGCTAGTTGGTGTTCATGCATGTGCTTGGCTAGTTTTACCCTACAAAATCCCTATCATCTCCATCAGAGGTGGGTTTCAGCAGGTTCTCACCAGTTCTGGAGAACCAGTAGTAAAAATTCTGACTGCTCCCACCCCCCATCTATTCTCTGCCTCCCAAATCCCAGCTGATTGGGAGGAAATGGGGATTTTGCAGTAACCTTTCCCTGCATTGGAGTGGGAATGGAGATTTTACAGTATCCTTTCCCTACCACGCCACACCCACAGAACCGGTAGTAAAAAATATTGAAACCCACTACTGATCTCCACCCAGTGTACTCTTTCAGCTTGCTGAGATAACTGTTAACTGGTGTAACACATCTGGTGACCACCCAGTTTGGGAAGGCTGGTTTTACCATATCCATTATTACTTTTTGAAAGAGGGAATCTATTTCAGCGACTAAGACTGTGCATTGCATGCATGTATTGAATGAAACGCCTTGTTAACTTTTTTCAAGGTTGAATCCAGCAACATTCAGTGCTTTACCAGCTTTCCCAAAACTGATTTTTCTCCCCTCTGTTGCTTTCATTACAGTTCTCACGAGAACGTTTTGATGTGAATTAAAGTTTAAAACGCTCATTGTGATTCAAGGAAAGGGAGAGGGGGTGATATTTTAAAAATCTGCTGAGGTCTGCCGGCAAAATAACGCAGACTATTCGATAGTGCGGACCGACTCGGCGCAAGGCTGTAGAACAGAGAGGGCTTCAAAACTTGACAGCTTTAAGACTTTGTGGACTTCAACTCCCAGAATTCTCCAGCCAGCTATGCTGGCTGGAGAATTCTGGGAGTTGAAGTCCACAAAGTCTTAAAGCTGTCAAGTTTGAAGACCTCTGTTGTATAATAATATGCGAGACTCCTCGTGATATACAGATTATAGTTGAATTACCAAAACCCCAATTAAAACGGAGCTTTTTTTTTTTTTAATCTTTCGGAAAGCCTTAAACGAAGTCCTTTGTTTCCTTCATGGGGTGGTTCGCAGACGCACATTCATCGACCGTCTCGAGAATCCCTCAAACAAGCCGGTGCCATTCTTTCATAAAGCCGGGAGCAGCTTCTGGGCTTGGACCCGCCAACCGTTTCGCGGAGCGAGAAAGGCTCCTCTGGAAAAACCAGATCGGACCTCCCACCCTCACAGTTATCCTCCGCTGACGACTTTCCAAAGCCCTCACGGCCGCCGGAGAACGCCAAGGCGCAGGCGCGCTGGCGGGCATTTCCTTGGCTTAAAATCTTTCTCTCGCGCAAGGGGGCGGAAATTCGGCGGCTCCACCCACCGGCGGTCGACGCGCTCTCGTACTCGGAACCCCCTTTCGCAAGAAAGGGAAGCAGCCGAGCGTGCTTTCTAGAACGTTCCTGCGTTCCTTTCTTCTTCCTCCTCCTCCTCCTCACTCCCAGTTCTGTGACGCAACACGATGCCCCGCCTCTTCCGCACCGGCAGTTCTCTTTTACAATCGTGCGTGGTCACGTGTTTCGCCGCTAGGACGAGAGGCGGCTGGGACGTTTCGGGTCAGCCGGGCTTCTCGTCGTGGGGACCGGCGGCGCACCAAGCCTTGAGCCACCGCCGCCGCCTCCTCCGCCTCCCGTCCCGCGGCTGCCTTCGCTCCTTCGCCATGAAGAACCTGCCGTACTTCTGCCGCGGAGAGGTGGTGCGAGGCTTCGGGCGGGGGTCCAAGGAACTGGGCATCCGCACAGGTGAGCGCTAAGGGGACCGGGGAGTCGGGAGGAAGGACGGGTGGCGGCATCTCCTTCTCTTCGACGCCCCTGCCGGGTTCTTCTGGCGACCGACGGGGCGTTTTTGGGGTGGGGGCGGGGTGGGGAGGAGGCTTTCTGCTCTCTTTTGGCACGGGTCTCCAACCTTGGCCACTTTAAGACTTGGGGACTTCAACTCCCAGAATTCCTCAGCCAGCTTTGCTGGCTGAGGAATTCTGGGAGTTGAAGTCCCCAAGTCTTAAAGTGGCCAAGGTTGGAGACCCCTGCTTTTAGTGTAAACTGAGCTGGGCTTGTGGTTTTTTTTGGATCTGGTAATATGAAATCCCGTTCAAAGTCCAGCTCAGCCCCTTCTTGTAGACAGCGCTTGTGGGGTTTTTATTTTTGCCCAGAGTACAAAACGATTTCATTTTTTATTTGATTTTTTTTTTTAATCCTTCAGTGATTACTTTATAAATACGCGTAGTCCTCGACTTAACCCCAGTTCAAGTATTGGCCACTCAAAGTTACAACTGGACTGGGGAAAAAAAGTGACATGACTTTTTTTCACAGAGACGACCTTTGCGTCGTCCCTGCAATCAAAATTCAGATGCTTGGCAATTGGTTCATACTTAATGACGGTTGCAACGTCCAAGAGAGTCGTAGGCTCCCCTTTTGCAGCCCTCTGAAGGGCAAAGTCAACGGGGAAGCCAGATTCACTTAACAACCAGGTTACTAGCTGATCGACTGCAGTGACTCATTTAACAGCTGTGGCAAGAAATGGGGCAACAGATGTCTCACAATGTAAATGTTGGGCTCAATTATCATATGTCAAGGACTATCTGTAACTCAAAGTGGTGAACTCCCTCCTCCTCCTCTTTCCTTACAACAACCCTGTGAAGTGGGTTAGGGTGAAAGGGAGCCACCAGCCTTTTGCTTAAAGTGAGACTAGAAGTCAGAGTCTCCTGATTTCTAGGCACGTTAATCGCTACACCAAACCAGACTAATTTGCAATAGCTTAAGAAGAAATATTGTGGGCTCCCAAGGTAACTTACAACCAGGGATGGGTTCTACTTATCTTTACCACAGGTTTGCAACGGGATCACTCGTGCTCGCTCGCTTCGCTTGCGCTCCTTCTGCACATGCGCAGATTGCTGATGATGGCATCCGCGGCAGTGGGCGGGGCCTCCTCCCACCGGTTTTACTACCCGGTTCTTGCAAACCGATCCAAACCGGGGGCAGCCCACCACTGCTTACAAACTTCATACTTTCTGGTATTCCATTGTCCCAATTACCTTGCTTAAATTCCTCCCCAAGTAACAGAGTCACTTCAATTGTTTGGATTAAAACCATTTCCATAAGGGATATTTTGTGGTTATTTAGACTCTGGCTTCCACATCTAATGGAAAGCGGTAGTAGCACGTAGGTTTTAAACAATCTTGGTTTGAAACTGCTCACTATAATGTTCCTAATTCTCAGTAGATAGTCCTGAATGGTAATGGACTACTTAGATGCAGTTATATGACGAACATGGGCACATTCATGAACTTTCCACTCCTTTTGTTTTACAAGAGCTAACGTAACACAAGTCATGTTACAAGATGTGGTTGTGTTAGGTAACATACCTTCATTATGTTATAGGCGTGGCACTGTTTTTTTTTTTTTTCTAACCAAGATAAATATATACGTAAATTACCAAATTGCAAAACAACAAAAATTCCCGGAAGTTCAAATGCATCCTGGCCTTCTTGTTGAGTGTGTGTGCATGTCTGTATTTGAAGAGTGGCTTAAACATTAGTGTAACTTACCTTAGAGATATTTAGACTACCCTAAGCTACAGTCAACCTCACCTGGATCATAGTAAGATATTATTAATATAAGTGTATGTGTTGATCTAAGACTTTTCTGCCTGCTCTTTTTGCAGGTGCTATGGGTTATTTTAATGGTCCATATAAATGTTTTGTTTTTCAGCTAACTTTTCCGAAGAAGTGGTTGATAGTTTCCCATCTGATATCTCTACTGGCATATACTACGGATGGGGTTGTGTTGGAACTGGAGATGTGCATAAAGTGGTTTTGAGTATAGGTTGGAATCCGTATTACAAAAATGTTAAGAAATCAGTGGTGAGTATGTTGTGTGTTAATATCTTAAAATTAGCTCAGGACCTGATCAATAGAAGTTTATTTTTTGACAGTTTTTGCAGGAACTTTTACTTACCATTAATATAAACATTTACCAGGATTTGTTTAATGACACTTTTAATTCCTGACCATTGTGAGTAAATTTTCAATAAAGTGAATTCATTATCAGAAACTTATTCAATACAGAATATACTAATTCCTTTATTCTATAGAATGTTAATATTTTACATATTGTATAATTGAGATTTTTGTAACAGAAATATTATCAGGTAACCCTCCACTTATGATCACAATTGAATCCAAAATTTCTGTTGCTAAATGAAACATTAGGTGAATTTTGACCCCTTTTACAACTTGACTTTTTTTTTATTTATTTAATTCATATGCCGCCCTTCTCCGGAGACTCAGGGCGGCTTACAATGCGTTAAGCAATACGACCTTTCTTGCCACAGTTGTTAAATGAATCACTGCAGTTAAGTTAGTAACTCGGTTGTTAAGTGAATCCGGCTTCCCCATTGACTTTGCTCGTGAGAAGGTCACAAAGGGTGGTCACATGACTCTGCGACCATCATAAATATGAGTCAGTTGCCAAGTTTCCGAATTTTACTCACCTGACCATGGGGATGCTGCAACAGTTGTAAGTGTGAAAAACAGCCCTAAGTCACTTTTAGTGCTGTTGTAACTTCGAATGGTCACTAAATGAACTGTTGTAAGTCGAGGACTACCTGTACAGGTAGTTCTCACTTAATGATCCTAATTGGAAATGGAATTTCCTTTCCTAAGCGAAACAGTTGTTAGGCAAAATATCACATGATCACAGCGCTTACCAATAGCAGTTTCAGAGGTTCCAGTTGTTATATTTAGGCAAGGGCTGTGTGATTGTTAGTCCAGGAGCTCACACTTCTCCTGTACTCACCTTTGTTTTAACTCCTTTCACCCATTTATCTCCCCCCCCCCCCACCATCTCTGCTCTTTTGGGCACCCTGCACTCTTCTTTTTATCCCTGCCATCCCCTGCTAATCTTTGCTGTCTTCACTTCTTGCTGCCGGCAAGATGCAGTCCTGGATGTGTGCAGCAGGGCAGGGGAGCTTTCTCTGCCTTGCGGTGCGGAAGTGAGTCACGGGGTTCTCCATCAATGGGCAAGACGAGACAGATCGTAGCTCACTGGGCAAAGGTGGAGGCTGTGAGGAAGAGGTTGTTCAGGGTAGTTGCGGAAATAAAGAAAATGGAGGATGAGGGCTTCTTGGAAGTGCAGCTCACATTGGGAGCAGTGCTGAAGAGCCAACCTTCAGGGCCAGCAACGGGTTGGAGGTGAGCCCAGCATTGGCAGAACCTATTCACACACTCTGCTTGTTCTTGCACTAACCTGCCTCTTGTAAAGCTCCTGCAAAATGTGGGCAGGCTACAAAGCATCCAGGTTTTGATAATGGGACCACAGGATCACATGCAACAGCAAGAACTTTGAGGACCAGCCATAAAATATGTTCAGTGCTGTCCTAACCTGGAACGGTGGTTGAATGGTCATTAACCAAAAACTATCTCTATTCTGTATAGAAATAAATATGGTTGTACTCATATTTAAAATTTCTAAAAATAAGTATGTATTTCAGTGCTTTAATATATACACAAACAATTTTTTTTAGGAAACACATATCATTCACACCTTTAAGGAAGACTTTTATGGGGAAGTACTCAGCATAATCATTGTTGGTTATATACGACCAGAACAGAACTTTGATTCTTTAGGTAAGTCTTGAGTATTTGAATATTTGTTTGACACATGGTAGTGCCTACTAATAAGAACAGGTATTTAGCATCATTACTATACAACACGTGTTCTTAAAATTTAGGTTGCTGAGGCAAAGAATGTGAAAAAACGTTTATTCCTGTATTGGTTTGGATGAAATTGTAGATCAGAAACATTTTCTTCCTGAAGAAAATTTGCATTTGCAACATCTGCCTTATGGTGCACATTGCATAGAAGCAGAAAAGTATGGAAAATTGCAATTAACTGGGTGTAAGAACACTATGTAACATAAATCTCCGTTTGAGTGATAAATTGCATTGTACTAGGAACAAGAAGCTCCAGTCTACTGGTAATATAATGCTGGAAGCTTTCATCTCTCAACCCAAATCCATCTTCACAAAATCCATCTTGACTTCCTGGAGAAAATATATAAATTATGTTTATAATTTAGTAATGTCGGGTTTTGACATTATAGACTCATGACTTTTTTCTTGCTCTATTTCTACTTCCTCTTTGGCAAAGTATGCGTTACACAAACCATAATTGAAAGCTACATTGTTTTGAATTCTTTTAACTATTTCCTCAATTCCCACCTTTTCTCCATAGAAAAAGCAACATACATAGAGGCGCTATCAGATTATAACTCACTCAGTTTAGGTGGTATGAAAGAAACTTGTAGACTGCAGATGCTTTAAATATTTCATCTTGAATCAGGCATTTATCAATATTACATACTTCGGAATTTTAGTGAAGCACAGGTGAATCCAACTCTGGCCCATGATGGGTGAGACAATAACAATGTTGGGGCAGGTTAGTGGCAGTGGAGGTGGCAGCGGCAGCCTTGGGGGATGGGCAGTGGCATCATTGGGCAGCGTTGTGACCTTCTGCAGCATTCCCAGTTTGTCATGTGGCCCCTTGAGAAAAATGGCTACCCCTGCTTTAGGAGTAGTTAATGTTTTATTTTTTCCTCTACAGATGCACTTATAACTGCTATTCAGCATGACATTGATGAAGCTAAAAATCTACTAGATTTGCCAGAACACCAGAAGTTTAAAGATGACAACTTCTTTCACAGAGCAAATGTTCACAGTATGACTAATGGTCATTAAATATTTCCCTTTCTTTATTTTCACTGCAGTTATTTAAACTGAACTGATCATGTCATGTTTTTAATAGAGAAGACTACTCTGCTCTTTAGGATTGTTATTCTATTAGCATTACATTAAAATGGTTAGTGATTCTCTAAAAGTAACACTATTTTTGTTTTTTCAAAACAAGGGCAATGTAGCTTGACAAATTGAAAGTGCAATCTCTTACATGATGTTCAAGCCATCTAACTGCAGACAAAAGTTTGTTTCCTAAATGTTTCTAAATATTTCTAATGATTGCTATTTAATTAATAATGCCCATGCTGGATATTTTTGTAGTGAAAGATTTCCAATGGAAAAGTAGAAATGGTATCAGTAATTTTACTGCCTGAGTAATCGTCCTAGTGGCTTTTAATTGTTCATTTGAAACATTAGCTGGATTCATTTGAAGCCCTTTTTAATCCCTTTAAAATAGGATTTAAGCCCTCTGCGGCTGAATTACGCTATTAATTTCAGTGGGAATAAAAGCATAACTTAATTTCTTCTGCCTTCAACCAAGAATTCCTAGATATTTATAGAGCTTATTTATTTCACTTTTTATTGTCCAGTATAGAATAGAAAGCCTTGATCTTAAGAGAGGCATCTGAACCTGGAACAAACCTTTATTTTTGCAAAAGCTCCTTTACTTTTGATGCAACTTTGCTATTACAAAGCAGCCTTTCATTTGATTAAATGCTCCTTCAATTTGCTTGGGAAGAAATGTGATGAATTTAAGTCTTTGTGTATATGTCCAGGTAGGCTTGACTTACAAGCACAATTGGGACCAGAATGTCAAAGTCATTGAGCAGAGTGGTTGCCAAGTGATATGTCATGTGACTGCTTCAGTTAACCACTGTAATTGTGGCACTCCAAGTTGTGGTCATTAAGCAATCTCATAGATGGTTAGGTGGACTGATTCACAAGGAGCATGGGGGTATCTTGGATTAATGGAGGCCCTAGGAGGCTATGAACAGGCAGTGGGTGAATTGGGTGTTGCTGTAGGGCAATGCAAGGCCAAAGAAAGAAGCTGTAGCCACCCCTGGAAGCTACAACTGCAAAATGCCTGGGAAGTTGCAAGAGCACAGCACAAAACAGCCACCCCTCATATACAAATGGCTGAATGCACAGTGGTGTACAAAACAGCTACCCTGTAGAAAGTGCCAATTAGAGGGAGATACATTGGTAATTGCAGTTGCAATGACCCTGCAATCATAATAGGCTGCCAGGTGTCCACAAGGCCAGTGCAATATCTGTAACTTTGGTTGTGGGTCACAAATCCCTTTATTCAGTGCTGTTGTAACTTTGAATGGTTACTGAACAAATGGTTGTAAGTCAAGGACTACCTGTAGGTATGCGTTGTGTGTCTGTATGTTCACATACATGCATATATGTATGTGCAGTCAATTCTTGTTATTCACAGAAGTTACATTCTAAAAGTAATAAATGCTGATTTACTAACTATTGAACCATTGCTTCTAGGGGAAATGCAAAGTACTTTTATAGTATGGGAAATGAAATAAAAAGGCAAAGTATCACTTTATCAGCCTCAGTGGGAACATGCATGTCAGATGACTCACATTTTTCACTGCTCTGAGCATGTCTCCAAATGACTGCAAAACTGCCATGAGTATTTGGCATTACGTATACATTTCAGTGTGTAGATGAAATTGTAAATATGAAATCTGCAAATAATGAGGATAAACTGTGCACATGTATTTGTGTCTGCAAACTTGGTTTATAAGCTGCTATAAAATGTATGTGTATATATGCAGATGTATATTAGTATGTAACTAGCATTCCTAACATGTTCCTATTTCATAGCTTTCATAGCATCTCTCTCAGTATAGCATCTCTCTCAGGGATTTGCTTGTCCAAGGACATTTATATGCTTGGAAAAACAAAACAAAACACCAGAAGCTTATTACCAAATTATATTTTTTCCTGCTTATATTTTTCATTTTCATACATGTTTTTATGTAAAATGCAACAAAAATTCTTTTAATTAAATGTTAATTGGATTGGTAAATGTTGGAAAATGGAATGTGCATTTAATCAAAAAGTCTGATCTGGACTATGTACACTATGTGTATGGAGAATAAAGTGGAAAATTCAGTTGATTGCACTTCGATGATTTTACAAATGCACTAATGGGTACCAGCTTCTAGGGATTGTGTAGAACATTTGAATTTTATTTATCTGTAAGAAAAAGCTCACACTAAATATATGTAAATAAATGGATCAGGGGAAAGACCACCCCAAATATATGTTCGCTGCATAACCATCATGAATTGGAAGTCTTGTGTCTTTCATTTAAGAGGCCCCAGATTGTTCATTTGCAGGGAATCCTGAATTCTGTTTTTCATGGTTCAAATTTTTATTATTTCATACTTTCTTACCATTAAACTTTAAAAACTTGGATTCCTCTTATTTTTATCCTGGTAAAGTGCCCGTGTTTTGTCTCTTTACCCACACTGCCTATGCAGTCCTAGCAGTACCAAGGCTTTACAGATAATCCTCAATTTATGATCTTTTGTTTAGTAATAGGTTCAGGTTCAATGGCACTGAAAAAAATGACTTAATTTGCTATTCTTTGCACTTAGAAAGCGTTTCAGCTTCTCCGCAGTCATGGGATCAAAATTTGGGTGCTTGCCTACCAGTTTGGACTTATAATGGTTGTCACATTCTGTGGTCACATGATCACCATTGCTTAAATATTTGCTTAATGACTAGCAAAAAAAGGTTGTAAAATTTGGTCCGACTCAGTTACCACATTGCTTAGCAACAGAAGTTCTGGTCCCAAATGTCATAAGTCAAGGACTACCTCTGCATATTTCTTTGTAGCTTATTACAATCTAGGACTGCCACTCTTTTCAAATTGTGTGCCAAAGTATATCTTTCAGACTGCTGATGGGCTATGTACCTACAGGTAGTCCTCAATTTAAAACCGTTCATTTAGTGACCAAAGGTACAACAGCACTGAAAAAAGTGACATGACCATTTTTCACAATTGCGCCATTGCAGCATCTCCATGGTCACATGGTTAAAATTCAGATGCTTGGCAACTGATTCAGATTTGTGACGGTTGAAGTGCCCCAGAGTCATTGCCTTTTGCGACTTTCTGACAAGCAAACTCGATGGGAAAACCTGATTCACTTACCAACCATGTTACTCAACAACTGCAGTGATTCGCTTAACAATTGGGGAAAGAAAGGTCATAAAATGGGATAAAATTCACTTAACAAATGTTTTGCTTAGCAACAGAAATTTTGGGCTCAATTGTGGTCACAAGTTGAGGACTACCTGTTTAGCCATCTCCAAAATGTTTCAGTGCAAACAGAAATCTTTTTATCTGGGTGGGACGTCTCAACTGTGTAACCTTCTGAATCTTGCAACTTTCAGAGTGCTTTTGTTTTTTACACAGTTCAGTAATGAGTAGAACTGGGGGAGGGATTTCTTGCATCAGCAAAAAAAAATGAAGTTGTCTTATAAGCAATTTGGGACCACAATAATTGGTAATAAAGTTAACAGATTTTCAGCACTGTTGTTTTCCGCTCTTCCTCCTCATACTCAGCATGTGGCCTTACTAGCTCCATAAATACAAATGTTAAGAGATCCCAGACATCATTGAATATACTGTTGGCAGTGTATATTTGTCAATTGTTTTGTTACTTTAGAAAGTGCCTTCTTACAGGGTTACTTTGTGAGATAAATTGCTAACCTATCAATCATGATATGTATATAAATTATTGTTTAAGAGAATGTGTCATGTCAAAACACAAAGTTTTAGAAGCAGCAAGTACAAACCAGAAATCAAATATATTGAACAGCATATGGAATCAAATGAACATGTATTGAATACTGCCTTTTTATATATAGAAATAAGCAATTTTAAATTTATCATTATGATTTTATTAAGTTTTATTTTTCTATTAATTTCAGCAAATAAAAAGAAAGAAAGAAAAGCTATGTTTTCTATTTATTTATTTTTTACTCCACACAAAAATTGAAAAATGGGTCATTCCATGTCAAATGGTCAGATTTCAGGAAAGTGCCCAGGCCAACCATCATAGATTTTGATGAAATTTGGTGTGAACATGTACACACATCCTCAGTGAACATTGGTAAAGTGTTATGTTTGCCGATGCAATACTTGCGGAAATACAGTCATTTGTATGACCCCATACCGCAGCCTTCGACAGTATGACTCTGAGATTTTAGCAACTTTGAGACATTATATTTCCGGCAATATTTTGTTGAGAGAAACAAAACTTGGCCATCTTGTACAATTTGTTGTGCTCTATTAAACAAAATAATAAAAACATTCTCATGCAGGATCTCCATCTAGATAATTGGGAGCAAAGTTGGCCAAAAATGACTGTGGCATGAAAAAAGGGTAAACTTTGGCTTCTTACATTTCTGGAAGAAAGAGTATGAGAAATGTGAAACTTTGTGCATAATAACTTAGCAACACAAGGTTGTCGAATATAAAATTTTATTCTACTGCTTTCCAATAGTTCACAAATTGACTGTAAAGTTGACGGTTTTTGTAAAAATGCCAAAAATAGGGTATTTTCCCCTTGCTTTTACAAAAAAAGACCTGGAAACTCTTAAATCATTCTCATTAGAAAGAGCATGTTCCAACCCCCCTAAAAAAGTAGAGTTGGTGTTTCATCGCTGATGTATAAAGCCCTAAAAATAGGGACAAAGTGGAGGACGTTGCTGTGGCAGCATCCTTGTATTCTATTGGTTTTTTTGTTTGTTTTATATAGACATTGTTACTACTATTACATTGCATTGGTCCATAGTGAAATTGTCACTACCAATTCAGGCACTTGACCCAGCAACCTCATCACCATAGGGGGAACATCTGATAGCCATGCAATACAAGCCACGGGTGGTTTTCTTGGTTCAGGATCCCAAGCCTGTAGTTTGGTTTCTTCCTCAAGGTTCCAAAGCCTTGTGTGGGTATCTTATATGGTTTCCAAGTTGAAGTCCATACTGTTCGTATGACCTGCCAAATTCCAATGATCGCTTATTATTGAATTTACGCTCCACATCCTTTAGCATCGCTTCTGGGAATTGATACTGTCGACCTGACAATGTAACTGAAGGCGCTGGAATATGCCACAAATAAGATGTGGTTCTGGAACCCAACAAACATCCAGTCTTTCAGGCCAATAAAATGAATGAGCAGGGTGCATAAATGTTACTAATGCATCATGTTGTTCGAAATTTCCATGATGTTGCCTATCAACCATATTTTGTCATAAATGCAGGCAAGATAACAACTGGGAAATAGGTCGGCCAATTTTAAATTCGGATCGATGGTATTGGACATTTTGGCCACAAAGTTAATCGTGTCATTTGAGACTTTGCTGACAGAAATCGAATTTGAATCAACTGGTACAAACTGATGATGACCTCTTGTGCCAGCTATTGTGCTGCTAATTTTCCATCTTTCTTTTTGTAGCATCCCGCTTTCTTCAATTTCTTCTTTCAGTATGTATATATATTTAAGTCCGTGAATGTTTCACCATGTGATTTTGTTTCACCAAATCACCATGCGATGGAGTTGGCGGCATGACTAAATGTTTGGCTGCTCAAGCCAGGATGTCTGCACTCTGCAGAGAGGTGGGAGGGGAGGGTGGCGAGAGCGGCAGCGACAGCCCCTTCCACACACAGTGCAGGGAGGCAATGAAGGTGGGCAAGGCGGTCCCGGCACGCCTGTTGTGGAGGTGCGGCAATTGCTTGGCCAGGGTGGCCTCGGCTGGGGCTGCATCTGCCTGCGCCACTGCCCAGGCCAAAGGGAAAGTTGCCTGAACCAGTCCTTGAAATTTTCTTGGCAAGATTTTGCAATAGTTTGCTTTGGCCTCCTTTCTAGGAGAGGGCTGTGTGGAAACCTGAATGACAATAATAGGTCCAAAGTTGCCCAACTGGTTTTGTGTCAAAGGTATGACCAGAACACAGTTTCCAGGTTTCTAGCCTGGTGCCTTAATTATTTCAACAAACTGGCTCTATCGTATTCCTTTTAATCTTTCAAGAAAACAACAACCTTAAGTTGGCAGTCATCCAAAAGTTGCCTATGGCTTTATTACAACAGAATAGTATTTGATATTTGGGTCATTCCATGTCAAGTGGTCTGGGGCTCCCAGGTCGACCATCACGGATTTTTGATGAAATTTGATGTGAACACATGTCCCCAATGAACACAAATGCATAAATGTTAACAACAATGAAACGAAAGCGAAGGGTGGCGGGGTTGCTTTGGGCAGGCGGACATCTGCCCTCTGCAGCCAGGCAGGATGGGAGGGTGGTGAGAGTGGCGGCGACGGCGCCTTCCACGTACCGCTCACTGAGGGAACGAAGGTGGGCAAAGCAGTCCTGGCACGCCTGTTGCTGTGGAGGCAACACGCCTGTTGCTGTGGAGGGCCAGGACGGCCTCGGCTGGGGCTGCATCTGCCAGCGCCATCGCCCAGGCCAAAGGGAAAGCTGTGTGCTCCGCGGTGGCGTGGCCAACCCTGGCCCTCTCCCCGTGTGGGGGGCTGCTGCCCTGCCGGCAGCTTGCGCCCCCCTTGAATGCATCACAACTGAGTCTCCTTCCCCCGAAAGCACCGGACTCCACGAGCCGAGTTCCCAAAGAGGCACCGGCAGGCAGGTGTCTGGGTGGGAATTCAGTGGGCTGCCCCAAGCCCCGCAGAGCCAGTACGGGACGCACGGGTGCAAGGCTGCCTTTTCTACAGCATACCTCTCCCCTCTTTGGATCATCCTACATGGGGGGGAAATTCTGCCTTTGCAGAAACGGCAGGCGGTTTGTATGGAGGATTGGCAGAGAGGGATGTGCGGCCCTCCGGGATGGAGAGCGGGGCAAGAGAAGGCTCCAATGCTCGCTTGGGTGGCAGAGGGAAACTCAAAGCGTTGGGGGCTTCAGAAGGGCACAATACACTTCAAAATGTGCAGCTCCTGGCTCTAACACTGAGTGATGTCAAATTGGCCATGGCCTCCCGGTCACATGACCACCAAGTCACACCCATCAAGCCATGTCCACAGAATCAGTAGCAAATATTTTTACATTTCACCCCACCCTAAACCAAATGCAATACGTAACCCTAATGCTAGCCCTAACCCAAACTCTTAACACAAAGCATAACCCTAATCTTATTCCTAATCCATACTCTAACCCAAGCCCTAAATCCAACTCTAACTGGATTGCTATGCCAAACTCTAAGCCTAACTTGATTTCTAACCTTAACCCTGACTGGATTTTCATTCCGATGGGGATTTTCCATGTAATTTATGAGGAAACTAAGATAATAGGTATTCAAATTATGAGGTCTCTTCAGCACAAGGGATTCCTGGCAATTGCCTGAACCAGTTCTTGAAATTTTCTTGGCAAGATTTTGCAATAGTTTGCTTTGGCCTCCTTTCTAGGAGAGAGCTGTGTGGAAACTGAATGACAGTAACAGCTCCAAAGTTGCCCAACTGGCTTTGTGTCAAAGATATGACCAGAACACAGTTTCCAGGTTTCTAGCCTGGTGCCTTAATTATTTCAACAAACTGGCTCTATCATATTCCTTTTAACCTTTCAAAAAAACAACAACCTTAAATTAAGTTGGCAGTCATCCAAAAATTGCCTATAGTTTTATTACAACAGAATGGTATTTGATATTTGGGTCATTCCATGTCAAATGGTCTGGGGCTCCCAGGTCGACCATCACGGATTTTGATGAAATTTGGTGTGAACACATGTCCCCAATGAACACGAATGAATGAGCAGGGCCTCGCAGATGCATAAATGTTACCAACAGTGAAACGAAAGCGAAGGGCGGCGGGGTTGCTTTGGGCAGGCGGACTTCTGCACTCTGCAGCCACGCAGGATGGGAGGGTGGTGCGCCTTCCACGCACAGCACACTGTGGCGGCCCTGGTATGCCTATTGCTGCGGAGGCGCGATGATCGCTCGGCCAGGGCGGCCTTGGCTGGGGCTGTATCCATCCACGCCACTGCCCAGGCCGAAAGGAAAGCGCTGCGGCCTCCATGGAGGCGCGGCTGGGTCTGGCGAAGGTGGGCAGCAGTGGCGGCAGAGTTTACTTGGCCTCTCCCGCCATCACGGAACCGCGCAGCACCGGAGAGTTCTCCTGCCGGCAATGAACCTCTGGGCGCAGCAAGGAAAGGGCGAAGCGAGGCTGCAGTGAATGCCAGGGCGGAGGCGGTGGGGGGATTACCCCTCCAAATGTCGGCAGGCTGAATTGCTAATGTGTCAAAGCTACGGTCGGTCACCTGAAGTTCACCCATGAGGGGGAGCGAGAGGAAGGAAAAGCGAAGATTGTGGTGGGTGGCTGCTAAGGAAGGGTGGTTGTGTGCGTGGCATGTGAGCGACCGTGCCCTCGTCGCAGGGGAAGAGGCGATTGATTACTGGTTCACAATTAACAAGAGTTGATAGAGGGACCGATTCCCCAGGCTACCAAAGCGCCCCCTCCCACTTTTTTCTCCCTGCCATTCTGTCCTACCTCGTAACAACGTCTTCCTTTCTCCTGCCATCGCTCCCCCCCCACCTCCCGCAGCCCAGAATATAGGATCAGCCTGGCACATATGGTCCGGGGCTGAAGTAGGGAAAGGCAGGACGCGACAGGGAACTTGGGGGAACACGCACGCGCAGCCTTCCTTTTCCTTGCCGCGTAAACTTGGTGGCCAACCAGAAGGAGCCCCGGGTCGTTCTAAAGATCTTTTAAAGCCTGTGAGTGTGTAAGTCAGACTTGCCTTCACAGGTACAAAAGCTTCTTCCAAATGGAAAAACGCCAGGAGCAAGCAAGGACAGAGAGAAGGAGGAAGAAGAAGACGAGGGCGACAATCCTGGGCGTGTGAAGCAAGGCGTCAAAATCTGCAGCAGGAAGCTCGGAGTGGGTGAAAAGGGGGAGTAGCCGAGCACTTTGTTTCTCCCGAACCAGTAGTAAAAAAATGCTTAAAAAAAAAAAGTTCTGACCAGCGGGCATTGCTCAGCTGATCGTCAGCACCTATTTTTAAAAACTTTTTAAGCATTTTTTTTACTACCGGTTCTCTGGAAGTAAAAGCAGGAAGTAACGATGACTGGGAGGATGGGTGGAGTCTCGCGCCGCCATCGCTTACCAGTTCTTCGAACCACCTGCCACGATCACTACTAGATCGCCCGAACCGGGAGCATTTCATCCCAGGTTTAGGGTTAATGTTAGGATTAGGATTAGTGATGGGATCCAGAAAAGGTTTGGGTTAATCCACTGTGAACTTGGGGTGTAAAACCATGATGAGCCGATTCAGAGACTTGTTATGCTTAAGAGGCCTCATATTTCCAATCCCTCTTATTTTCACTTCATTATAAAACGTACAATAAAATCTTATTGGGTTGAAGGTGCACTTTGGTTTGGGGTTAGGCATTCATGAACTCGGAACTTCCCTAAAACAGTAGTTTCAGAAGCCTTAATACCCTTAAGAGGTCACTAACAATTCTAATTCCATTTATACTTTTCTCAAAAAGGTTAGGGTTAGCCAACTGTGAATTTGGAGTGTAAAAGAAATTTCTCATTTCTAATCACCCTTATTTTTGCTTCATTATAAAAGGTACAGTAACATGGATTGAAACACACTTAGGGTTAGGTTTAGGCATCCATGAACTGGGAGAGTAAAAATGTCACTTTGAGCTTTGTAGAGAGCCTCATTATGCTTAAGAGGCTGCTAGCGATTCTAATCCTTCTGGATAGGAATAGAAATTGAGTTAGGATTAGGGTTAGAAATCCGGTTTGGGTTAATGTTAGGGTTAGAATGGCAATCCAGTATGGGGAAGATTTAGGGTGGAAATCCAATTAAGGGTAGGGTTAACATTAAGTTTAGTATTAGGGTTTGCATTATGGTTAGGATTGGGTGCTTGGGAATATGTTTAGGGTTAATGTTAGAGATGGAAATTCAGTTAGGGTGAGGTTTACGTTTAGGATTGGGGTAAAGATGGATATCCAGTTAGGTTTAGGTTTAGATTAGGGTGGCGGTTATGGGTGGCAATGCATTTAGGATTAAAGTTAGGATTATTAGATTCTGAATGGAAATCTGGTTATGATTTGGCTTCCTTGATGTCAGGGCTTCTAACTTTAGGGTTAGATTTACAGAGCCTTTTTAAGATAGGGAGTGAAACTTTCAACAGAAAGGCAAGACTTTTAAAACAATTTGCACTTTATCATATGCCTGCATTGAAATATAAAGCAAAATGTTATTTCTTTGGAATTATATAGAGTAGCCAAGGTCTTTGTTTTCTATGTTAGACTAAATAATCTGTAGTTAGTTTTAGGTATGCTTCATGGAAATAAAATCTTCAATATGCTTTATTAATTTTTCTTCAGCTAATATTAGGATATTAGGCTAAATCATTGCATAATTGCAACTGGAATTATAAGTTGCCAAGCCCTGAATAACTGAATTTGGAAAGTGGAAACAGAAAGTTTCAACTGATCCCAGGGCTCATTGCAGTTCAGCCTTGCAATGCTAAACCAGGTTTTATTGATGTGTGCAAACCAGGTCTTTCTCATTGCTTGATAAAGTGGTCCTACTTATTTCAATAGAAAAATTAAAAAAACATGAAATTACCTAAGAACTTTCTCTATTCATTTGTGCTGCAAAACAGGTTCCTAGTCACCAAGTTATAAATATGTATGGTATATTCTCACCAAAAATCAGATTATTTTTTGCCACAGGAAGAAATTTAGGAAGACTGGATTATATAATAACCCCAAACATTTCTTTGAGAATTACCAAACTAGTCAGGTGAACAAATGACAAACTCTCCATATAATAGGCAGCGTTTGCTTTTTATTACATTCAATTGTTCATATTCATGGTTAGGCTGTTGCATTTATTCATTTTTCAGTTCTACATAGTCTGAACCCATATTCCTTGTTTCATCACCGTATTGGTACGTGACACAAGAGGAAATTAAAACAGCCCTGCATCAATGGTGCTATTTTGTCCAACGTTTGAAAAGTGGCGGGCAATTTAATTCAAGAAATTTCAATTTTATTAGAAACGTTTTGTCTCAGACAAGTTCTTCATGATTTGAATGATATAATTTTAATATAAAAATGCAGGAAGAAACATACTTCAAACATGAATGAGTGAATACAGATAACCATCTGTATTCTGTAGGATGATTGCTTTGTTCAACCAAATAGTGAGAAAACATAATAACACAGTATTTTCAGATATGTACTAAGTGGTTATTTTTATCATTTAGGTGAGATTCTGAACTTGTACTAAATTTACATACTGTACATCTTCTGGTAACTTATTCAGCAAAGCATTACAAATGCAGTGACACTTGTACAAACACCAGGTTATCTAAAGGAGTAACTTTCATCATCATATTCCAGTTCATCTATGTCATCATCTTCCAGAAGTCCATATTTAAATTTACGATAGACAGTGCCATCACGGCTCATATAGACAATATCGTTGTCATCTTCTTCGTCATCATCATCATCATCATCCCGATCCTTGTATTCATTCACTTGATTTTCTGGGTAGCTGGTGCTCTGGTAGTGATTGTTCCTGAAAGAACTGAGAGCCTTTGCATTGTCTGCCAACTTCTTATATCCAGCCTGGTTAACAGACATAGGTCTGGCTCGCAGTCTTCTCCATATGAAAACAGAGGCCCCAAGGATGACACTCAACAAAATGAATAACGCCACTGTCAAAGCTACAGCTTTGCCTCTGATGTTCTCTGGCAAATGAATGACCAATATACACACATCTAAAAAAGAATTATAAACAAATGTGTCATATATTAATGGTCATGGGAAAAAAACACATAACCTGTTCTCTACATATTGCATAATATGGCTGAAGATGCCTCTCACTATCTTTGTGCTGATTTTCTCTCTGATACTTGCCTTCTCCACGTTTCCCTGTCTATATATTGTCAGAGAATTTCCCATAGTGCCCTCTTCTTTTCTTCTATGTACACTGAGAGCATATGCACCAAGACAAATTCCTTGTATGTCCAATCACACTTGGCCAATAAAACATTCTAATTCTAATTCCAACTCCTTGTAGTCTGGCAGCATTTTGGAGATTACCATTGCCCTATGATCAGAAGATCTGGCTTTGTCATTTGGAACCACTTTTCTGCCCTGCTGCCATCACCACCACAATCATCATTATCACCACTATCAGCAGCAGTAGCAGCAGCAGCCACCCAACGTTGCTCTTATGGGACAGCAGTAATTCTGCTGGTCCTGCGCCATGGTGAGAAGAACATTCCAGTAGCAGTGGTTTTAAGATCAACCTACTTTGTTGATCTTGTTAAACAAGGACGCAGTGGCCTTTCGATCGACCTAGCTTGTTGATCGAAAGGCTGGCAGTTCAGTGATTTGAATCCCTAGTGCCGCGTAATGGGGTCAGTTCCCATTACTTGTCCCAGCTTCTGCCAACCTAGCAGTTCGAAAGCATGTAAAAAATACAAGTAGAAAAATAGCGACCACCTTTGGTGGGAAGGTAACAGTGTTCTGTGCGCCTTTGGCATTGAGTCATGCCAGCCACATGACCACAGAAATGTCTTTGGACAGCGCTGGCTCTTCGGCTTTGAAACAGATGAGCACCACCCCCTAGAGTCGGGAACAACTAGCACATATGTGCGAGGGGAACCTTTACCTTTATCTTTTTACTTTACTTACAATCTTATCCCTGGGAAGTGGAGTTAGCAGCAAGGCAGGGTTCTCCACAAAATTTTGCCAAATGATAAAGCTGTCTATTTATTTAGATATATTTAGACATAAATATCAACACTAAACTGCACGTCTAACTTTATGATTATGACTGTTGCATGGTCAACCAAATTCTTAGATGGTTTTGGTATTTTTATTTGCTTATCAAGTCCTTCTCAAGACCCCAAATAAGCAGATGTCGTGGTTGATGGTCTGAGAGACATCATCCAGAATGGAAGCTGTTCTAAGTAAATCTGCCTTTTGCAATTGACTGATTTTGTCAATGCTTTTAAGTGGTGCTCCGGTTGTTTTGAAATTGCACCCAAGTTGTCTATTACTACCGTAATGGTACTATCTTGATTTTCATTGTCTATTGGATATGCTATATGCACGGCCAAACCAAGCCAAAGATAGAGATTATACTCTCTTGAAATCAGATTATAAAAAATTCTTGGAAGAGATATATAAAATAATGATGAGATTATTACCTGACATTACAGTGCAGTTACAACATTCCTGAGTTTCCATCAATTCAGCATCCTTACAGCATGACACACATCGATATTCGTCAACATATAGTTGTGTGTTAAGATGACATGAAGTGCAGTTGAAGGGACCAGGTCCCTTGCACTGCATACAGGAATCATGACATTTCTCACATTTTGATGATTTTACCTTGCATTCAACAAAGAACAGACAGAAAGTGAGTTTTGGTTAATGTTTTCAGGGAAAATGGACAATGCTACTGCTGAATTAGTATATTGCATAAAGCTATCATAGGATTTATTTGATTTTGTCTTAGCATGTGCATAAATTTTGTCATTGTGAGCTGCAAATTGTAATTTATGGCTTAGTTGTATGTATGAATCAATTATGGCTTAATTTAAAAAAAACATTGTCATAGCACAGGGTTAAAATCTAGCCTAGCTAGCTTTGATCCCAAAAAATATGCAATACTGGGTATCTTTGTGTGCATAAAGTCCTTCCTATTTTTTAAAAAAAGCCTTATAATAGGAAAAAAGGATGACAAACACCATCTCCATCACCAGCTATCATATTACAATCTATTTATTAAAGTCTATGCAACTATGACTCTTACGCATGAGGTGTCACAGGATTGTTGTCATGGAGAAAATTGGCGGTGGAAGGAGTATTGTATGCATTTGCCACCTTGAGTTAATTATAAAAATAATGAAGGCAGGATATAGATAAACTAAGTTGAGATAAAAGAGACTGGCCCAAAGTCACCCAGTGGCTTTCAGATCTAAGGCAGGACTAGAATTCATTGTCTCCTGGTTTCCAGCCTTAACCACTAAACTAAAACCTGGATCTTAATTCTATGCTTAACACCAGGGATACTCACAGAAATGTGAGCACATATTTCTGTGTCAAATGTTACCTGCTTTTTTTGGGATATTTTCCCCACTTAAAAGGAGTCTTACAATATTGCCTAATGGTTGCAATTATTCTCAAAGTGACATATGAAAATATATTTAAGAACAAACTGCTCTGTTTTCCTAATAATAAAGACCCCAACACCTAAAAATAGGAACACAATGCCATTTTGTTCAATGATGCAGTTTTTCCAGAAACTTATAGTTGTTTGGAATAGTATAATTAATTTTGTCAGAAGGAGCTAAAAGATGTTGCCTGCTCAAACAACTGTAGAAATCATTCTGTCCTATTATTAACTTTGTGCTAAAGATGGAGAAAGATACCTATGAAAGCAGAAAAGTTGAATGATCTTCATACTACATGGCAACAATATTTAGAAGCTAAATTGTACCTCTTCTTAAATCTAATTTCAATTTCTCAGTTCGTCATTTTATAAATTAAGAAGCAGAAATATGAAAGTTGAAAATAATTCAAAGAATGTAGCATACTTTTTATAATGTTTCAGAATGAATGCTAAAATTCATGTTTATGTTATTGTATTAAGTAAGTTTTCATTTTTTAAATAAAATTTGTGTAGAAAATACCTCTGAGGCTTGATACTCTCCAAGTAAACAGACCGAGTTGCACAATCCAGCTATGAAATGGTAACTTGTTACGCAGGTTGTGCATTCAAATTCTCCCTTCCCTTCAAAGGAATAACATCATTAAGAAATGCAGTTTGTAGAAAATTGTCTAATTCATACAGTAATTGCTTTCATTTAGCAGCTTTTGACCTTTGCAAATGTGGAATCCTACTACTCCAAACATGTGTTTGAGACCCTGGACTATGTAAAATTTGTGGGGATTGCAGTCCCACTGGAGTAGGAAAACATTAATTTGGGGAAGGCTGGAACAGCAACGCTCATGTCTTGGTTGAAAACTTTCCATTTAAGCAAATGGCATTGATCGTTTCAATTCTGAATATGTTGAAAATAATGATGGTAGTATTTGGGATTATGATGCAGTGGATTTAAACTGTGATGCTAAAGACAGAGGGTTTATAGAATTGATAGAAGAGAATATTTATAGTCTAGGGTTAAACTGTGGGGTCCTAGGTGTTCCCTGAGCTTGGTGGTTTTCTTGCAGACATTTCATTACCAAACTAGGTAACATCATCAATGCAAAATCTGCAAGAAAGCCACCAAACTCAGAGGTTGCCAAAGACCCCACAGTTTAAGGAATTTCAGAATGCCAAATATTTGAAGGGAATCAAGAGATGCACAAATAATTATACAGATGATTGACTATTTGGGACTAATCACTAACTGACTAATTGGTGTGTGTGGTTTCATTTATTTCAATACCTACAAGGCAACAAATACAAATCGTCGTGCTGCATTCTAATTCTATATTCCACTGAGAGAGATTTTTCCTGTTTGTAACGTTATCAAGGACATTATTTTAAGAATTAAAACGAAGTGTGACTTCAGCCTTTATATGGCTCTGAGCCTGAACTTACCTCTGCAAGTGCGACAAATTGGATGGCACCGTTGACAAGTCTGTGTATCAAGATCTGCGTAGTAATATTCAGGGCAGGAAGAGACACATTGGCCAGAAGAATGCAGTAGGAAGAAATTTTCCACACAGGATAAGCATTCTGTAGGTGCTGGTCCCAAACATTTCTGGCAGCTTGTGTGACATCTCTCACAGGCCCTGGTGACACTATTGACATAATACCTGTACCAATAAAACAGTAAAGCCAAGCTGAGTTGAAGTAGAGAACAGTTACACTGTAAATAAAGAGATAATTTATTTCAGAGCATTTTGTACTTTGTAAATCTATCTTAAGTAATGAGATGGGTTGAGAAGATGGAGCTTCTCAGAAGGCAACCAGGCTATTGAATCTGATGTCCATCCTAATAGGGAGTCCTCCAAACTTAAGAATTGTTTGTATGTAGCTTGCCTGAACCCTGTCCTCAGCTGATATTCTAACCCCTTTTGGATAGCTGTCTGTCAAAGCCTTAATTGCTTTGCTATTTTTTTATCTCTTTCTTTCTCTGTGCCATTTTGTTAATCTCTTCCACGATCCTTGTTCCTTTTCAGGTTCTTACCCAGCAGTACAGTTCTGGACACACCGGTCTTCTTGCTTGTACCAGTTTGGAGGGCAGAGAATGCACTGGGTGCTGTGTTTTCCATTGCAGGTTTTACAGGTTCTGTGACAAGGGTGGCAGTGGGAGTTAGTATCTTCATAGTACCCATCAGGACAGGAACTGACACAGGTTGTATCTAAGGCAAAATAGCAAAAGACAACCTAATGTTTGGGATGACGAAGATTTAATACGATCTGTAGTAGGGACATAGGGAAATTCAACCAAGCAACTTTTCTACATTTGACACTTGCTCTTCTGAATATGAATAATAGGATTATTTGAAAGGAGCAATACTTTAATTCTCTCAAATATTCTACTCCCAGGATCTTTGTAGGATGAAATCTAGCGTTGTGTAAGTGAACATCACACAAAGTAATCCCCTTCTCTCTGTAGCAGATTTTGAGAATGCAGGAGAAGCTGTAGAAAGAAGGGTGTTTTTTCATCATATTGTGTCTGGGTTTATACTACTGAGTGTTGCCTTGTTTATTGGTGACTTATTTGTGACTGTGAATTCTTTGTGTGATCGCTAAACTAAATATTATGGTTGGGCATGTTATATGAACCTGTGAACTGTGCCTATTCAATATGTTAAGGAAAGTGTGCTTAGTATGTTGTGTAAACATGGCTTATGAATGGAAATTGCTTAGAGACATGGCAATTTACTATTATGCCTTCCCTGTAGAAATTCTGAGATCCTGGATTCACACATTGTGCTAAGCAATCTTCCTGGGCCTAGAACAAAATTGGCTAATGCTAGATGGAGCATCACAATTGTCCCCGTCTCTTGTGAATGTGCACAAAAGGTCACCAAAAATACAGAGGGGTTTGCATGGCAACACCCCATCTTCTGCATTACTGATCTGATACATCTGGGTTTTAAGTCCTGATTTTTGCTTAGTGTGGCGGGTGAATCCAGTAACTGTAATGTGTAAACCACATTTTATGACTTAATTTTATGTGTTTCTCAGCTTTTGTGGCTGTTTAAGACAGCAGAATCAAAATTAACTGCTGCTTAGCAAGATGTGTAACCCCAGCTATCAAACAATGGCAGCGGTTCATCTACAAAGATTTAAAAAGACAAGGCAAATACTTACTGAGAAGATGCAAACCACTTGGGCAACTGAGACACTGAAAGTTGCCTGCTCCTTTGCAATGGAGACAGTCTTTGTGGCAAGGCCTACATGTCCTGCCCTCCCTGTCATAGTACTGATGGGGCGAGCAGTACTGAGGGATTACACAGAGGCCACTGCTGGTCATCAACAAGCCTTCTTCGCAGGAAAGGCATTTAGTGCCAGATGAACAAGTTGTGCAGGTCTCATTGCAGGCTAGAAAGTAACAAAGCAAAAAGATGCCACCGTTTATTTTTTTTTAATGTTTTGTTCTCAGTGGAGACCTTGCAAGTTCATATCTGCAGAACACAACATATGTGAAATGAATATGCCATTCAAATGAGATTTGTGCCATGTGAGGCCCCGGTTACTGCTGTCATCAACAGGTGAGTGTGAAGCATATATGTTAATAAGCTCTTCGTCTATATTTAGCTTAATGAAAAACACTTTTGAAAATAGAAGTTTCCCATAAAAGGTAATCTAATTAACCTTAAACTTCAAAGTTGCAGTACATGCTTTCCACAGACTAGCAGCAATATCAACACAAATATTAATCACACTTATGATCTTTACCTATGCTTTTCTGTACCTTTATTCTGAAAATATTTGATTTGATAACCACCTTTTTTTGTTGTTGAAAAGTCTTGACTATCAAATATTGTTCTCTGTTGGTCATGAAATCCTGTTAGCAAACACTGCATCTAAAGCGGGGATCACCAACCTTTCAGATCTCAAGGACCACTAAATTCATAATTTTAAATCCCGTGGACCATTAATATGATCTGCCTAATGACTAGCTGGGTGGGTGTGGCTAGGTGGTCATGTGACTGGGTGGGCGTGGCCAACTCATCTCCCCGCCTGGGCTCCTTAGGGCCCCAACAGGAAGTAGTTGTTGGAGCTAAGCAGCCATCACAAGAAAGAGTTGTCAAAATAGCTCAGTTCAAATTGGATCTCACCGAGAAGGAGGCTCAGCAGAAGCACCTCACTGCGGACTACGAGGATAGGCTTTCCAAGTAGAGGGAAGACCTGCGGGAGTGCAAGGCCAGGTACTGGCACCTGGCTCAGCGGGCTGAGATGGTCAGCCAGTTCCAGACCATGATGCAGTCCCACTGGAACAAGATCCTCCGGCTCTTCGCCACCACCGGCACTTCCCTCCCAGTCTTCACCCAAGTCCTGCACCAGGAGGCCGAAGCAGATCCCAAGTCAGAATTTCTGTCCCCCTCTAACCCATACAAAAAGACCCTGAAGGGAGAGACTCCCTGTAGCAACACAAACGTTCATTGAACGTATCTGTCCCAGGGCCCGTAGTTTGAGGATTTAGTGCAATATTAAAAATGCAAATAATTTTTCTGCAGACTACCAAAATTTTCTCGCAGACCACCTGTGATCCACGGACCACCAGTTGGTGACCGCTAATCTAAAGCATACTTATTTCTCTCTGAATTATTATAGGAAGTATGCAGAATCCATCCCACGTATATTTTGAAAAATACTTTTAGAATCTGAAAAGGTATTTTATTTTGAGATTTAAGGGTACATAAAACATTTATATAAATGTTGGTGCAACTTGGAATTCTAACTTGTAGCATGTCATAAGCATCTAATAAAATATAAAATGGCAGGTAAAGTAGCACTGATCAACCTGAAGCCTGGGGAATGCAAATATCCACATCAGCACTGAGCAAGCCATCTACTTGCTATAAAAAATGTGAAAGTCCCACATTGTTAGAAAGATATAACAAGAAATCTTGGACAGCCCAAATGATTTCTGTAAACCTGGTTTAGGTTTAAAGGAATGTACCAGCTAGCCACACCCAATCCAGATTTATGGCGAGAACAAAAGACAAGGCCAGATCAGATAACTACTTTAACAGCATGGCACACACAAGAAGAACATGCTAGGCAAAAAAAGGTTTTCGCTGGCTGAGGAACTCTGGGAGTTGATGTCCACAAGTCTTAAAGTTGCCAAGGTTGGAGAGCCCTGTTCTAGAATCTCCAACCTTTGACCAAACTCGCTGGGATTTCTAGAAGACTCATTCCTAATACATCTGGAGAATCTCTCAGTGGCTTTCAGTATCATTGAACATTGCACCCTTATAAACCCACTGTGGGATTGATTGAGTCTGAGGATTACCTTTTGTTCTGGATGGGTTACACTTTTGCACATGGGGCTGATGGATAACTTGGAAGGGTTTTCCTATAGGAAAATAAATCCTATAGGCGGCATATAAATCTAATTAAAAAAAATCACTGCAAAGATTGACGGTGGACCAGTTATGCCCTCCTCACATCTCTTATGCCTTGGTCATCTTGCATATGGACCTATTGCAACACTGCCCACATACTCTTGAAGGCCACTTGGAATTTACAGCTGGTCCGAAATGCTGCCTTTATAACAATCTGCCCCTAAGCACTTAAACAGCTCATTTTCTATCCTTCTCCAAGCAAATCTTAAAGATCTGTCTCTTAACCCAGGTAGGGAAGGTAAGGGCTTCTTTGGGATGATTGTGGGTTCTTCCTTATTAACTATTTCTTAATTTATTGTTTATGGAGATTCTCAATCATCCAGGTCATGGTTGTCCCTAAGGTGCCGCTCAAAAGGTAACTGAACTTTCTTGGGTTTTTCTCTGAAAACGTTTTGCTTCTCATCCAAGAAGCTTTATCAGGAAATAAAAGAATTTTTTTTTAGATGAAACATTTTCATCAAAAAAACCCGAAGTTAAGTTTTGAATAGCACCTTTGGGACATTCTTGATTAACTATTTTTATATTTGGTTTTTATTGTTCACCTCTCAAAAGTCATCTGGACTCCATTTATAAATCTGATTTAACTAAACAGGCAAATAAATGTGCTGAAGACGAGTGCATGGCACATTCTTGTATTACAGGAGAGAATTAAAAGAATAGGTCTAAAACTTAGAGCTGCGGAAAAATTTTAATTTACTGAATTAAATTTACTTAATTCACTTCATTTGACTGAAGTGTCTGAATCAAATGGACTTTCTGAATCGGATTACCAGTCCAACTGAAAAAGGAATACCTCTGCAGCTGCTGGTCTCATCTTCAAAGTAGGTGCCATCTGGGCAGTATTCAAAACATCTGCCTTTGAATAATGCATAGGAAGTATCAGGACAGGCAATGCAGTCATCATCTTCTGGGCCTTCACATTCTCTGCAGAGCTCATGGCAGGACAGGCAGTGGGTGGAGAGGGAGTAAAAACCAGAGGGACAATTCTGCAAACACTGGTCATTGTGCAGATGGAAGGGAGGAACACATACTTTCAAGGGGAAAAAAAGATAGATCCAATCAAGTTATGCAAAAGAACACAATTGTCTTGTTTTTTATATGATAGATAGACATAACTCTCCTTCCTGCTTTGACATATGGTGGGTCTTATTGGGATGTACAGTAGATGGGATTTGATGTCGAGTTTCACTTTGTGGAAAAATTCTACTCTTTATCTACTCTAAAAATAGATGGAAGTTATATGGTCTGATTCTGGAACAGTTACGTTAAATCAGTTACTTTGCAGTGATGATTTCAAAGGTTTTTCAACAACTTCAGAAAAAGTTGTCTCAGCCTAACATATTCTCAGTGGCATAATCAACTTAAGCATGCTGACGCAGTGGTTAGAATGCAGTACTACAGACTACTTCTGCTGACTGCTGGCAATTTGGCAGTTCGAATCTCATCAGGCTCAAGGTTGATTCAGACTTCCATCCTTCCGAAGTTGGGAAAATGAGGGTAATTGTTGGGGGCAGTATGCTGAATCTGTAAACCATTTAGAGAGGGCTGTAAAGCACTGTGAAGTGGTATAGAAGTCTAAGTGCTATTGCTATCCAGATGCCCTTTCTATGGAATCTGTTTATGAAATCAAACCAATGTCAAAATTAAAAAAAATCTGTATATTTAAATTTGAAATTGCTGGTATTCCTTACTTATAGAATAAAGAATGAGAATAACTGAGAATGGAACATCATAAAAATGGTGAAGTTTGCTTCTTTGGAGTTAAAGTTAATTGATTAACATATTTTATTCTGAGTTTATTGGGTTCCTCAAAGAATGAATTGGAAAGAACAGATACTAGATTTTACTGTAATAGATAAATGAAATATGTATATCAATGTATACTATTTAGTCATATCTGGCTTGATGTGGGGAGTTAGAAAAATATTACAAAAATATTAGTAATATTATAAATTTATTTGTTTATATGATTTATATAGTGACATCTCACAATAGTGACTCTTGGTGTTACAAAGTTAAAACAACCCTTAACCATCTAAAAATCATGATGCCTGAACTTGCTCAATATAGGAATAAATATTTGCAAGTTAAAAACATGAATGTAATATTAAACTATAATTCCAAAATCATGGAATCCAATCATTTTGAGAAATATTGCTTGTATCAAACATGTGGAATAATTAAGATATTCATTTGAGAGATTAGAAAAGTACTATTACCCCACATATCAAGTTTGAATTCAAGAAATGTGTAATTTATTCATTTTGAAAGAAACTATTTTGCTCACTAATAAAAAAATAGCATATTTCCATTTGCCATACATTTAATAATATATTACATATTTAATTGTTCCTGTTAAACAATTAAATTAATATGCAGTGTGTTTAGGGGATTTATATCAACATAGTATATTGTGTTTTACTGCTTTTTTCTATTTCCTTGTTTTAATTTATTCTTTGTCTTTTTGTTTGTCTTGGTGTTATCACTGTGTAACTATTGGTTGTATATGTGTATATCACTGTTCTTTAATTTTTTCTGGATATTGTTTTTTAAAGTACAATACAATTATAGAAAAAAAAGAAGATGCATGTCCACCTATACAGATGTGCAAAAACACAGCCTCTCTCCCTTCTTTGGCTTCACCTGGCTGGCAATGGCTTTCCGATTGAGATGTTTATCAAGAAATTTTCATCATTAACTTCTGGATTTTGAATGACTGGGTCTCATTGCTTTACTTCTAACTGAAACTTATTAAACAGTCACTGGAAAGTTGTTATAGTTTCTATGGTTAAAAAAGATAAACATGGCAAGATGAGCTTTGAAGGACAGAACTGAGCTTGATGCATTCAGAAGATGGATGGATGAGTGTAAATGTTGAATGGTGCATGGCTTACTGGATTCTTGGCTTACCTTGGCATTTCTTTCGATGAATACATTCCTGACACATCTGTGGACAAGCTTCGCAGCCTCCATCAGCAGCAAAATGCCCCTTGGAACATTCAGGTTTGCATCTGAAGTCCTCTAGCAGCAAGGGCCTTTCACAGGAGAGGCATGTGGTGGCATTTTTTCTACATGTTTTGCAAGGCGGGCTGCATTCCCTGCATGTCTCATCTTTACTAAAAAAGCCCCTGTAGCAAGAGAGGAGAAAAAAACCCATCAAGTGACAGAATATATTCTAATTCTCAGCAAAAGTGCTTCCCCCCCTTCTATCTGCACCCCTCAAATTTGCTTTTTCTCTACTCCTTTCTCTTTTTAACCTCTTAATTTTTCTGTTCTTGATTTTTTTATATGTTACATCCTTTTGAAATTTAATAAATTTCTATTTTAAAAAAAATATTGAGAGGATGAGTTAAAAAATATTTACAGTGGTACTTCACTACTCATCGTTAATTGGTTCCGGATGGTGTGATGAGTACCAAAAATGATGAGTACCAAACAGATTTTTCCCTTAAGGAATAATGTAGTGAGTAACAAGGCAGCAGACATAGACAAGTTCTAGTTTGCACATTGTGTACCAAACAATGATTACCGGGACAAAATGTTTGCGTCAAAATGTATTGAGTACCACATTTGATGAGTTTCAAGGCAGTTGAGTACCAAGGTATCATAATTATGTACTTGTTCGTTAGTTATCTTTGATTCTGAAATGGTAAGTTTCCTATCACATTACTGTACTGAAATCTAGTTTCTGGATAATTTTCTTTTCGAGGTAAAAGTTAGAAATTCTGTTTTATTTTCTCATTCTGAAGAATACAATTTGCTGGAGTTTATGAGCTAACTTTATGATTGCAATAAGGTGAAAAATATTGCTGCTGTTGTTTCCTGGGACACTTTTCTCCAATATTCTGGAGTTTGCCTACATTTCTTGATCAATCAATAAATAAAAAATAGAAGGTTCTTAGGATGAATTTCCTCAAGGTTTGTTTTCTCAGGATTTATCAGAGAGTAAAAAGCCTGGGTGGTTGAAGACCACCAGACTCACACAATCCTTTTGTCAAGGATCCTGGATTTCATTCAAGATAATTACACCACCAATTTCTTCTTTGAAGAACAATGGCAAATCAATCTCATTCCCACCACACCGAAGAAGAACAAAATGCAAAGGAAATGCCTGATTTAGCATCAGATCCACATATCTCCTTATCAAACTATGAAAGATCAGGTCTTCCAGAAGAACCCCAAAATATTTTAGCGTATTTCTTGCTTCCTTTGGAAACAATTATACTTCCTATGGATATAAATTAAATTAATATTAATTCAGTTATGTTTTTTTTTTCTAGCTTCTGATACCCTGAATAAAGCAAAGTAAGCAATACAGGGAATTTGCTCAGAAAGTTTAACAGGTGATTTGAAAAGATCAAAGCAGCAACTTTCATCTCAGTGTTTTTGATCTGGGAAAACATGCTCTTAATGGAAATGATGCTATGATTGTAACATGGACCACTTGGCCATTATCGCAGCTGGGTGTCCTTAGATCCCGGATTTAATGATTCTACAGCCTTTAGATAGTCAGGTATTTCTAAGGAACAATCAGCCTTTTGTAACTGCCAAACAGTCCTGAGAAAGAGACAACTGCTTTAAAGCAGGTGCAGTCAAGCACCTTTTTTTCTCCATATCCTCCCTTCCCATGTACTTCAAAGCCCTTTTTGGAACTGAATCTGAGGCTCTGCACAAACAAAATATTTTAGAAATAAAGCAGTAAAATGAATGCCAATCACTCAGTCTTTCTCTGCCCAGTTGCTCATCTGATTCTAAAGTCTTTGTAAAAAGAAGAATGGAAAATGCTTCAGCAAACACTTATTAGATCCTATAGGACCCTTGTCCTGAAGGCATTGATGTTCACTCTGGTTCTCATTGTTCTTCTACTTTCTGGATCATCATTAGGGAAACCCTGACCTCCGACCACGGCATCCACCCAGCTGGGTCACTATTTTCTAACCTCTTCTTCCGTTTTAAATCTTACCATAAGTTTATAAATTTTTGATATTACACATTCGTTATTTCTACATACTGGTAGTTCAATTTCAAATTCCATTTTCTGTTTTTCAATTCTAATTAGCTTTGTATCCATATTCAATCTTTCTTTTAACTAAGCACATGAAAATCATTGTAAACTAGATCCTTCTTCAGTCGGTCGAACTCTTGACTTCATCCTATTTTCTCTCTCCTCCTGTATTATAATACATTCTCAATAATTTAATATAAAATTAAATAAATAAATAAATAAATAAATAAATAAATAAATAAACAAATAAATAAATAAATAAGTTCTCAAAGGGCTGCTCATATTCTTAGAATGTTGGAATGGAACTCTGTCTAGGAAACCCACCAGAGAAATCCAGAGGAATGTCTATGTATCTTTGCAAACATTCTGAAGAAGACAAGGGACCTCAATACAAGTATTGCAATGTAGAAAATGGGAAAGTGGAAATGCCGCACTGAAACATGAGTGAATGATTGAATGAATATAAATGGGTACATACATGGGGCACTCCTGCAAGCATTCACCTCTGTGCAGATAGCGGGGTGTGTTTTTATTGGACAAACATTTCAGACAGTGTTGATTTGCTGTGCATTCTTCACAGTCCTCGGTGCAGTTCTCGCATTGTTTTGTCTTCATATTGCGAAATGTTTGAGGAGGGCAATCGTGGCCACAGGTCCCAGCAAAAAGAAATTGGCCTGAAAAAGAATGTTATAGGTCAGTGGTTCTCAACCTGTGGTCCATGGACTTCTGGGGGAGCCATGATGTGGTCACAGGGGATCCATGAAGTCTTGAAGAAATGTTATGATTTAAAATTTTGAGTTAAGTCTTGGGGGTCCGTAACTATGGTCCATGACCACAAAAGGGGGCCCATGGTGAAGAAAAGGTTGAGAAGCACTGGTATAGGTATAAATTGTGTATTTGAAAGACAGCCAATGGTACTGTTGCAAATATTGACTTCCTATTATTATTAAGACTTTTCCACCTCTACTCTCTTGTGCCCATTTTGAAGAATTATAGTTTAAATATCCATTGAGACTGTCATTAAGATTAAGACATTTTGGGATATACTATTTATTACATATCCACTGATATTTAAAGGGGCGTTATTCTTCTAATGGCACTGCATAGGGACTCACCAAAGGATTTTATGCTCTTTTTTTATTCATAGCTTAATGAATCATTATTAAGAAGCCCAGACTGTTGTCAATGGGTACAATAAACAGCCATAGTATGGACAATGAAGATGGTAAAGTGGTAGATAGCTTTTGCCTCTTAGGGTCAACCTTTAGAGTAAAATAACCAGAAGTCAAGTAATATACTGCATATTAGAACTTGGTAGGGTAGTATTGAAAGCTTTGGAAAAGAGACAAGGGAATTGTGTGTGACATTTTATGGAAGCAAAAGCTGGATTTGAACAATTCATATAGAAAGTACAGTGATGCTTTTGAACTGCGGGACTCTTGACAATATGATGAGCAGCCAAGAAAACAAACAAATGGCTCGTCAAATAAATCAACTCAGAGTTTTCACTTGAGGAACAAATGACCAAGCACAAATTATCCTACTTGAAGGCATATTATATGAAGACTTAGCTCTCTGGAGAAGGCTGCAATGCTGGGAAAGTTAGAAGGAAAGAGAAGAAGAGGGCTACCGACAGCGATGGAGTCAATTATAGTAGCTATGGATGAATTTTTGAAAGAACTGAAGAACCGGTTTTTGGACAAATCATTATGGAGACAAGTCAACTAACAGTCAAC